>BHDV01031653.1:28604-48042 GCA_005406045.1 Adoxophyes honmai | reverse complement strand
GTAAAGCCACACCACCCATAAAAATTACAAGCCCAAACTCGGTGGGGGCAGATTCACTTAGCTTATCCTGGCATGCCCTTTAAATGATCCTAATACTGCTGCTAATACTTCTACCTTTTCACAGTGAGTTTCATACTATCTTGATAAACGGATATATCCTATGGTATGTCGTTTGAATTTGGCACAGTTTTTCTAAGGTCTATCTAGTATCTAGGTAAGACGGGTAGAAAAATTCAAATGTAACCCTACAACAGCTGAAAAGAAGGCACAAGTCGGTCAGGAAGCCAGCTGGGTCACATCTCGATGGGATGCGATTACCATCTTTCCATATTCAGCTGAATGCTAAGCAGCCGCAAGCAAGTTGCAGGAGTTATCTGTTTGGTTTGTTTGTTGTTCGAGTTTCATGAGAATTAGAAAACAAGGGCGCAAGTACTTAAGAAGATCGAGGAAGTACGCCTTAAATTGATTTTCGTCGTGTACACGGCCATTTTTTTATTTCCCATCTCTTACGCTAAATAGGGTGTTACTGTAGATATACGTATTCGTTTTATGTTACTTTGTGGCAATATTGATTGCTACACAGGACTTATTCACGTTTTTATACTATGATTTTAATTACGTCGACGATTCGACCGCGTTACAGACAACGATCTACAGCACCTAAATTAGCCAAGAAGGCCAATGTGCAATCTTTTTGGCCCAATGCTGTAAAATGTCAATAAATGAGTATAGGATAATTAACATGCTTTATTTTATGATGCCAATGAATTTACTTCAAGTCGCAATCCGTAAATTAGGGATTGTCAATTTATGATAAAACCAAAATGTTAATGTTACCATGTTCTTTTTCTATCCCAATAAATCGCCAGAATTGGGAGAGGCCTATATCTAACAGTTGACTTATTTCGGTTGATATTACGATGATGGCAATTTCGCCAGCTAGAACAATTTTCCAGACAGCCCCTCAATAAACAAAGGATCGCCATATTCGATTACAATTTATTACCTCTTTAAATTTCCCAAACTCGCCAAAAGGTAAAAAACTTTTACAAGAATCCTTTATTGCTTCGGCTCGTTGGACTGCGGCCCTAACTTTAATACCCGATGCCTGATGTTACCTCTTCCGTGTTTGCTCTTTTGTATAAATTATACGGGGTCAGGTTTTTCTTACCCACTGACCTGAATAAGATCAGGGAATGAGATCGTTTTTGGATTATATCCCGCGATTTCTAGGGTTGATGGCTGAAAGGAGTGATCGTGAACTGGTTGTGAATGGGGGATTAGATTGGGCTCTTGATGATATAATTTGACTTCATGTATTAGCCTGTTTCTTACTGCATGTTAAAACGCTAACTAATTAAGAGCTGCAAGACTAGCAGCTACAGGGTAAGGACCAAAAAGTTGCTCTTGCATTAAGGCGCGTGAAGCCGTAGTTAAAATTTCTAGTAACTTTTTCGTTGTGACACGAAAGATAATGATATTTGTGTCATAACAGAAAGTTCGAACTTAGCAATTTAAACTAAGATTTAACACACATTTTCTTTCATCCCTTAAACAATCTCGCGGTCCATCATTACGAGTATACCTAGTAGGTACAACGTTAAAAAACAACTAGGTACCTACTTTAAATCGTACCCAATCTGCGTCCCTTATTATTGCTAAACGCTCGACCTTCTCTAGGTTAAAGGGTTAAACTTGGTCGTAACGAAGGTCACGCGTTTAAATAATTTGACAGTACTGCTCAAAACTTTCCTAAATGAAATTCATGGCACATAATTCCTCAGCCCTCGTAACACTTGGTTATCTCGTCCTAGCCACTACACTCGCGAGCAAAAGTATTGCATCACTTTGCATTTTTTCGATTGCACCCAATATGTTTGTAATTTGGTTTATTTGTCAAAAAAATTTGAATGCAATTATGTTTATTGGAATATTAGCTACATAAAAAGCTATAAATCATGAATATCGGCTAAGGATTTTTCAACTTACAGCCATTTTCCTGGTTTGCGAGCCTAAACGTGCTACGACTTGCCCGGATGACCGCACATTCGCGCTGACTTTTGACCCCTATTGGGAGATATTTTCTTATCAGCCACTTTTCAGAAATTGATCGGTACACATCTCCGCATATTATCCTGTGGAAAACCTATGGAAAAAATGGAAACCACCGAAGCCCAGGTCGCCGTAGTAGTCTGGTTCCTGCAAGAAGGGCGTATTCAACTTTCTGTGGCTGACGAACTGAATCTGAACCGATCTACCGTTTGAAGGGATTACCAGAGGATCCAGGAACCTGGAGCTTTTAGTTAGAGATCACGAAGCGGTCGCAGAATGGGCACATCAGAGAGGAACGACCGATTCACTGTCTCGAGATCTCTCCGAAATCGTCACCAGACAGGTGTTGCCATCCAGCAGCGTTTGCGTGAGGGGTGAAGAGTAGCTGCTAGCAAGTGGACAGTGAGAAGAAGACTCAAGGCAGCTAATTTGATACCTAAGAAGCCTGCGACGGGGCCCAGGTTGCTGCCACGCCACCGTACAGCTCGAAAACAATTTGCACAAGTTCATAAGGATTGATCCCTCGAGCAATGGAGCCCAATTCTGTCCTCAGACGAGTGCAGAATGAGTCTCAATGGTTGCGACTGACAAAGAAGAGTCTACAGAAGGCCAGAAGAATGCATTTCTCAGTGCTACTTCTCCGGTAGAGTCGTTAAAGAAAGTGGTTCCGCGATGTTTTGGGGCGTCATTTCGTACGACGCGCGCTCTGAGCTGGTTCTCGTGCTTGGGGGGTCGTGGCGGTGGTTTGACCTCTTCCGGGAACATGACAAATGTTCTGGAAGAGCTCGTTGTTCTTTATGGGGGTAGTTTTGATGAGGGGTTCACACTTATGCTAGACAATATCCTTTGTCATGCCGCGAGAGTGTCCGCGCGCTTACCTAAGGGAGGTTGGCATCGCAACCATGGATTGGCCAGTGATGAGTCCGGATCTTAATCCCGATGAACACAAGTGGGACTACCTAAAAAGGAAGGTTCGAGTTCGGAATTCAGCCCTGTCCGTGTTAGATGACCTGAAAACGCATTTGTTGGAGGTGTGGGACGCTGATCTTCAGAGTTATGTCCAGAAGTTAATCAGGTCAATGCAAAACCACCTTAACTGTACCGTCAAGGCACGGGGGGCAATACGCGATATTAATTTAATAATAATTTTATATCAAATATCTTGTTATTTTCTAAAAACAAGCCTTTAATTCAAACATTGTCCATTTTATTTACGGGCCGTTTTGCAGCTACTTTCATCAACCTTTTTTTTTCAGGTTTCGAAACAGATTTTTTATAAAAATATCATGTTTTCAAGATCCTTACATTATAAGCTTTCTTTTGGTACCAGAATTTTTGAGATGAAACCGAAAACTGCAAAGTTATATGATGTATTCGAAAAAAATTAAAGTGATGCAATACTTTTGCTCGCGTGTGTATCAGCAGGACTAATAATCATACCGCGCGAGATGAATACCAAGTCACCTAGCTTCACTTGGCTCGCAACCTAACTGTAATGAATAAGGACGATTGTTGAACAGCAGAACTACAGAATATCTTTGCGGGATAACAACCGTCAGTTCTGTGTCTTTAGACCTTGTCTTCGTTACAGTAGGGAAGATTTTGCTTTGAACAAGGAGCGGGATAAGTTTGTGAAGTGTCAGGAATCGTCAAAGCAAAAACAGCGACTGCCAGAGCCATTGCATTGTGCCTCTCAAAGCTACACTGAGCCGTACTTTCTTCCACGGAATGAAAAACTGGGGAAATGTCCTCAAAATATCCTGTATTTCGCGGAAATATAGAATTGTATGATCCTCTTTCCCTCACGTGAGCTGGTTGTGCATATTGGCAAATATTTTTTTGCAAACAAAAAGCTTTATAATTCTTTTTATGTACGCGCGTCTAAAAAGTTTACTATCAGTAAACCATTTTTGATCGGTATTGATGGCTCTATAATTGGCGACGTTTTGAAAAAAACATTTTTTTATTTGTGCAAAAATAACAAGACAATCGCATCATGGCCCTGAGTCCTGAGCTAGGAAACCCTGTGTTACAGGACCCAATTTGCGATGCTTAAAACTTTGTACAAAAAATATTACAATCGTTTTATTTCACGTTTTCAAATTATTATTATCTGCTTAAGTATCTGATTTGCCGACCATTGTGACCGCTACAATTCTATTTAACGTTACTATAATTAAATTTTTAAAATATTTCAAAATTCCCATTTGTTTTTGTTTGTTACTTGGACTGTAAAATGACATTAAGTGGAATCCCGTTTTACAATGTTACAGGAATACTCAGAAATGACTCTTTTCAGGTCCCGAGAACAATACGAGACGGCGCGATGAGTGTGACTAAAGGGGGGAGGAGGATCCCCACCCCCATGCCTCCTCCCAAGGATGTGCATAATCATAACAGGTAAGACTGCGTAATGTAAAATAATCAAAAGAATCAAAAGTTACTTTCCTGTGGGCACAAATTCATGAATTATACACTCCTGTATTCCCAAATGGGAAACGCAAAGCACATGAAAAGTTGCGTTGTAAATATGCATACTTAGTAGACAAAATAGTATTGATAGTTCATAGCGACATCTTTTTTATTCGACAGTAAAGGATACTTACTTTACTTTTCGATGTTTTGAATCAGAGTATAAAATATTATGACGTAAAAGACCCAGTGCCTGATAGCACCCACTGTCGCCCTTTTGAGTCTTAATTCAATGCCAATGAAAGTGAAAAGCAGTATGAAACATTATTGGAGCTGCTGATCCTTGGGTTATTTACGTTAGTTTGCACGAAGTAAACTCCAGCTTTCTCTTGTTTTTTTTCGTTAGCTCGACCTTTTTAGACTCTCGATTAAAAACACGACATAGATCACAATTCAGCTAGATACAAGTCAGAATCAAGACAAGTCTAAATCTCTTATTGTTACAAGGTATCCAAGAAATTAGCTACTTTTAGTTGTAGACTAATGTTACCGTAATTGATACGTCTGTCCGAACGTCTCAAACATATCCAGTTTCAAGACTCTTCAAATAAACGCCCTATCCTGAACTGGGTAAGGTTTAATTTCGTAATCACACCGAACCCCAATTCTGGAGAACGGTGTAGATTTATTAAATGCATTCTTATAAGTGCCGAGTATTTTGTTCCTAAACTGAGCAGACGTTAATCGGATTTTATTCCCGAAAGGTTTGTGTAATGGCGGCTGAATTATTGACTAAAAACAACATTACGAGTCTGGATTTCTAAGTTTAATATCTCAGTAGGCTCTCGTATTTGAAATTACCACCTTTCTGTTATTTAAGAAAAATAAAATAAACCATACTACTCAAACATCACGCCTGGATTCCCAAACGGGGTAGACCTCTGTCCTCTGGTGAGGACATGAAACGTTATAGTATAGATATTTCATGTTTTGTAGCCAAATTGTGCACAATTTTAAGCGTAATGTATGGTTGTCCCCGGAGCTAGGCCGCCGCCTAAAGCATTCATTAACCAAATTTTTTCAAATCAGTTGTCTCTTACGACATCCACGGAAGAAATAGAGAAGTGTCATTCTAAACCCGACATAACACGGGTAAACCATATTCATTTTCAGCCATAGGAAATTATATTTATTACGTTTATTATTTTAGACGTCAAATTTGTTTCTTTTCTTTTTCTGTATCTACTCCCAATAGGTAAATCAATTTGAGGGCGAGCTAGTAGGTAGTGCACTCATCATCTGTTTCTGTTGTTAAGTCCACTGATTCCGCAAGGGTTCTTGTAACCGTTTTTGGCTACTTTGTAATTAGGTATACATTTTGCTACTTTTGCCTTGTTAATAAACTACTACCTACATTTTTGCAAACTACATCAATCCGGTAACAAACATTAAACTTGCCAAGCAACTTCTTTTCAACTCTGCGTCGTCGTAATTCAAATTGATAATGCACGTGATATTTAGAAGTTTTAACTACAAAGAAAGGCAATGAGAGTTCTACTTTATACATAATACCCACATGTTGAAGTATGCTCGAGCAATGCCCTAGCGAACACATAGGAATGCCTTGTCAGGACAAAAGATCAAAGGTACTTAGGCATAGCTAGCCAACGAAGTAAACGGTGCTCTATGTTCTGCTAAGCATACTAAAAATAGTGCAATACATTCCTTTTGAAGTGTAATTTCTTCTGCATTTTGCTAATTATCATTTAAATTATTCAATTAATTAATAAATTGGATCCTATAAGCCTTCAGATGAGGAGGGACATTGTAGAACCAAGGCTTGAATTAGAAATTGAATTTGTAAACCGAAAAAAAAAAGATTCAAAAGCCAAAGAATCAATTCCGTCATCCTAGCATTTCTTTATAAGTTATTAAGTAAGTTAACAAAATATCAATCACATAATTAATGCTACCTATTAATCTAGAAGTCTCAAAATTACGCGTTATTATGCGTTTTTCGCGTTAAACTTCATGATTTATTTCGTTAGCATATTTACGTACCTAATATTTAGTCGTTCTTTACTAATTGCACTTTAAAGATTTTAAGTGCGTGAGGGTAGGTACTCTAAGATGGTTACACTGCACTTGGTAAATTTCATCAAATTGCCGTCATCTGCAACTTTTGTCTTGTAGATGAACAAACTTTTCACAATTTCACAGAACCGATTATACAAAGATGCCTCTGGTTAATGAAAGATAAGCTGAAAAAAGCGAAGCAGTGAAGGACATTTTCGACATTAAAACATGTAATTCTTTTTGTCAAGATTCAGCTATTAGCGAGATTGCGTCTACTCTCAAGTGATTTCCATGTCGACTCTTATTTAAAAGTCTCTTTAAAACAGCAAATAAACAGGCCAAGCCGGCCTCGGCGGCATGAAAAGTAAAAGATTAAGCCTTATCTTTGATTATTGGCATGACGTAGGTATATTCTACACAAAAATGACGTCCAAAATGCTATATTTCACGGGGTCATTTTCATTACTTTTTAATCAAGCTAACTTTACCGCATGGAAAGCATAATATTGTAAATCTGTTATGAAAAATCATCCCATGATTTTACCTCATTTGCATCGCGCTGTTCGATATTAAAGTCTGTGGTGTTGGAATAAATTTGCGTTTCCTTCGGATCGTAGTTTTATTTTTAATTCAGTAAAAATAAATATTTGAAACGTTAATGCAAGGAGGTGAACCCACACGAGCCGTGAACGGCGGTTTGTAAGTTTTCGATGACAGCGAACAACAAACACGGTTATACACGTGTGGCGTGTGATGGGGGTTAAGTCACGAGTGAATTGGGATTTCCTTTCGAAATAAAAGTGGCTACAAAAAGTGAAATAGCCATGGATTTATCTATGTAACATTTTGTATGTATGTGAATAAGCTTTATAGACGGCTTACTGAACTATAACTTTGTTCGAACATCTTGTAAAATACGGATACCTAAATCATGGCGTTAAACGAGTTTAGCTCAACATTTTGGCTTATCAGTAGCCCTTCAACTAGGGTCGTCAAGCTAAACTTCTTTCAGACGTGAGATATCCGTAATTTTAAAGATGAGTGAGGCTTCCGGTAGTTTCATGTTCTTTTAAACACACGAAACTCTACACTTTTACTCGAAACTCAACTAGGCTTTAGCTAAATACTCTCGGCCAACCGTGTTATACAGGTGTATGATTGTCAATGTGATTGTGCCTACTACCGGATAAACCACCCACGCATCATGCACTTTCGCATGACGTAGCCACAGATGAAAAAATCTTTAAAAAAAAAGTTAGCAATCTATTATAACTTTGCTTATTGCTGCATTCCTCAACAAAATAACATCAATACTCACTAAATCTTCAAAGGAAGAACAATATAATTTAGTAATAAGTCACCCAGAAACATTTTACGCCAAAATCAGGACGCTAATGTCTTTTGACTTGCACGGGAGCATTAATGTCTACCGCACGGTGTTGCGTCGTCTGTCTGCACAAACGGCATGAAAAGATCGTATAAATAAACGTTTCATATTTTGACATTCCTGCCTGCCTTTGAAAGCTTTTAATTAGTGCTACTTCCCTAGATCCCAATGTGAGGGATTCCTTTGCACGAACTTGTATGTGAATAGGGAATAAGTTGCATAAGTATTTCGAAATGAAATGACAAAATGCCAACCCATCTTCATAAGGATTTTCATGGAATGCATTTTTTTATTACATGCACGTTTGTGATCTGCAACATTATCCAGTCAGATAAACTAGCTTAAAAAACATTATAATTATCATGAAATGCTACATAGACAAAATAGTGACTTTTTCAGGTTTTGTAGTTACGTCTAGCATATTTTTATGTTAAGAGGCACAATAATGACAGGTCGCCTAAAATATTTGTCATATTATTTATCTCCACCAATTTATTTAGCCGCCTCTTACAACATCCACGGAAGAAATGGAGAGGTGGTGAAATACTGTAGTAATAGGGCCTATACCACGCTGTAATATGTAGGTATTATAAATGGACTTCAAAGTCTAAGGAAATATTTTACAAGGTTTTTCTAAGCGTAAACTAAGAGTAAACTGAGATTAGTGACACTAAAAACCAATAATCAATAAAAGACAATACTGTACCTACTAAGCTAATTGTATTTTCGTGTGAAACAGTATAGTCACGTTCGCAACGTGAAAGAGAAAAGTGCAAATTATCCGCCGGCGTCTACTCTTCTCAGTCAAGTGGGCATTTCCGAGTTCCCGCGCGTGCTATGTCCTGTGGTGCTAATAATATATGTGTATGCCTTCGCTATTCTGTTGCCATGACTTGATGCAAAACTGGGAGTTTGAGTGTGTCTTTTCAGCTACTAAGAATAATATCAATACATTTATTAACTGAGGTCGCGATATTTTATTGCCTCGCGCAACAACAAGAGGGATTTGTCTTTATAAGTTATTAGTATGAGTTACTGAGGCAATAATTTATTAAAATTAGTAAATGCAGCCGTTTTTGAGATAAATGCTGCTCTTTTAAATGATCATGTTTGAGGTATTTATTTACCTTTTAACTTAGGTCTGTGATGATTAATTATTTCTTTAACATGGCTATTACTATTATGTACTAAGTTGTTACAAACTATCATAAACCTTAAAATACTTTACAATTACATGTGCTCTAAGAGTCGAGTACAATGGACTGTAAAACTATCGGTAAGTAGTAAGTAGTTAGTAACCTGAATAGACCACGGCATTGTGGCGAGTGAAATGGCCACCTGAATGAAGATGGCCTGGACACTTTTGTCTGGCTGCACCTAGGTATACCAGGCCGTTATGGCCTGCCATTATACGCCGGCCATTGCAGGCTTATGAAAGTTTTACTATCTCTAAGAGGTACTTAAGGATACTGCGTAAGAGGCTCATTCATGGTATTAATGTTAGAAACCGGTATGTAGTTGCTTTTTTATTGTGATGTGGGGTTATTATGCGGTTAATTACGAATAGAGCGGTTGTTTGTTTTATTTTTGAAATTCCACAGAAAATAACTGGAATGGTTTTGGAATTGGTTTCCATCGTGAAACAGCAGAAGGTCAAAGTTCTTAATTTTTTTTTTATCTAGCTAAAAGAAATTCAACTGAACATACATTTTGTTGGCTATTTGTTTACTGTACATATTACTTAACTCCATCTTTGGGACTAACACAATAATTAAAAAAAATGAAGTCAATAAATAGTCGAACTCTAGGAAGAGACGAATTAAAACAATGATAGAGCTTTACTAGGTTTTTCATCTTTGTTTTTGTATCAATTTATGATAAAAATTAATATTTAAACTAAGTTTTCATAAAAGTGCCTACGAAACGTGAGAGTGTCATTCATATTTGGAAATACAAACGTGACTTTAATACTAGCGGCAAAATTAAAGAACTTCGTTCGGGATCAGTATACTACTATAGTTATTGATGTAGTTGTCATACAAAGTGATTTGTTCTCCGCGGCGGTAAATGAGATAAGGCTAACAGACTGAGATAACTAATAAAGTTATCCTTGTATTCCTTATCGACTTTTTTCCTATCTGTAGTTAGCACTGTTATCCAAGAAAGGTCTATTGAGCGAATACAAATATAAATACCGTTATACTTTTATAATTATAGTAAGCTTAGAAAGTTTCTAAACTAAAAAAATGCAAAAAGCTTGTCAGAAGTGGGATTCGAACCCACGCCCACAGAAGTGGACTGCGACCTGAACGCAGCGCCTTAGACCGCTCGGCCATCCTGACTGTGAGAGATCGTTCGAAATAGTAATATAGGTGTCCGTAACATGTTTGTTGGTGTTCCAAAATTAAGTTGGTGATCAAAATGCGTAAAATTGTGCATACGTACGTAGTAATAGGTAAGTACGGTAGGTAACTGTTGTTATCTATTATTTTATTACAGCCAAGGCGCGAAGCGATAGTGAATAATGTATTATTACTAGCTTTTGCCCGCGGCTCCGCTCGCGTTAAATTCGGGGTAGCACAGAAAAGATTGCACATATACCAATTTATAGCTTTCTACATTGAAAATTGCAGAATTCTCCACAAACGAAATGGGGAGTTTTGAAGAGACAAATAGTAGCCTATGTCACTCTCCATGCCCTAAACTATCTCTACCTAAAAAATCGTTTAGCCGTGAAGGACGGACAAACAAACAATAGTACATTGAGTATCTAGGGGAGGAAATGGAACATTATTAACGAGAGGCTGTTAGAAGCCCGACGCCGCAGGCGGAGGGCTTTTATGACTCGAGTTCATAATGTCCTTTACTCCCCGTGTTACACACAATGTTTTTCATCACATTTGCGAGGAAAAACTAAAAATTAAAGAAAATAAATGACATCACGTCACCGCACCGCGCTAATTCTGCTTGCGCTGTCACTGCTGTCAGTGCGTTTAGGTCTATTGTCACTTTTTTTAATCATATACCACAGACAAGAACTATGTTTCGCACAGAATGCGAATGGTCAACAGCCAGATTCTGCCAAAAAGGTTCAAACAAATTTACGAAAAAAACATATTAAAAAACGCGTTGACATACATCCAAAGTATTAAATTAATACAGTTTCATAATGCATACATTAATTTTGCATTTAAAAACTGGCCCTTAAGTTTTAATAGCAGAATTTTTATTTTTACATTTGTAACCTCCTTAGTCTGAACTAACGTACCTATACTAACTTTTGCAATTTTTAAAACTAAACTTTACCTCCCATAGGATGTAATGATAACTCCCGCGGTTACAATTTAGGCCTTTGTACTAAAGGATACGCTCTTGTAATAACACCATTGACGAGCAAGTGTGATGAAAACAAACAAACACACTTTCACATTTATATATTAGTGTCATAATAATCACCGAATTCGTTAGAATCAGTAAATATTTAGCTAGGTATATTTACAATTGCTTTTTTAAATCGACGGTGTTATTGATCAAAAAGTATCACTGGACCTAGAACAAAAGACGGGAAATAAATTAAAATGGCGTTGTTACAGGTGAAATATATGTACCTATTTATAAATATTTAAATGAATATGAGATTTCAATGCCCACAGAGAGATAAAATAAAAATAGTCTGCAATTCCCTTCGATGCAGATCTAGTAGCTAGGTACTTATTTATTAAAGTATCTATCTAACTTTTCCGACTCTACACTTACAACATCAGGTATAACCTACTTATACAGCTAAGTAGTTAAATTACACATTTTAAACTTAATTAGTATATTTCAAACGCTTAATAGCATTAATAAAATATAATTAATTAAACCCAAAACACCTGTCTCCCTCTGGCGTTGTAAAATAAATCTGAAATCCCAATTCCGGACCCATAACCTTACATCCGTACATAATTATAACAAAACAGTAGATTCGTTCACAAACAGTAACTCCGTCTGGCACTTTGATCTCCCATGTGGCTCCGTTAACGCTTTCCGATGCGCACACGCACGTGCAAATGCAATATTGCATTTATTGGCGTACAATACTACTAACCAATATAACTTGAGCCCGAACTTCAAATCAGACACACTAAACCACAGCTCAACTGTCGTTGGTACATTACAACCAGCTTAATTAGAACCCTGACGAATGAGTCAGAGACTTCGAAGTCTAGATCAACTGCCGTTGGTGATGTATCGTCAAAAATTAGTTGGTTTTCAGCATGTACGTAGTTGTAAACGACTTGCAGGTCACGTTATGTTGGGGGTTGGGTGGCGAAATGCGACTAAATTTAGAATCGTAGGAAGTGATGACAGCCAAGTCTGTTTACGCTTTACGTGCTTTATTTATTCCGATTAATCTACTTTGAATTTTATTGCTTGTTAATTACGCATCATGTACTGAAGTAAATCCCTCAAACAAAAATAAATAACAACAAATTAAGAAAAAAAACGATTTTTTTAAAATACGTTCAACGTGGTTTTTAGTACCTACCCAGAACCGATGATCATGTGTGGATTGATGAATGTGGTGTGGATGAAGTGAAAGAGGTAGGTACGTCAGGATTGTAGCAAGTGGAATAAAGTAGTCTCTGCCAACCTCTAGGGGAAAGAGGCGTTGATGGCATGTATGCATGTACAGTATGTGCCCCCACTTACCTATCCAGGCAATTCGGTGTTTTGAACGCGCACCACTACTAATACAAAGTTTGTCTAACTATTTTTAGCAAAATCAAAATGAGGTAGTTCATGATATTAATATTTCGCTAAAAATAGTTAGACAAACTTTGTATTAGTAGTGGTGCGCGTTCAAAACACCGAATTGCCTGGATAGGTAAGTGGGGGCACATACTGTACAATAGTATATTTAATTTATATATTCCAAACACATGCATCGCGTCTGTATTTACAAATGGGTTAGACAGAGCACACGAAACATTACATAGTCAAAGCTATGACTATTCTACCTGTCGTAGCCACTTCTAGCTTTTTTAAAGATATAAATAATGTCCCGCGTGGTGTCGGGTTTAGAATAACACCTCTCCATTTCTTCCGTGGATGTCGTAAGAGGCGACTAAGGACATAGGTTAAGGTACATTTAGGCGACAGGCTAGCAACCTGTCACTATTGTATCTGCCACCTTAAAACCTGACAAGAATATGCTAGAAGTGGCCACAAAATGTGAAATAGTCATCGTTTTGTGTATGTAGCGTTTTGTGTGCTCTGCCTACCCCATTTGGGTATACTGTATGTATGTATGTAAATAATGTCCTTAGTTGCCTATCCACGAAAGAAAAAGAAAGATTCAGTTTTTATGCTCATATCAAAAAATTCAAAGCTCGTTGAATAAATATGAAGTCATCCATGGACAATATCTAGATAAAACACATAGTAATATTTCGAAGTGAAATAGTCGCCGACATTAAAACACCACACAATTATTATCTTCAATCTAAGTTGCAAATTAACCAGCCTACAACTAAAGTAGACTTTAGACGCCCGACACTTGCGGCCCAACTTAATCTTGCGGCTCGCCAAATTCCACACCAGTTCAACCCAACTCTCTCAATCATAGCAGCCGAGTTTGCCGAAAGGACAAAGTAACTTTGTTAAATTGCACTAAGTATCCAGTTACTAAATAAACAGATCGTAAAACCAACTTTTTATTGGCGAAGGTAAACATACTATTAACCACGCTCAATTTAATCCCACGCAAGTGCGAATCCGATTTTAATTTTAAATTACTCGCAATTGTGTCCGAGTTTTAATGAGTTTTTTCGTTCGGCCTTCGATAACCAATTGCTCATTTGTGCTGAATTGAAGTCAACTACGTGAGTTAACTCTTAACACGGGAAATTGGTATCATTGTACCGAACAAAATAATAATATGCATACAAACCAAAGTTATGTTAGTACTGAGATATTTTCGTGGATATTGCTCTTCTGTTCCTCGTAGCGTAGACCTTTTATATTCGACCGATGAAGGGCAGGTTTTTTTTTAGAGCTGTTTCGGACTAAACCTGAAAATTAAATGCGTATTTGAATTTAATTTTGTTACAGTGTTGCTTACTTATACACAAAACCTGTAATTAGTTAAAAAATATATCATGCCTACAGTGGAATGAAGTAGTTTTTTGTGGTCTATTATTAAGTTGGTGTTAAACCAGAAGTCAATTAAACGAGCCCCTGAAAGCTAATCAAGTAAAACCCCTTTGAAAAACCATTCACTCTTTCTTTACTTTAGAGAAAAAGATAGATTTTCCATGCAACTTACTTCCGTTGCACTGGTCTATTGTGTGTAGGCTCAAAATCAGATCGACTTCTAATCATAATTCACGCCACGTTGCATTTTATGCTAGACATTGATATTTTTTACGGATTGTGTAGCTTTAATGATAAGCTCTGTGCGAGTATGAAAAATGTTAGCGCTCTTCAAGAACTACAGTTTGACTAAGTTTTGGAATATTTCGTTAAATATGACATTCTGGCTTTTTTGTAGAAATTTGTAGCATCATACGTCTTAGTCAGTTCATATTGTGTATTCGTTTTATTTAGTCTATTCACAGTTTTAAGAGCAGTAATTTTTGCTATAAGACAAGTCTGAAATTCTCATCCAAAGGGTAGTTTTCCCATTATTTCTAGAGTTAAAAGCATTTACGGGAGTGTGATGAACCTCACCAGTCTGACAAACTTAATTTGCAGTCACCGAACAACTAAGTCAAAGTACGAAGACGTCGGAACGCGAAAAACATCTGCAAAGTTGAGTTGGCATGCACTTTGCATCTTTGCCATCTCTTAATTAATTTGTTTACAAAGAACAAAGTTCGTAACTTGTTCTATGTTTATGGTAATTTCATGCTAAGCGCAAAACAATTGTTGCTTTCTAGATTCTAGCTAAATGATAAGAAAAACATTGTACTTATCATATTAGGTATTAAAATCCAGAATACATATTTAACAGAAAATTTTAATATATAATAAGTGTAATTACGGTGATGGCCGAATGATTTCCAAACATAGTAAACGAACAACTTATATAGTATTATTTGCCTTTGAACATTTTTTGTTATGAAACCTTGTTTTGTGTAAAATGTAAAATTGATATTTGTATTTGACGTGCAATAGAGAGCCATACAAAACAAAGTATAGGTACATCAAAAATATTGTGTTTGTACATATTTTCAATGTGAAAAAAGATTGCCTTGTAGAAAGTGGTTTTCAGTGATAAAGACGCCCGTTATCTCTCTATTTTGTACATCTTACATTCATTTTGAACTACCTACGTTCGTAACTTGGTCGTGTAATACTAATCCAATAGCTGACATTTAGTCGGTCACATCGGTCATTGATTACACGTCTAAATTGCGAACAGTGACTCAACAATCCCGGTTCGTGACTGTACCTTCGCATTAACTATCTCGCCATCTAGCTAGTTTTCTTTGCCCAACATTTGCGTTACATTTAGTCGCCGACTGCGTGCCTCAGAGTGCATTAAGCAAGATAAATTTCCACCGCAGTCGTGCTTGAAAGCGTAAAGTGCATCACGCGTGCAGCACTCGTCCCGGCTCGTCCCGTCCGCCCCGGGCAATTACGCCAACCCCGACTTGAGTATGATGCCATCATTTGCTACCCTTTGGGGAATCATTGCGGTTTGTTGGAGTACCGTGAAACTGCCGCTCGGTTAGGTTTTTCTTTTTACGAATTTCTTATACTCTGAGAATGACAACTGATAAAATTAATTTGAAATTATCTCTGGAACCCAAAGGTAAAACTGGAAATTATTAATATACACTTAATATTATTTGTAATACTTATCTATATTTTTTTCAATTCCAACGTCATCATAAATTATGGAGATAACTTGGGTTTAAGTACTTAAAAAATATGTAAGGATTTGACCGTTAAGAGCGTGCAAACACAATTCGGCGATTTTGATGTTTTTCAAATGCTTTACAAAGCTATAAATCCTTAAGTTTTTAAAGAAAAACTACTGTAACATATGAATAAACTCTTTTTCTTGGGATTAACGGTAAATATTATTTTATTAGCAACACAGATTTCTTTTACTTAACCAATTTGTTGAAGGGTTTTTACAAAAATACGCGTCAGACCTGTCTTTCACTTGAAAAATTTCCATTAAAATTTACCACAAACGATATAAACTTGTTATTATCTGATAGACAATATAGTCTATTAGGGAATAACGTTATTACATGAATCAAATGATTGGTTTTTATTATTCAAATATCATTTTACATAATTTCAAAAAAGAACCATTACTTTATTTTTTTCCTCGTTGATTTTAATGTAATTACAAATGAAACAATTTTATTGTAAATTTACAGAATATGTTTTGTCTAACCATTTTTTTTTTTCATGGCTAAATAAGAGTTAATTTATTTTTCACGATTTTTTTAAACATTGGTCCAAAACCACTAAGGTCAGGTGGGGGAAGAGAAACGCAGGGGTGGGAGGGCACTACAGACCATACTCACTCATAACTCGACGAGTTATGGTCTGTGGTGCCTCTTACCCCTGCCCTGCCCCTGAGTTTCTCTTCCCCCACCTGATCTTATATTACGTTCGTAAATAATGTTTATGCCCTCTTAATAGTCTCATCTTAAAATAAAGAGTATAGGATGGATCTATGTTATTTCCATGACAACTAGCCGCTTTAAGTAACGTTATGTCATCTTTTGCCGCCATTTCAAGTCTTAAAAGTGTGTAAAACTACAGACGTTACATTTCTGGGGTAGTTCCCATTATCCAACCTATCCCACCTACATTTCTGAGTATAAGGATATCGCAAGTCGCCCCACTCTAACATTTTACTTGCATTTCGCAACGGTCAATTGATTTCTGTGGGGAGCCCCACTTTTTCTGACATGAGTCTTTGGACATTTAAGTGATCAGCGCCTACAGAGGGATGCAGCAGGAGCAGGGAAAGTGGGGTGCGAACGTATGTTTAATTGCCCGAGGATGTAGTCTTGCGGCTTCCAAGTGCAAGGGTATGATCTGTAGAGTCTATTCCGTTTTGAGTAAAATTGTAAGCAATTTGAATTCGACATTACTTTGCTTGCATACAAGACAAGTATTTTTAGTTAGATCTACAACTTTGTCTCGGTGAAGGTACAGAATAAGCGTACGAGTACGTAAGGTACCTATATAGCCAATAAAAAAGTGAGGTATTGTCTTACAGCTTAACGTTGAACGATGTATTGTTTGTAACTTGTTTTGTTTGTTTTTCTTTCTCCTTCAGGGACAATCGGGCAAATACAGTCCGGAAACAAGGCGTAGGCATCAGTGCCTACATAAAGTTTTTATTTATCACAGAGAAGTGAGTGAGAATGTATATTCGCACCTATCTTTATGTTTTGTAGCTTTTATTATACATATCTTTAAAATTTATTAAATGTGACATTATTTTGTAATAAACACTAATTAATTAACCCTTGTTGGGTTGTTACGTTAAATTTTTAATAGCTCGAAAATTAGTGTTTTTTTGCATAAAACAATACATTATGTGTCGATGCTATTCATTTATTTATTTTACATGAAATACTCCCACTCGCCCTAATCCAAATGAAATTTATCCTTGTGTAAGTTACCGTGCAAGTTTCACAAATACACAGGCACGGAGAAAAGTATTTAGATTATTCGAAAAATTCAGCACAACGGAATGTTTACCGCAGCGAGACAAGCCCTTGCCGCACCACGCATATCTTCCAGGGGTTAGGGAGATTGCACTTTGTTACAGTTGCAACACATGGAAAATACTTATTTGTACTGCTTAAGATTAGCAACATAACATATTTATTAAGCTATGTTTATAATTGCCAAACATGAAAAAAAAGATTTTTTTATATTCTGTCCGTGTAGTGTTGGGTTAGATTTCTCTTCGCTCCAATTTTCTGGGGATGTCGTAAGAGGTGCCTTATGAGACGTATGAATACTCTATCGACCTTACTTGAGGTAGGAAAATGTCATAATGTCCACCAGATAATGTCTCAATCTCTTCTCTGTGTATCTAGTAAGCCAAACTGTCGACAGATTGAATTATAAAAAACCGACAGTAGGTGTTAGGCTAGTAACCTACTTATTGCCATTTGTACCACTTTTATCGACCTCGACCCCTGGAAATGCTAAAACTGGGCCCGGATGTATGACTCCTTGTATAACCTTATGTTGCACATAGAACAGGTAAGTAAACATACCTACTCTATGTAGAACATAGAACAGGTTACAGGAGATACAGCTTCTTGTACAAAAAAAACTTATACTTACCCGATAGGATTTTTGTTAGTTAGCCTTCGGACGATTGTCAGGACATTTTTTGACCTGGAAAAAAGGAAAAGTTAGTGAGACGATCCTTTAAACTAGGTAGGACCTGAGCTCAATAAATATTATTATCGTACTTAATACATAAAAACTTTACACCGTAATCCTAATAAACACAAAAAAATACCAACACCTCAAATGAACCGGCTAACTACGAGAAAGATTCGCGCATGATTCTGTGGGAACAAAAACTCACGTTAGTTTTACGGAAGACACCATTAAATGTTAAATTAATTTTAATTTATTTTTAATGTGAATGCACAACTAGGCACTTAAGTTTCAGTGTTTACCTACTTGTTAACCGTTACGATTAAGTACGTTATTACGTAAAAAACAACTAAAGCTTTATTAAATAACCGAATACGAAAATATAATATCGAAATACGGACTTGGCCAATTTTCTTCGAAACTTACAATTTTGTCGAGGTTACTAAAATCATAATTAATTAAACTTGACTACTAGCACCATCTCGGTAAAAGCTTTGGAAACCTTTGAACAAGCTGTGCGCGGCGAGCGTGAAGCTTGCTGCCGTCAAAGTTTATAGATAGTTGCTGCGTATTTCGCTAGATGGCGCTTTTTGAGACACACGAGATTGGTTATGGTGGCGCCACCGTCTGACTAACTTGGATTCACATTTTCACAACAACTTTACAGTCAATAATAACATTTAAAACTGTTACCTATTAAAAATTAAGTTTTTAACAGTGACGTAATTAGATTTTATGCTTGTGAGTGAAAATTGGTTATGGTTGGTAAGTAATTGTATTGTAAGTAGGTACAGGTACTACCAAATTGTTTTATTTTTTTTGATGGGGTGGACTCGTTTTCTTAATAATGGTAATACAATTCCGATAGTTGGCCATTACCCTCTCGGAAGTCTTTTATGGTACTTCTAATTCATTTAAAAATTGTAGAGCTAACGATAAATGACAATGAAGTTAACACATACTTAGATAGGCGCTATCATCATCTGCGTGAAAGCTTTTCAATTTTGTATTGAAAAGGTTGTGGCACAGATGTCGATGCTACGGCAGTGATATCCTGCTTTGTGTTTCTAGAACCCTTATAAACGTAGTCGGGGTTCAACAAGGACTGTTTCGGCGGTTCCGTAAACAATTTGCCTTTTTGGCGTGCAG
>BHDV01031653.1:0-23851 GCA_005406045.1 Adoxophyes honmai | reverse complement strand
GCGTTCAGCAATCCTCATTAAGGCTGTGCCAGACGACCCAACTTAAAACGTGTTCACACATCCCTGCCAAACGTTCCGTGACAAGGTTACAAAGCTATATTTAGATTATTATTTCATTAATAAAATAAACAATATAAGATAACTCCGTGTGGTGTCGGGTTTAGAATAACACCTCTCCATTTCTTCCGTGGATGTCGTAAGAGGCGACTACGGACATAGGTTAAGGTATATTTTAGGCGACAGGCTAGCAACCTGTCACTATTGTACCTGCCAACTCAAAACCTAAAAAATATTATGCTAGAAGTGGCTACGAAACGTAAATTTAGCCATCGTTTTGTCTATGTAGCGTTTTGTGTGCTCTGCCTACCCCGTTTGGGAATACAGGCGTGATGTATGTATGTATGTAATTAACTCATTGTTCATTTACGTAATAGTTATAAGAGTGGATAATCATGTTTGTACCTATCTAACATTGATGCTTTCTGGCTTCATCGATCATAACGTCTTGCGGCTGATTGCAAATCGCATCTCAGTCAGAAGCTGTGCGCATACGCATACCACCAGGATATACTGAGTAATTCAAGTGTTAGTGAAATATCTTCAGGGTTTAAACTACCCGAGTTTCTCAATGTTGAGAAGGAATCAACGCTTTGTCCAATAGTAGGGCGCGTAGAGGTGGTAATGAAAAACATGCCGACATTTTAATTGATCTTTAATTTTCACAACTAGAAAAGAAAATGGGTCAACTGATGCTACGTGTAATCCCCAAGACTATTTGCAGTAACTAACAGTTGTCAACTCAAGAGTCTTAAAATGTAATGCCTTTTGAAACAGTACTCAACTATCCCGGTTGTCTTACTCCCCCACGCTGGAGAATAACAATTCCGTCATTACTGCTGTGTGATAAAATGGTAACGACTCGGATGGCTCCTACATGTGATCGAAAGTATCTCAAATCGAACGTCTAAATTGTTCCCTTTTTTGCATATTGCGTTAAATGTTCCTTGATAGAGTTTTCCTCTATTGAACTTGTTTTAGAATCTCTCTGTATTCAAGAACTTCACAAGGAGCTCAATTTTAAGAGATAACTCACACACATAAACTCCCGCCCATGTTCCCAAAAGAGGTAGCCAGAGCACACGAAACGTGACGTAGAGAAAACGATGATTATTACTATTTCACGGTTCACAGCCACTTCTAGCTTAATTTTAGGTTTGAAAACAGATGGAAGAGATAGTAAAATAGTGACAGGTTGCTAGCCTGATGTCTAACCTATTTCCTTAGTCGCCTCTTATGGCATCCATGGAAGAAATGGAGAGGTGTTATTCTAGACCCGACACCACACGGGTGCAGAGATAGCTATTATTTCATTAACACCACTATCGAAAATAAATCGGTGTCGGCACGATGCGTGTATTGGAAACACGGCTATAGCTCGCCACATTCTCACAATGGCCAGTATTAAATCCAAGCAATAAATTATTGAGAACCGTTTCGACCACAGAACTGCTCACTTTTCACCACGTTACACTTATCACCGATAAACATTTGAATCTGCCTAATGACAAGCCGTATTAGGTTCATTTTAGCATGTTTCTGGGTATTTTTAGGGAAAATTTATGCAGGTTTTAAGATAAGGGAGGATAATTTTATTCAACACCAATGTCCAACACGGCTCAGACAAGACGTATTATAATGTGTGAATGTTCGTTATTGGCAGCAGTTATGGTAACGTACTTATTGGCAGTCAGTGGCAGAACTTATAGCGTTACTAGCTTATTGCCCGCGACTTCGTCGGCGTAGAGTTAAAATTGTACTTACTTTCTTTGGTTAGCGTTATCTGGAATATAACGCAGCTTTGCTTCTTTCTTTCAGCGTTAAAATTTCCTTCTAGCCATAGTTTGTCATATTGGTTTGTGTTTAAATACAAAGAGACAGAAATTTAGATTGGCATTGTTGAGTTTAGATTGGCATAGATGTTAACTCGGATATGCTTTGCTCTGTAAACATCGATATACGAGTACCCACTCGTAAGTTGATAAAAACTTGATGCATTTTCTGACAAATAAACTATCGAACTAGCGACAAAGATTGATGTTTCATCTAAGTCATAGCTACCTATATAAGATTAATTTTAATAGGTGATCATGGGTTTAGAAACTATAATAATAAGCTTTAACTTTATGCTTATGAAGTTGTCTTCAGAAAGAAATTACAAAGCCATTGACTAAACCATAACTATGCTTTGTACTACTTACAAATAAATAAAAGCCAGCATGCTAAAATATCTTAACTTCTTAAAGTACCTACCTTACTTATCTTTTGGTTCCTTACAGTACCAACTTACCCCAAATTAACGCAAGATAATCAAGCCTCACGCAGTAAAAAGACGTAAATAATGAGCTTCCATATTTGCGATTCGGCGTGTCGCTTTCGGCAGTAAGAAGCGCGATATCACGGCGTCGCTCGATAATATCACTAATTTCCATCATCGTCCAGTAATTAAGTGCATACATACGTCTTCTGGGGTTTTAGGGGTACTGTTATTTTTTATTGGGCAAGAACGGCATTCCTTTGAAGTTGATGCCAAGCTGTGTGAATATTTTGTTGATGTGCAAGAGTCTCACTACGAACGGCACCAGCAATAAGGCACTATCCAGTGCTTTATTTTATGGGCCATTTTTAATATTAATACCTATATACAATACACAAAGTGTTATGTACAGTCATTAAGATGTATAACTAGAGTAGTAAAGTCATACAGACAATATACTCTAATGGGTGTTTCTACTTACGATCTTGAAAGACGGACGCTGTATCTTTTCTTCTGTTATGTAACGTCAAAATGAGACAAAAATCGTGGCAAAGACATTGGTAATCTAGTAAGGTAAAGTCACCGGTCATGGACAAAGAACCAGTAATGGACTATGACTCTTATTTACTACCCACTAAGGAAAAGTCATTTGTTTTACAACAATCAATTCACAACTCTATGGTCTTTAAATTATGAATGAAGTATCCATCACTGGTGCTTGTCAACTTAAACCGTCCATAACTGGTGCCGTTACCTTAGGTATGTTAAAGAAATGCCTGAAGTTGTATTTTTGTTGTTATATTTATTTCACTGTTATATCTGCCAACCTAAAGCCGATGCGGGAATTGTTCAGGGTTTTGACTTTATAGCATTTCGTGTATGTTAATATAAAAAACTCTTATGTAATGAACCCAGACCACAAAAGAGTTTTGCGCCTAGCTTTCACGTCCAGCCAAAATTTAACGCATTGATAATAATGATGGCATTTATTTTAACTTTCCACGTCTTTAAACGAGGTGCGATACATTGTAAAACAGCTTATTGTATGATGGAAATCAAAAGAACATTATGA
The DNA here is from genome assembly GCA_005406045.1 of Adoxophyes honmai. Taxonomy (NCBI): domain Eukaryota; kingdom Metazoa; phylum Arthropoda; class Insecta; order Lepidoptera; family Tortricidae; genus Adoxophyes; species Adoxophyes honmai. The sequence goes on along the minus strand of BHDV01031653.1, from coordinate 20,465 downwards.
ACGTTTTATGAGCACTCTTTAAATGGCTCCACTTGGTATACCACCACAATTTATTTTAAAAGCACAGTGAAAATGTTATTAGTTTTTGTAATCTTTACATACCAAAATCTCTCAGCTTTATCAACACACATACACACACTTAAATCCGCCTATTTTCCCAAATGGGGTAGGAGCAGAGCATACAAAACGTTATATAATCAAAACCATGACTATTTTACGTTTCGCAGCCACTTCTAGCATATTTTTAGGTTTCAAGTTAATAGTACAACAATGACAGGATGCTATTCTGTCGCCTCAGGCCGTCGATGAGATCTAGTGAAAGGTCTAGGGCAGGGATGGCGAACCTTTTCCGATACACGTGCGATTTTTTATGAAACTAATGGTGTTAAAAGCTATGGCGTGCCGTCAAATAATTTACGCTTATTGATATTATCGAACATAACTAAAACTAGGTGGAATTAAGACTATTAAGTATACTATTTATTAAAAAATCTGAATTACAAGGATTCATCAAGATGTTCTAGATTCTAGATAGATTCGTCTGTACTGTATCATTCGGCGTGCCTGAGCTATTTTGCTGCATGCCAAGGTTGGCACGCGTGCTGTTGGTTCGCCATCCCTGGTCTAGGGCACGCAGGTAACGGTAGAATGAGACGCAAAAATTTTATGTCTAAATAAGTTCTGGAGTGAACCTTCTGGACGTCGTATCATATTACTTACTTCTGTAGTTCAGTCTTGGATCACGATATGACAAATCTTCGAGTCGGAGCAATCTCTGAAGCCATCCAAATGGTACACTTATCTGGGTCGTAGTACAAGGAAACTATAAAAGCTTTCTATAAAAACCAACGAGGACTCATATTTGGCGATGACAATAACACGAGCATTGCGGTCGTATAAGATAATATTATCGGAGGTCGAATAATACCCGTCGGAACGCCACTTGACTACCTAACGGGATTGAGGTGCGGCTAGACGGATTGGGAAAACTGATGGCGTTTCGAATTGACAAAGATAGAGTTCGTGCGATCTGGGGGTTTCAGGTTCAATAATAAAAAATAGTTATAGAGAGACCTAAGATTTTCCGTGTGTAAATAATAAAAACTGACCATTTCTTTGGTGTAGGAAAATATGATTCTGGCAACTTAAACATAACTATTTATATATTTTTCATATCGGAAATTATGCTAAAACTGGCTACGAGTACCGGTGTGATCTCTATGTGTTGTGTTTATATAAACGACCTAAATATTAAGATTTAATTTAAACGCGTATTAATTTCATCCACTGCCAGTAATGAACGGACAGGATGTCAAGTTTCAATGCCTAAAGTATGGGACAAATAAAGTAGATATTACCTAAGTCAACACACAAATAGTAACTGAACTTCTTTAACGTCAACTTGGTAAAGTTCTCAGCATCAAGTTGACGCAAAACGAACAAGATTGCGTCGTCCGGAATCACTAGTAACGCGTCCTCAGAGCTGTGAGTAGACAAAAATATCATATAGCACTACAGGGAATGAAACGTGAACTATGGGGATAGTGTTATAAAAATAAACGGATGCCTTACAAGGTCGCGGTGAAACCGATAGTTGATGGAGAGCCATGTGTCTGACAGCGATCGACAAATTGAGTTTTGACGTTTCAGTTACGTGCTCCATTTAAATGTAATCTCGGTTTTTTTACTGAATTGTTTTTGCTCCGATGAGCGAAGCGAACCGCAAGAGTGCATGGCGTGGGCGATTGTGTTTCGCTAGCGTTCTGCTTTCAGAACAGTATGCTATCAGGTTTAGCATATCTTCTGCAACACTTGCAGGAGACGGACAGTCTGTTCTCTTCTGACGTCTTTAGTTAAACAGTGGCAGGTATATTTTGACCAGCGCCCATGTCATATACTTAGTACAGCTTCGTGCCCTGGAACGTTTACCAGTTAACTAATTACACTGTACAACACTTATTTATTACACTCCAGGTAAATCATGTAGAGTGCGTAAATGCATTTCCCAGCCCAAACAAAACAAAAGGTAAACGTTAATTAATTTCATTATAATTAATATTATATTTATAAGAGAAGTGAAGAGACCAAAAACACAAAGCCGACCTCCAAGGAGGTGAAAAATTTACTGATATTCATGTCAGATCAGGCAAAGAACATCAGATGTTTTTTGTCACCTCATACAATCAACTTCACTATTCAAAAAACACACGAAACAACTTGTGTTTATGCTGCTTAATGCCCTTCTTTCCACACTTCTGTTTGTTATAAAATGAAACTAATAGAACCAATATGGTCGGGACAGATGTTTGGCGAAATTGTTATTTTTGTCGCAAGGGTGTGGGGGTGTAAATTTTATGGTTATTTTCTTAGCAGGGGGTGTCCGCGTGTCAATTAGTGAATACTAACAAACTTTGCGTTCAAAAATGTAAACAGGGGACGCAATGGGATGCATATTGTGGTTACGGAATGATATATTGTTGTTTACGTTGCTAAATTACGCTTATTCCGAAAATACATTTGGATGTAGCTGCGATTTTCTGTTTGTGAGATTTAAATAAAGATTTCACATATTAACATTAAACTTACTACCATGTTTAGAAATTATAAGCTATACCAGTTGGCACAATATTCTAAAGCAGTCAAACGTGACTTTACACACTCTTTGGTATTACTGTTGGCAAACTTTTGATAACCACCGAGCATATTTTATTGTCAATGTAGCTATTTCCCGTGTGGTATCGGGTTCAGAATAACATCTTTCCATTTCTTGCGTAGATGTCGTATCATAGTCATAGTTTTGTAGTGAATCTAGAGTTTCTTATGCTCTGCCCACTGTCTTTAAGTATGTATGTATTTGAAACTATGGAAGAAATTCGAGTTGCAACGAAATCCAAGTATACCAGCATTATGCCACAATACTAGGACACCAAATCTAGTTAAGCCGAACACATTCACCGGATTTGTTCCCAGGTAACTGCTAGTACAAAAAGGTCAAACGGTAAACTATTTGCGACAAGACGTGACGATCGTGATGGACGTGACGAGTTGTCGCCGACTTGAGTGGATTGCGAGAATAATGACGACAGCTTGATGTGTTGTAGGGTGACAATGGTTTCGTTTCGGCTACGCGACATTTTTATTTACAAGGGTAACATATTTATCCATGTAGTATTTTTTGGGTGCCATAGATCGAAGGTAAAAAGGTCTAAAGGCTATAAGATCTAATCCAAGGCTGCGTCTAGATCTGGCGAATGCATGTATGTAAGGGTCGCGCGATGCTCGCGTACCGGTCGCGACCGGCTCGCAAGCGGCTCGCGAGTTGCGCTTTCGTCAGATCTAGACGCACAATAAGTCTCAACTATTAAACAATGGGTGTAAATTAATCCTGCACCACTTAAAACTAAAATCACTAAATTCTAACAGCACGAGGGCAGTACACGCAGCCGCAAAGTCCTCTGCATTGCCTTTTTGCAGATGCGGATGAAGATGTTGAATTTGACGAGGAAATTCCGCATTTGCGGTTGCAGTTATATGCAACATCCCTAGTCAATACTTAAGTCGAATTATGTTAGGTAAAAGTATGGCTTAAAACACTTATGACTAGAGTTTTACAAGTTCGTGTAGATCCATTGATATGACCAAAATAGTCCGCAATTTTTTTTGGTTAGTTGAAAAATGTTCCCCACGAAAGGGCTCTATTCAAGAGTCACACACATTCTTACAAGTGTTGCATACGAGAACAATCCGTCTTTTTCTTATAAACAAAAACCAAAGCATAACAGTGTCCATAATTGACTAAAACAAGCATCATTAACATTATATTGGCTTCCATCACTTCAAACAACCGTGAAACACTCCACGAATAAGCAAACAAGGTTATACCTATTTCACGAAACCACAGCACAATTGTAGGTAATTCAAAACCGGCATGCAGGCCTATTCATCTCGGCTAGCAAGTACGCCTCAGCAAGAGAAATGGCGCGCGGCATATTAGAACACCTAGCAAAACTATACATCAAAATGACAGATGGGTTCCGTAGCTCCTGGTTTGGATTTAGAGGCGTTGGAATTTAAATATTATCTATATTTCAAAGGGAGGTGCGGTTTTAGGTGTATCTCTATAGCTTTGTATGGGGAAACGCTTCTATTGAATTTCAAAGCTTTGATTTGATGAAATGAAAATGTGTCAGTCAAAATGTTTTAGGCAAATCGCTCATTTGGTTAATTCGTCTTGGTAAACCACTGATTAAATTATGGTCATGAAGTGCAATTTAATTAACACTAATACTACTACAAATATTATTGGATTAATAATTGTGAATAATAAAGTTAATAGGCAAACAATAATTGGGCAGTAAAAAGTATAAATAAGTATAGGTACAATAAAAAAGGTGTTTGTGCAACTGTAAATCTTCTATTTGGTTTTGGCTCCCATCTACCAAACAGAATGATAAATTGTGAGATTGGAAACATTAAAGGATTGAAACGACAGCAAAATAAATCTAAAAACAAATATCCATCAAAAAAGCTTTATGTATGATTTTGATAACAACCTCAAGCAGGAGAAGCAGCAGACTGTTCTAGGCAACACGACTGGTATCTAAGCATTTCTATGAAATAATTTAATATTTACGACAAAGTCGAGCAGCAGACGTCACAACGGGTGACCGCAGATCATTAATATCGCTGACACCGGAACGTTGACATATATTCTGCAAATGTCACGTTAAATGCCAATTTCACATATGAAAACGCTTAAAAGTTGTCGGGAGATAGGTATAGCATGACAAACCACTTGTTGACGACTAAGAATGTGTGCTCTCTTGATAATGTCTGCAGATTTTGTCTGTATGGATTCGAAAACGTAACCACAGCAATATGAGCTGCGGTCGAGATCGAAATCATTATCTTCGCAGATACAGTGTCTTGAAGCGTTGTCACCCTATCCGATACGTGTTTCAATGTTTACGTTTGAACATAAACCCAACACTTTTTCATTTCAGCTATTAATGCATTTGGTAAACAAATGTCACCTTTAAAACTATTACGCCAAGCTCTCTATTCTCAAAGACTCTCAAAATCCAGCGGTTATGTTCTGGTCATGCCCTGTGCATGTTTCTTCATTGTTTTCGTTTGTAGTCAGTTTAGGTACTTTTGAACTGTCATTGTGTGGCGACAAAAATGTTGTTACCGTCGACAGAGGCGCCACTAAAAAAAGTTAGGTCACTTTTTTGGATAACCGAGTGACTGTGTTTTAGTTAAATATGCTTAAATATTTTGTCTCTTTTTAAACTGGTTGGGTCTCGGAGGTTTGACTTTTTTAAGAAGTGGGAATGTCTTCGAGAGTCATCATCTCAATTTAATATGGTCAATTCTTAATTGATTTCTAAATAAATGATATAGAATACCTTCCATAGCACCACCAACATTATATGCAAAATCTTCTAAAGACTGCACTCCTGGTAGTAATGAGGTGATAGTTGAATTATTGCGTATAGTTTAGTTGGAGATACCGACGGAATATTAACAAGCCCCTCAGACAGCCGCGGGCTCACTTCTTTAGGCCCCATGTGGCCCTGGTAAACCCCTACCAATGGATTCCGCATCAAACCGTGAATTAAGTAAGTGTCTTCCTGTGTTTCGGCTATATGAAACTAAAATGGTTTCTTCGGATGCGTAAAAGACACGAAGTGAAATTCAAAAGTTTATCTTTCAATTTCAATGAATTAGTTTTGTAATTGTTTGGTTTCTTATCAAAAATGTCTGTAAATGCTTCAATCTTGGACACTATATCACTTTACTAGATTCTTTTGCCGTGTTGTGTTGGGTTTAGAATAAAACATCTCCTTTTCTTCCATGGATGTCGAAACAGGGTCAAGGTACATTTTAGACGAGAGGTCACTATTTTACCACTTAACTAAAAACCTAAATAAAAACTTGCTAGTCATGGTTTCATCTATGTAATGTTTCTTCTTCTATGCCTTTCTTATTTGGAAATATAGGCATGATGTTATAATTGAACTGCATAATTAATCATTGAGCACTATGAGTAACCTAAAGCGGCTCGGGCCATAAATCCATTGCACCAAAACTCGACGAAATTCAACTAGAACAGTGTTCCTAACTTTAATTTAGTTATTCCACACGCTTGTACTCTGTCTACACTCTGAGCACTAGATTTAGGACGAAGAGCGATAAAGATAAAGAGACATACCTTAAGGAAATATAATGATAAAGGAAATTGGTGAGGATGCCACTTAAATAATATTTATTACGCAATAAGTACGTAAATATAAGTAAGATGACAATAAAAATTTACTTATTTAAGTACCTAGAATACACGTCTGTGGTTTGTCGGATTTAGAATATCGTCTCACTATTTTTTGAGTAGATGTCATAAGACGCTTCTTTAGAAAATCCATGGTTTTGTCAATGTTCCTGCGTTTTCCCGTGTACGTTGAAATATGCTTTTGAATGTAGTGGTGAGGTCATAGGAGTACTTTGCACATAACTAATTTTGAAAGAGGCACATATCAACAAGAGACAATGAGACAGGCTCGATAGAATATGTTCATACCAAAATCACTTCTTTTCAGACACGGTACGTGATAAATGTAGTATGTTTTACGAAAGGCATCCTTTTATTCCTTCTTACCTAAGAAATAAACTATGAATAGTTTACTCGTTAAACCAAAATTTCTGCACAGAACGCGTTTGAATACTTTTGTGCATTGACTGCACTTGAGGGCGAAGTTTTATATTTCAATTCGTGCTTGTAACTTCTCAGACAGATCAGAATGTAATAAAAGTGGTTACCTACCCTTATTCCAAGTTCGTGTGAGATCGCAATATTTTATTATTTTATGCGAGGAAAGATGGACCATAATAATGTTTCTTTTGAATTGAAATGCAGATATAATGTAAACAAACTATTTACTCCAAAATTAAAAATATTAGGCAGACGGGTGATATCTAGTTACATAGAATTATATTATTACCTAAAGGTAAAACTTCCGGGTAAGTCAAGTTAAGAACTACAATCTGTCCGTTTATCTTGTGGATAGGATACTATATGATATAATTTAGGCGATAGGCTAGCAACATGTTACTATTATACCTGCCAACTTAAAACCTAAAAATATTATGCTAGAAGTGGCCACAAAACGTGAAACAATTGTGGTTTTGTCTATGTTGCGTTTGAAGTTGTTTGTAGTGATGTATGTAAAATTTTCTTACTGTGTGACTGTTTTCAATTTCAACTCGGTCCTCACAATTCCCAGTGCCGTTCCATAATTTTCTTTAGTACGAACTTCGGATATTTCATAACGGCCCATAACTCTTTTCTTCGAGATTAAATCAGTTTACGTGGCAATCAGTCACAAGGTATAGAAAAAAAAATGGTGATTTTGCACCGCAAGCCGCCATAAATAAGCGGCGAAACTTTGCGCCTTCTCTGAGCACGTGGCGGGCTTATTCCGAAGAAGACGCTTATTCTTTAACAATTTTTTTTGGTGAACGACAAATAGTTGCTGCTGCGTTACGGGGTAGTCCAAACAACAAACAATTTTTAATTGAACTTAGGTTTTTTTAAACGACTCTATAATTTTAATCACATCTGAATAGAGAGGCAACATTTTGATCTTCATCACTATGCGTTGGGCGTTTTTGATGCTCTATTTTATAGGCATTTGAACATAACCAGTATAGGCAACGTTGGTGGAACTAAAATTGCAAACTAGTGTTTAGTTATATTTAGATCGGTTGCAGGCAAAAAAACTGTCAGAAATGTTTTAAATAAAATAACTCAACTGCTTTCTCATCCATGACTCGATCAGAGGAGAGAACTTCTACTGTAACGAAACGTCCAATGTAAAGAATGAAAAATCCTTGAATACAATCACACCTGGGTTCCCAATTTGGGTAGGCAGAGCACACAAAACGTGACACAGAGAAACCCATGATCACTACACGCTTGATAGACATTTCCTGCTCTATTTTAGATGTAAAATCAGATAGAAGCGGTATAATACTGACAGGTGGCCAACCCGCCGCCTAAAGCCAACTCTCTCTTTGACTCTCAAAGGTTGGCTGTAAGAGATCCCTTAACCCTTAACCTGGCAGGATATTGATGGATGGAGGTATTTGTCACTTATGGTGTTTTTGGTGATAGTTATAGACTGAAACTTATTATAAAGAAAAAAAATAAACAATAATATACTGAAAATAGGTTTTTCAGATTGTCCGTTAAAACGGACTTTGCCATGAAATCGATTGATAAGTAACTCGCAGAGTAGTCCTAAAAAACGGACAATGCCGTTTTATAGTATTAAACCACAAAGCATGAAACAAGTAACAAAAGTAGGAAAAAAACATTTCTACATGAAATAATACACAAGAAAATACCAGTTAATAACATATTTATTAATTTAAATTGTAACAAATAATTATAGAGATCTTTTCGGTGTCACCCTGAATTTAACGCGAGCGAAGCCGCGGGCAAAAGCTAGTTAACTATAATAACAAAGATATTGCAGTAAGGAACCTTAGACTTGGCACAACTACTTATGTCTAGATTTCATTACTTTTTAGAGATAAACAAGCAGCTTCAACGAGACTTGGGTAGTTTTTTTACAGAATGTTTTTGATGGGATTGATATTTTTAACTTAGTACTTCAGAGGATGAAATACCTACCAGATATCTGTCCGTTATCTGGTTTTTCATTACGGGTATGCGACCTGGGAGTGCTCTAGCTGTTTGTGTCTTATCCCCATATCTCCGAGGCACAAACATCCATTTCCCCCTTTTCTCTCCTTTCCCAAAATCCATTTATCCCTTCCTACGAGAAAACATGGTAACGTTACCCCAGGAGGGTACCGGTTTGACCGGAGAATCCCTCCTTCTGTCCAATGTTGTGGACAGAGGAGGCTGTCCCGCGTATTCTGGGGGGGACAAAGTGACGCAGCCCACAGGCGGCGTTGGTGATCGCCACACGCCACGCCGAAGCCGTTCCCGTAGGGGCGAAAAGCGGACGTCAGAGTGTCGTTTCGCGACATGGAACGTATGTGGAGGAATGAATAGTAAGTTAGATGAGGTATGTGAAGTGATGGCGGTGAAAGGTATTGATACTATGTTATGTGTGACGGAGACGAAGCAAAAGGGGCAGGATATGTCTTCCCACGGGCCGTTCTCCGCTTTCTGGTCTGGAGTTTCAGAAGCGGAACACGGCAGCAAAGGGGTTGGGATAATTCTGTCGGAAAAAATGATGAGTTGTGTAACAGGGTATGACTGCATTGATTCCCGTATACTCTGGTAGGGCTGACATCCTTATTTGTTTTGGGTGTCTACGCACCAGATATGTCAAAACCCAAGGCCGAAAGAGAAGAGTTTTGGGAATTTTTACAGAGAAAGATTTAATGAAAGAGTTAGTGTTAGGTGATTTTAATGCTTGGGTAGGAGTAAAACGAGACGGTTTTGAGCGAGTGTTAGGGTCGTTTGGTGATGAGAGAGTGAATGAGAATGGCAAAAGCCTTCTGAGCTTATGTCTAGAGATGGGCCTGACTGTCACGAACACAATGTTTGCTCACAGACAGATTCATCTTTATACGTGGCAAAGGCAGAATGATAGAAGTATAATAGACTTTATTTTAATGGATGAGAGGTTGAGATGCCAGGTAGTAGACACAAGAGTATATCGCGGCGCCGATGTTTCGACTGACCATTTTCTGGTTATGTGCCGGTTAAATGGTCTGTTTAAGCGTTGGAGGCATCATGCTAAGGTGTCTACTACCGGGCTTGAGAGAATAAAAGTGGAACGGTTCTGCACGGATGAGACGAAAAACAGATTTAAAGAGACTTTGAGTATGGAACTAGAAGTGAATTGGGACGTTACAAAAGAAGAGGATGTTAATTATGTATGGAAAGTATTAAAAGAGTGCACGGTGAAGTCAGCGAGAGAGATTTGTGGGGTGTCTAAAAGAAGAAACGCAAAGGACAGGAAGGCTGATTGGTGGGATGATGAGGCCAGGGATGTTGCGTTAGAAAAGAAGAAAGCGTTGCATTAGGTTTAGTAACTCATAACGATACGATGCTTCAATAAATGATAAACAACATCTGAACTTATTTTATGTAACAACAGCAATGTCCGTTTTTCGTCACAACATAAAACGAACCTTGTATTTATATTATTCGGCAATGTCCGTTTTTTAGTACGTGTCAAATAAAACTCAATAGCCTATATGATCGACAACGTCTCAAAAAAGTGACACCGTTTATTGCGCACAGTTTGAGTTAAAGTTAACTAATAATGTAATAAAGTTTAATGTTAAAATGATGATCTGACTTACCTTCTTTTAAAATCTATCCAAGTTGTACATGATAAGCACTTCACTTCGATTTTATGACGAAAACAATTAACCCCGACGCAAATATACCAAAAGCCTAATTTCAATTGCCGCTTGCGCAACAATTTTGAAGTAAACTGTCTGTGGCCTTGAGGTAAAAGAGACGGCTCTACTTTCGCATTTCTTTTGGCGTCGTTAATTTTTTAGTCAGTAGGAGCGTTTAAATACTGCGCCAGAATAAGTAACTGTACTTGAAAACGGACAGAAACGCTTTAAGGGTTAAGGGATAAGTCCGCCTTTGTACTTCGCCTTTTATTTGTATATGAGTTTTGTATTTTGTGTTCTCCTTTTTGTACAATAAAGTGTTTACTTACTTACTTACTTACTTACTTAAAGCGCACTTAAAACCTATCCTATAAAATCTTCGCAATCTGTAAACAGTATCTAAAGGTTTAATTGGAGCTCTGGCTCCGGAATAAGAAGTTCGGGTACAATTTGTCCGGACGCGGACGTTCGGCGCTCTCCGCGGGAAATGAGCGTATTTGTCTTACCTGGAAAAGGCGTGGTGTTAGTTTTAGCGATAACAAAATAAAGCTTTTTTATAAGGTGAAGTAAGCGTTATATTTACTAAGTCTATTTACTTTATTAACCCATTAATGGTCAAAATGAAACTAGCAGAGATTCATCAAAAATTTGTTGATTTTATAATTAAAGAGGATAAAAGGAATTAGGAAATGAGAAAAAAAAAAATTTTTTTTTTAGGCATTTTTGCGAGTTTTCTCACCTTTTCGGTAGAGTTTGGAGCGACGTTATTGTCGACAAGGTGGAGATTTATTTATTATTATAAAACTGTACCCAATCATATTACATTTAGCGTCAACAATTTAAATTTTTCCCTTAATTTTAAGTGTTCCCAAATTGGCACAGTGACCAAGAATGGGTTAAACTACAGAGTGCTTGGTGAAAATCGTATCTTCTAAGTATTTCGCTAAAGGCTTTGAAAGGGAAAAAAGTAGAAGAAAATAATAGAGAATGTGGGATCAATGTACCATCACCATACACAGATCAATGTAGAATCGTTATTTTTAACGCTTTAATATAATTAATTGTCTGACTTAGAAAGTAAAATTAAATCAGTAACTTTATTCTATTTTCTTTGACTCACACAACTAAAGATGTTCATCGTGGGCACTGAAAGATAATTAATTTATGATGTTTATAACATTTTGTGACATAATTTCTCGCCAAGTTGTTTCACTGCCATGTAGTACGCTGCTTCAAGCACATTAAAGGTCACAACCTTGTTCTTCTAACCAAGTCTTAACTTAACGCGTCTACAAGCGGAAGCGTATACTTCCATACATCTCGTAGTGACTCGTTCACAGTCAGTCCACACATTATAGCCAAGAGCTATACATTCATAAATTCACTTACCAGCGGTTATGAATGTTAATAATTAAACACCAGGCTAAGGCACCTGAATAACTTTTTAAACTGCACATTGTTGCCGGTTTCGTACGTTCTTATGGGGTGAATTAAGAAGAGCTTATGAATTCATTAGCTGCCATTAAAATTTTGTTTCAATGAATTGGTTCAGGAAATATTTTACAATTACATATTTCAAAGGTTTTAGTGATGTTTATTATTTCGTCACACAAAGTTAAAGGTCTCTTTTATGTATTTTGCTCTTCTTAAATTAAAAACCGAAATAAACCTGAATTAAAGTATGGTTTTGTTACAGGTCGGCTCCAAGACTCGTCGGCTCGGACGCTTCATACAAATACAGTCCGTATGAGATAGAAGCCCTGAATGCTGTAAGTATTCTGTATAATTCAAACAATTTTAGAACTTAGAAATTTTGATCATTATACGTACAAGATTTTTGGAAACGTTGCCACCAATGCGGCAGTCCCTAAGATATATTGAAAATATAAAATATTTGGTTATCAAATAAAGCTTTTACGGACTTACGGATGGAATCTGGATGATATATATTTTTTTAATTAGAGAAGAAAATTTAGAAGTGATGTGTTATATATGGAGTTCATTTGGATTTGCTGACGACACGAATTTAGCAACACGAAGTTGAGCAGCACATCAACAACAACGTTGACATCAGAGCCTTAACACTATTACGCTGCAATTGTTAAAATGCCAGATTGTCTGGAATAATCGCACATGAAGCTTACCTACATTAAATTATGTCCTTCCTAAAGCATCTACATATAGCACACCACTTCTTTGACAACTAAGATTGCGTGTTTTATGGATGACGGATTAGAAAACAAACGCAGCATTATCACGTGTTGTTAACTGCTGCTACTGCGTGCAGTTGAGGTTCAAATCATGCCTTGTATCCTTCTTCCTTTTACCACTAGGGTAAAATATAACCAACACAACTTAAAAAAAATACCAACCCATTATTATGAAGCCATTATGGTAATTAGTATTGTGATGCTCGCGCGCACACCGATGTGAGGTCGTCCGATTAGACGCATTATCATAATCTAGCTCGGCCCCCGCGGCGTGAAGACTGCTAGGGGCTAGTTGATCAAAATACAGCTGATTCAATCCATACAATATTTACTCGTATACCTTTTTTTAAGGTGTACTTCTTTAATTTTGGTGTTCTTTTACAGTGACTCACTATACCACTTATTGAAAAATTAGCTTACTAAGAAGGAGATCTACTTAACCAAAAGGCTAGTTATTAGAGTAGTAGTATTAACAGTGGGACTAGAGTTTCGTGTGTGATAAAAGCAACTCTCATTTAAGTACCTAAAGACAGAAAAGTAATCTTGTATCCCGTTTGGAAATATGTACCCATACTCCAAATTAGTTCGTATTTCTCTCTAACGTAAAGCATTAGTCGCAAGCAACGTATCGCAGTAAAACAGACAGAGAGAGCAGATCATGCAGACATACCTAATATCTACCTGTAAGCGTGCCTACTGGCGTTCTTTATCATTAGTACAAGATAAGATGTTTAGAATAAAATGCAAATACAGCCTGCAAGCTCACAGACATAATACATAATTCTGTCAATTCATGCTGCAGGGGAGGTTTCCGATTTTGTTTACGTTATTTCAAGCGCTATTTTGATTTGACAGCAGGATAACTCCTGTAACCTGTTTTATGCGCATGCATTTTTATATAAAACTGTTTTAACTTCGTATTCCAAACTTTTTTATCGTAGCTCCTGTCCGCTAATCATATATCCATAACAGAACTGCTCCCGAAGCAAGTCCTTTCGCGTAATTAAATTAAAACTGCTTAATTCAGGACATTTCAATTTAGGACATACCTTTATAAGGGTAACCTTTAGTAAGGACAGTACAGGGAGCACAAAAGGGTCTGGCGCCGGGACGACGTACCCCGAGGCACTTGCTTTAATTGTATAACAATAGAACTAAATGCCGTAAATGTGAAACAATATTAGCTTACCGCCGTAGTTATGGTCATACGAAAACAGTCCGTTTTAAATCACAGATTACGTATTAAGTAGATATGGCATATCAGTGGTACTTATTATGAGGCTGTGCATATTTTACGTATAAACGACGTTAAATTTTGAGGCGATGAAGTCTATGAAATTTGTCATATTTAACAAAATACACGCTTTTTTGTGCCATTTTTTATAACAGGTGAGCTTTGTCTCATTAGGTATTTAATTTTAATCTAAAAATTATCGGATTTTTTTCCAACTTACTACTTTTTGGTACTTACCCATTTACTACCACAACTTTATAATCCAACAAGCGTAATTGCGACCAGACACGGATTGATTGTATAAAAAAAATCCAGTTGCCTTCAGGAAACCAAACATAACGAAAGTGTCAAGCCAATTAGAAAGACTCGTTCTTTGAAAAAAGACACGGCAGTTTTTCAACTTTCGAGCGAATCTACTGAGTCGCAACTAATTACTCTAAACAGTCTTATTAAGTGTTAAAAATAATAATAATCGTCCTGTCACCAGCAAATGGTGATTGTTAGTCAAATGCCTGCCTTCTCGGTACATTAGCCCTCAATGGACCCTAATGAGATAATGGAGGGAGGCGGTAAACTTGCAGCGGTGGACGGTCTTGGCGTCAACGGTTTGTACGCATGAGATCCTAAGCCTTGAATACAGTTGACGATGGCGTGTCGCTACGTATTGACCAAACTTTTACTTTCAGACTTTAGTTTAATCTGGGCTGGAGTAAAGGTATCTATAACTTTACGCAGTGGCATATCGTTACGTCACATTGCTGCAATCACGATTGACTACCCCGACTGCAGGCAAATAATAACCCAATAAGTTTATGAACTTCTCCGTTTCGGAATGGAAAAGATTCATTTAGAAAAATTTTGTCAACGCTCGGCTCTCAGTGCCGTTGCTCATCTGATTCTATGGTTGAAGGACGTTTCGTATGATGCTTGGCGATGCTAATGATACCGATGAGGACTACTTCATAGAAATGCATAGACGACATTATTTCTAAGTGGTTTATTTTTAAGTTGCTAGATGAAACCAAAAAAACATCCCTAATTTTAGTGATAATTCCATCTATTCATTGTATAAATGCTAAATGAAGAGACACAAAACGAGATAAATAAATTCACACCCTATTAAACTGCGGTGATTCAGCAAATGGCAAAGTGGGGGTAGTGTGGCGCCAGCCTAAGGTGGGGATAATGAAAACGATAACTTATCGTAAATGAGAGTCCAGAAAGTACTTGGTCATGCCTCGGTTCTTGAGTCATTTCTAGATGAGCTATTTGCTTCCCAAACGTTTTCGAAAGAATTGAAAAATTCGAAAAAGATTCTTAAAAAAAGGTTTAGTATTTTCTATTGATTTGGAAAGAAACTGAAAGACCACACTCGCGTGGAGTCGTGTTTAAATTTATAACTTTCTATTAAAGGCGAATATGGAAATAGGTTGAGGTACTTGCCACTGTTTTGACGTTGTTTGAACGTGAAATGCTCATGATTTTAGATACGTAATGCTCGTACTCTGCCTATCTCATTTGAAAATACGGGGGTCGGCGTGAGGTTTGTGTTAGTATTACGTATGTCAAACGTAGCCTTCGGCGCAACGCAGACGACAGAGTTTTGTGCGATCGAGTCTGCGCAGCAATAAATTCTCTGAATGGCGCGCTGACAGTTGCCACGAAACTCTGAATGGAAATTCCTGGAAACTGTCAGCGCGCCATTCAGACAATTTATTGCTCCACAGACTCGATCGCACAAAACACTGTCGTCTGCGCAGCGCCTTCAGCGGTGTACGTCGGTAGGACAAACCCACAGATTTATTTGACATTTAAGAAAAAGGTATACACGAAAATTTTAACTCGTTTTATCCTGTATCCACTCAAATAGCCACTTAGGTTAGTGATATTTATTTTACATTTAACCGTGCCAAGCCAAGTGCCGCATCTTCATGAAATCTCCAAAAAAAGCTACGTCCATCAAAGAAATTCAGCCATTAAATAAATTGAAATGAAATGGCCAGTTTTCCTGTCCATGTCAGCCATCAGAAGGCGGACATTGTGAACTAATTACTCAACCACTTTACTGCCTTCGGTTTACAGCCGGCATAAAGCGGCCATCCGTCGGGATACCTTTTTTTACAATTGGATTGCCATGAGGTTTTATTAGAATGGAAAATGGCTCTAGGCATTTGCCTAATGTCAACGATATTATTACGAAATTATTGGTATTTTAATCAAGCGCTCGACAGAACCACAAGTTTGTGGATACTTGGGAAGAAAACAGTACATGTTGTCCTTTCTATGAAAACAGTCCTGGTTCTACATAGATATTTATTTCTTCACTAGCTTTCCGCCCGCGGCTCCGCCCGCGTGGTACTCGGTTATATAGCGGTATAAAGCACGACTATAAGAAAACTTCTCGTTTCAAACGACACACGGCGCCATCGATCTATCATCTATCGATCCGTTATCGATTGATATCGATCTATCATCGATCGATATCGATCTATCAAGCAAACTATATTTTTGTTTTCCCTCGGGAACACCAATTTTTTCCGGGATAAAAAGTAGCCTATGTCACTCTCCGTGCCCTAAACTATCTCTACCTAAAAAATTACGTCAATCCATCGCTCCGTTTAGCCGTGAAAGACGGACAAACAAACAAACAAACAAACAAACAAACACACTTTCACATTTATATATTGGTACGGATCTTCAATAGAAACGCGACATTTTTATTTAGTTGTTCGTACATTTTTTTCATTTGATTGGAAATGATTGTCATATTAAAAGCCAATTCGACCAAACGAGAATAAAATTTATCCTTTCAGTAAGTTACTTTACTCGCAAGTATGAAAATAAATTTTTCGTTTAAAAAAAAGAAAAAAGAGTGAGTTATTCCGTGATTGTTTTCTCTTATTAAAGATCCATTTATCCATTGGTAGAATGGGATTTTGAATGCCAGGGAAAAACTTCATTAAAGTTGGACGAGCCGCAAGTCTAAAAACATAGATCACGAAAAAAGAAAAAACTACAGCTTATTGTACGACAACATGACAATTTCAGCAGGCGCACGTCACAATCCCGCCACAATACACGTTTGACTCCCATTACCTTTACGTGAAAAATATCAAAGGATCCGTTAATGCATCGCTCGAGCAATCTCCAAATCGAGGGGTGCATAATTTATCACAGAGTCCCGGCTACTATATCTGCTGCTATTTTTATTACATCACACGTTGAAGAATGAATTTCAAATGGTGTCGGAAGTTTGCGTTGGGGGAATAAATCCTTATCCGGTGCTGCGTGATGCATTTGTGTGCAATTTTTTGGTAGCGATCTCGTGCGCATTAAAGAGTCTCGTTAAACTGTTGAACGGGAAACTTGTGATACGGCGATGTACTGCCTGTCTATTGGTTTACCAGTGCTAGATTTTCATTTATTCAGTATCTTCTCTTATTCTGTAGGGTAATATTTAACAGCAACCTGCAAAATTTCTGCAAAAAAGAATTTAATTCTTTATCTCGGTATTTCGGAGCACGGGAATATTACTCGTAACAACTTCACCTTAAAACTTACCTTGATAGTTCTTTACCATCGATTGACATTCTCTCAAATGTACAACGTATGTATATATTTTTTTCACTTCTATAACTGCTTATAGGTTTGTATTATACCGGTGAATTTTCGTACAGGTGTTCTATTACGTTAACCACCAGTCTCCTTACGGTTTCACTTAATACCTGTCCTGACACATCTTTTTCGGTTCATCCACATTCTGTTCAATCAGCTCTTCATACATAGGGTAACCGTACCAGTGCTCAGCCCCAAATCGAGTTTTTGAAGTTTGAATAGCTGGCATTTTTACAGGTTTCGTCGGATAGTGAAACGAAGTACATGATTGTATTAATTATTTATTATAGTTTCTTAACAACCTTTGGCGAAATCAATATTTCTCTTTATAAAATATATATTTAACTTCAAATAAAAAATGACCCATTTTGCCAGTGGTCAGCCTCTAAATTCCAGTGACCAGCCACGATGGTCCCAGTATTCAGCCCTCATAACTTTGAATCAACATGAGATCGAAATGAGCTTAATTTGTATAAAAATCCATATTATTTAAGTTTCTAGGTATTATGTCTTACATTTATGGTAAATAGAAGAACTATTCGGATTTTAGAGGTTTGAATACACTCACGTCAGCCGGTTTCATTATGTGCGTGCTGTTGGGTGGGAGCGCATAAAGTATGATTATCATTATCATAACAATATTAAATTTGCTAAGTTTCATTATCAAACGACTCTTATGGCCATCAACAAAGAGTATGACGGGTTTTTGCAAATCGTTATCTGCAAGCCATTTGTTGAATCCTCGAGAAATATAGTCCATATATTATTTAAAATTGAATCAGGACCCATTTTTCTAGGACCTTCAGGACTTTAAGACGCCTGACCACTGGGTATTTTGAGGAATATGAAAGGACATGCCTTACTTAATTTAAAAAGTTAAATTTAATGGTTTAAACGGCAGCATTTTCTCACACTTTTAAAAATAATTCATAAACCCAGTATCTAGCTAGGGGGGGCTGACCTCTGGAACTTTTATGAAAAAGTCGTACCCAGTGCCCAGCCCCCACAATATTTACGTAAAACAGCAATATGTTCGTTCAAATTTAATATAATTAAATGCATTAGTTAAACATAAAGCTTAGTTGCATAACAAATGATAGAATTTGATAGTAGAATATGTTTTTCTTACCTTTAAAGAGAACACCACGCGAAGTTAAAATAATGGCGGACATGACACTACTGCTCTTGTCGGTCACCGCCACCTGAATTAACGAGTTTATTTCTCCCGTTTGACCCCCCACCTTACCTGTCGTGTGACGAATTAACCAATTAGGAACCAAAGTTTCTATTTAAGTGCACTTGATTTGTTTATTCGAATTTTAGCGGTATTTATAACTAACAAACGACAGAAACGGCTGACCACTGGGCCCTGGCTGGCCACTGGTACGTTTACCCTAATTATCTCAAACAGTAAAAATGATTGCAACTATTTTGATTAGAATCATGATGTAAATAGAAAAAGGAACGTAAGGTAGAAGAAGTACCAATGCTCGACGCCTCAATGCCCATTAGATTACACCCATCTGCCACCTGTCTTACTTAAAATACGGTTGCAAGTGCCAAGTATTGGGTCAGTGTCGATCACAGGGACGTTTGCCCTACCCAGTCTATGCGTTAGTAATCTATGTCGTTGTCTAGCGTAAGTTTTCAAATATTGACAGTCGGGACCCTACAAATGTAAGAAATACCAGAAATATATTAGGCGCTGTAACTGGGACAAGCACTTGGCAAAAACGATTAAAAACTGGTTTTGATTTTATTTCAGATCCAAGTATCTAAAAAAGCAACTTAATTTTTATATTTGGATTATCGATTCAAAATCTTTATCATAATAATCTCCGTTTCCCCGGTTCTTAATCTTGTTAGATGTCTCCTCGGGCCAAAAGTAAAATTACCAAATACCAAACGGTAGGTAATTCACCTGAACACCTGCCTACTGCCTGGCACCTGCAAGGCATGGGAGTATAGTTGGTTTACGACCTAATCGAGATGATCCTTATTAAACTTAGGTACCTCAAACTTTTGCACTAAAAAGGAAATCTGAGTCTTGAACTCTTTAAGACAGGAATCTAAATAGAGTTGGGTAAAGTACGTCGCCGGTTTTGTTCTATTAAAAGAGACGATTTAGATTGAAGATATATTTCAAATAAGAATGTAAATGTTGTCGTAAGACTAGTCTAGCGACTAGACAATAATAATCCGTTATAGAAGGTAGTTACTTAATTCCTAGCGTTAAATCAGTCAAAATAAGAGTTAAATGGGAAGACATTTATACATTTTATGGCTTTCGTCGTTTAATTTCAGTAACTCATGCAAATATTCAAGACAACAAAAGACTGTTTAAAAACGAAAGCAGTTATTTTATAAGTTTGCGTTGGCAACTTTGGAGCATTAATTTCACAAGCTGGAAGCTTGTCAAAAAACATAAACAACGTTTTACAACTCTTTAAATTGAGTTTTGTATCTATTTGTCACATTGTTTGTTCCATTAGGCAGCAGTCTTTCGTACATTTTAATTGGCTATGTTAAGCCAAGGATACACTAGGGGTCAAATATCCCGTAACACGTGTATATACGCGGATATAAGTCGCGCGATGTCGCCAGATATGTCAGGCGAAATCGGCCGACATCGCTTGAAATGTCGCCGACACAATGTCGCGGGCCATTTGTCCCCTAGTGTATCCTTGGCTTTAACATACTAAGATTACTAAGTGACATGTTCAGCATAAAACTGCTTTTCAGAGAAGATTTTATTTAGCTGTTGTTTCGTTCTCCATAATTAACATGTTGCTTTTGTTTTACTTCATCATTACTATAGTACTTACTTTCATTTATTTCACATGACATTAGAGAAAATATATTTTTTCCTGAATTTATCTGTATACTTGAAAGTGACTTATCCACACGTGTACAGGGTGTAATTTTACTTATTGAGCAGCGTACTTTTAGTAAGATGTTTTTTTATGTCCATCTGTTGATATCCGTCAAATACAACAATTGTTTTGGAACTGTAATGCCTT
>BHDV01031465.1:96177-149608 GCA_005406045.1 Adoxophyes honmai | reverse complement strand
TAAATAGATAAATTAAAGGCAATAATAGGCTGTAATGTCACAGATGGCGCTTGAATCAAATAGCCTTTTAACCGTCGATATGATACATTAAGTAGATTATGACTTATCCGTGGGCAAGCATTCCGGATTTAGGCGGAGTTCCGCACAACTCACACTTATTGACGCTTGTGCTTTGAGGTGACAAAGACAATAAAATTAATAAAATTTTATACAGACTACGCCTTATTCTGTTATTTTGTAATATAAAAACTACAATAGGAAATATAATATTGTGATGTGAATGTCTCTTATGTCCAGCTAGCTCGCAATCTTAATTTAAAATTTTGATGACAACGGATTCCATAAAATCTTTAACGTACGCTATTAACGCACACTTACATAAAACTATTCATGCATACATACACACGTATTCTCACGCCTGTATTCCCAAGAGGGGTAGGCAGAGCACATAAATTCAAAAATTCAGTGCCACGGCTAGCAACCTGTCACTGCAATATCACGTTTAACCATCTGGTTACCCTGAAATTGCTAAACGTAGTACTGGATAAAACTATTCATATATCTAAATAGAATCTTAAAACATG
Source organism: Adoxophyes honmai (assembly GCA_005406045.1). Classification (NCBI taxonomy): domain Eukaryota; kingdom Metazoa; phylum Arthropoda; class Insecta; order Lepidoptera; family Tortricidae; genus Adoxophyes; species Adoxophyes honmai. The sequence continues at coordinate 149,024 of BHDV01031465.1, read as the reverse complement.
ACTCTCTAAGTATTACTTACATAACATTAAGCGCGTTTTATTTTACGCAATATTCGAACAAACTTGATTTGCATATCTCAGTGAAACAATAAGTCCTTGTAAATGCTTATTTCATTTTCAGCATTTGTAAAACAAGCATACATATATTACATATTACATACATAATTAGACAATTCGATTGCACAAAGGTTTAGTTTAGAAAAAACGAATATGGACAATTCTACTGCGAAAGCTGCTAAAATCTGCAATAAAAACCCTGTCGAATGACAAAAATATTTTCTGGATCCTATGTGTTGGCGAAATCGAATGAAAAGGGCATTGGGGCCCCACGCGCTCAATAGTCAGCGGTATAGAGCGAAAATATGCATTGTCAACACGTGGCCAGTCCGAGACTTTAATTAAATCACGCCAAAATATTTTTAGAAACGGACAGAGCCCGAACCGAATGTTGGAAGTGTTTACATCGAGCTACAATCGTCGTCGAACCCCGTAGACCGGTTTCTAGATGCGAGCTAAAATGTCTTGAAAGATACTTGGAATTTTCATTAGAGGAGAGTGAAGCCACAAGAACGCGACCTAATTTTGGCTAATATGGAATTGATTTGGGCGAAGAGAAACATTCTGACAAAATTGTTGAGGCTGTTTACATGCTATGATAGGCTGAATAATCTTTTGTATCACAATGTAAGTAAAATGTGAGGCAAGGAACAGGCAGTTTTTGTACACATATTTCTAATCTTAGAGAAAATATGTTTTGCTATAGTTTATTCAACGGCCGTACATACTTAACATAGTAAATCAAAAACATAACAGCAAAGTGAAAGAACAGGTTAAAATGAGTAAACTGCATAAGTTTTTATACGACTGAGGGATGAAATGTCATAATTATATTATATCATTCAAGATAATTTATAAAAGTTCCCTGATTTATAAACCTCACAGTAACATTTCACTTCCTTTCAAAATAAAGTCGCAGTCGTGTAAAAAATATACTTTCAATGGTTGGCTGAACTCTGAAAGAAGTAGCAAAACAGCTTACTCGAGTCATTTTTTAAATCGCCTCACTTTACCCTTTAAATGGATTACAATCTTAATTCATAATAGCGCGTTGATATTGAGAAGCTGCTAGCGGGAAAAAACATTTTTTATTTCTTTGCCGTTTGTCGTCTTGAGTAATCAAATTGAGATGTAAAATAAAATTCAGTACAGCGATAAAATTATTTTTGACTCTTTTTAATCTTGTAGACTTCATGAATCGAATTTAACATTAAGATAACACTTATATAACTAAATATAATAATAATAATTATAATACAATGATGCTCACATCACAAACTCAATGCTAACATTTTACTTTATATCCTAGCAACTATTAAATAGCAAACAAAAGGCTGAATGGAAATGGGAATCCTTTTCATTCGCTTTGCTACACAGGGGATCTTTAATAATAGAGTGAGTTATAAGTGGAGCAACACATTTTATCTCGTAGGGTACGCACCTGATCTTTTATTTTTACGGTTCCCCTGACTGTAACGCGAGACACGTCCATAATACTAAACGTCATTCACACTTGCTACCTTTCTGTTGTTCGTGTTGGTTCATTGAACATTTCCGATCTAATTTCATTGAACAGAGTATAAGGCCGCGCTTGTTGTCGCGCGAGGGATGCCATTTGTAACGCTGTAAAGATAGGTAGGTACTCGTGTAATTAATTATCTGGGAGCTGAACTAACATTTTTAATTAATTAATTCGTTTTGATATTTTTCGCAACACGAAACGTTATATCATTGAAGTTAAGCATATCTGGAGGTGTTTAGTACATAATATGACTGGTTTACTGTTCTTTGAAATCCTTGCATCGGCAGACTTTGTTATGATTACGCGTGAGGCGCCCCGCGTTTGTACATAGGACGGTTATGAGGCATTATTACCAGTATGTAATCGCAGGTATATAAGCTGTTAGAAGCAAAGGCAGACCCCCCGCAGTCTCGACCCGCTTAATTTAATTTCGAGATAGGCACTCGACAAGTTATGTTTACAGAGACAACGCCAACAATACACGTCGTAATCTCTAGGCTCGAGCTAGAACGGCCCGTATGCCATTATTGTGATTTAGAATGCGGCTGTAGTCAGAATGTGAGCCAATAAATTAGATCTCAATCAGGCCGAAACCTCCATTTGTTATTCGTACTTCACATGTGTGTAAGGAACGATCCACGAACATGTGTAGCTTATACAATATTCATGGGATTGATGGTGATATTGCATAGTGAATGGTCTTGACCAAAGCGTACCTACCCGACACGGCTTTAATGTCTTAACACCTCGTTGTGATGTCATTAGTGGCTCGTTGCACAGTAACAACAAAGCAATGTTTTTACTCATCAGATTTGATTAACAATGCTCTTAGCTGCATAGTTCGAATAAGTACATTGTCTGCGAAAATAAAGCTTTTGTTCTTCCTAGATAAGTCGTATATTTTCACAACCATGTCTATTCCTGAATAAAGTATTGAACTACGAAATAAGTTGCCCGGCTTCGTTGTTCTTCTTTGTAATCTAATATGCGCCGTATCTTCTATTCGTGTTCGAGTCTTTAATTTATTTTTACTTTTTGTATTGTTAACGTGTGGCGCAGACGTAAGCTCACGTTTCACGTACTTGTTTAAGTATGTGGTAAGGAAGTCACACACAATATTCAATAAAGGTTTACAGTTACATCGCGTAAATTCCTTTGTTCGCCGGTGATCATATATCGACAAAAGCAATGCGTCCGTCGGCGGGAGCCGAGAGCTACAACACAATAAAAATAAACATTTTTCTTAGACATAGGATAGAGCGCTTGCTATCTGGTGAAGGCACATGATAGCTTTGCTAACATATTTTGAATTGATTCCTTACGAGTATGTTATTTGTAAAGCTTAGTATGAAATACATTTAGCTGAATATCGTTTTTTGAGGGCACTATGGCGTAAGTAGTTTTTTTACACAGGAGTTTACATGTTGTGGTATACAAAATATAGAAAAAAATGTACTGAATTTAAAACATAAAGACATTATCTATATGACTTTTGTTTTAATTAATTTACTTGTGATGAAAAATATTATAATTTCCTCACATTGGATACCCTTCAAAATACCTTACCGGAATTTGGTAGGAAAAAGTTTCAAACTTTATCGTCATTTCCTAAAACTCGTGTACTACAGTGTACAGGGCAAGTACCCTCGCCTCGCCAGAATAGATAGGTAAGATCCAGATCATTCCAGGTCACACTGATCGCATGATCATGACCTCACGCTGGTGGTTGTGAGTGAGGTTGGTGGCTGCAGCTTTTGACACAAAAAGACAGTTTCCAGAAGTGCAAGTTAAATTAACCTGTAAACAAACGATTAATTTGTATGCTTAGTAAATTTCTACCGCCATTCTTCAATAATAAACGGATAACTCTCGTTTTAAATCGAGTTCAGCTCGACATGTTTAGGGCTAATTCGTAACCCTTCATTTAGCATTTAGGAGCCGCGGCGGCGGCTGAAGAACTCGCATTCAAAACGTAACATTTCGAACAAAACTTGATTTACAACGTAAGTTATTCGTTTATTTTTCAAGATGAGTAACTCTCACGGTAGTTTAATGTTCAATGTTTTTTACCGCCATTGTTCTTTAAACAGTCTTTCACTCGAGTCTAAATCGAATTAGCGTCGTCGTCACCAACTAAAACGTCATACCAGTTTTTATTAGGCGAAGGCTAGACGTTCAATAAATATTGTCATCCTTCAATATTTATTTCATATTGTGATTGTGATATTATATTGATCGTCGTTGATGAAAATACACTGAATTCATGAACAGATTGTGATTTCATGTATTCTCATATTGAAGGATCACAATATTTATTGAACGTCTAGCCTTCGCCTTACAGTTAAAATTTATTCTAAAACGTTTTAGGCACCTTAAAGAAAAAGCTTGGAAGAGCGAAGCGGGGCAACTGGAAAGAAAATAATATTGCATGATATCACTTTCCTCGTGGGTTATATTGAGAAAATTATGAATGGATGTCCTCGAGCCGCGAAGAAGCCGGGTTAGGGGGTGACTTTCATTGTTTATGTATGAAGTTATTATTTACGAGCGAGTGGCGCCTTACGCCGGTGGAAACCTACGGTCGCCCTGGCCCCTGCTTTAGTTACTGCCGCACTACCTAAAGTACCTACTTATACTGGTTTGCACAATTAAACGTGGATAAAATCGTTTGTTGAAAATTTGTTTTAAAAACCATCTACATCGTAAACTTGCGTGCGTCGAGCTCTTCTAACATTATTTTCGTTTGCCTTAAGTGTGCATGACTGCATGTTAACGATACACGTATACACTCACACCTACACTGTCGCAAACCCTATTGCTTTGATCGGTGAGCCTGCTATAACGTCCCGGCGTTGTGATAGGTCACTGTACCCACGTGAAAGCTTATAAATTATGCTGTGTAGTTAGTTTCATCACTGAAAATTCGACATCAATTTCTAAATCAGTCTTATTGTTAATAATTCAAAGTTGATATGGGAATATACCGATAGATTATTTCACAATCGTTCATGTTTGTTTTTTGTACCGAATTTACGAGTAAATAACATTGGGTAGACTGTACTTGTACTACCTGTTCTACGTTTTACAGTAGGTATGATTCAACTAGAAGTGGGTCAAACTTAGGAATCATTATAATTTAGTCTTAGAATAGGTTACTCTGACCCGATTTTTTCACATGAAAAATATTTACTCGTGAGTAAAGAGTGAATTATACCAAAACTTTTATTCTCGTTTGTTAACTTGCAAACTTTTAAGAAATAACTTTGTAATAAGTTTCAATAGTCGTTTTGTGTGATCAGTAGGCCCAGCAGGTGTTACAGGAGTTTATTACAGATCTAAACTGTAGGTACAAACAAATAAATGTACTCACTTTTTGAAATTCATGAAATTTTAAATTCCCATACTTATTTATGTTATGAACAACAAAATTGACACTTTAATGTAAGGTTAACCTACCACTACCACTAAAAATATTTAGAAATAAACTTTAACACAAGAGATAATCATATCTAGCAACATTTATACCTGGGAGTTTAAAAAAATATCTAAAAGCAGACCTCAAACTTGACTTAATTTACATAAAAATATTAAACCATGCAATAGGAACATGCAACTCTTGAATCACTTTTCTGGCTCGAATTTGCCATTAATTATTTATTTGTAAATATAGGTAGGTACTTGTAATCACAACAAAATACACGAGTGCTTTTAAAAAAGTCACAACATTCAACTTAAATGTTTTAATTTGTACGCTGAAAATCTACTTACGCTTATGAAGCAAGGCTCAATTGATAACTAGTAACTATTATTACTATTTTGTTGACACAATCCAAGATTAAACGTGCAGAACAGTAGTAGGTACAATACTTTACATTACGATGTTCTCGTCCTTTAGCTTGCTTCACAGTCCTTTGCCTATTGTGGTTTCCAGCTACCAATTGGCTTCTATTATGTGCAACACTCTTCATCAAAAGGCAACCGTACTTCAACACGATCGCGTGAATTTCATATTTTCCCGTCCTTTTGTTGATATCGTTTGCGAAGTATAAGATATTTGAAATATCTAGAGAGTAAATACGAGTTGGCAGGTACGGGGAAGCCAACGAGCTGGGCGGCGGCTATACAAGTAGCGGCGCGTGCGATCACTCCGCTCGAACGATTGCATCAGGCTTTACACGAAATGCGCGTCTTTTCACCTACCGCGCAGCGCTTGTGACAACTTCAGTGTATTGTGTTTAACATCCATTGTACAGTTGAATCCGTACTCCGTTTAAATTCCACAGAACGCACTTGCATTGAATTGTGACGGTGGCTGCTGCTGCATACAATGTCGTTATGTATTGACGTTGAACGAGTAGCCTAGATCTGTTTTGAGTTGTAGGTTACGTTCATGGAATTCAATTGTTTTCCTTATTTAGTCAATTATCGCATTCGGCGTATTTTTACAAGCTACAATACCAATTAAAACATTAAACAACATGAATTTTTATACAGTTAGTTAACGGCAATTGGAGTTTCACATGAAATGCTCAGCGATTTCGCCATCAAAGCGAAATTAATTTACAAATTTCTGGCGAAGTTTTCTCAGGAAACTTATCATCTTTAATTGTCTGAGTTTATGTACTTATCACGGCGTTGACTTATTAAATGGGTGTGTTATAAATAATTATACTTTACGCTCATTAATTTTGCTACGAACTTGCCCGGGCCAAATCCCTTATTAAATTTTTGTTCGTGATGATATTGTGACGTTTCGTTTAAAAATATAAAAACAAATGCTATCGTATATCCTGTCGCTTGGCGAAAGAAACAAGTTAAACTAATCTATACAAGCACTAGCCTGTTTGTAAAGTAATATTTAGGAAAACAGGCTATCGGTGGAGGGAGCTTGAGTGGCTGCAGACCGTGCTTCGCTGAGCGCCAGTTGAAAAAATATGGTAGCGCTTTCAAGCGTAGCGTTTGCAAATTGAAGTAGGTACACTGAACATGAAATTTGTGAAATATGTAAGCGTTTTTAAAATTTCTTTTATATAAGATTGGTGTACAAGTTTTTAATAATAAGCGCCTAAAAGTGTTACGTCACGTCAGAGTGCATTTATGTACTTTGAAGCACACGCAGTTTCAAAGAATACTTAAAATTTTATAGATAAAACGGATTAAATATACTTCAGAGGCTGATCTGGCTCTAGGAGATCTTTAAAGACAACCACAACCAAGGTAAAATTTAGTTTAAGAAGACAGAAATTGGAAGTATGTACATATTTGGATGTCTAACATTAACATCGATATAGCTATTTAAAGATACCTACTGTTCACAAAGTTTCAGTTATTTCATTTTCATAGAGTGGTTTGGATCGAATAAACTCCTGAAATTGTATTCAAACAACACTGAGAGGTTTTGGTTACAAATATCATTCGCAGAATAAATTCAATCGCTGTTGAGACCTCGAAGTATGTGGGTCATCAGAGGTGCAATTTTTTTTGTTATGTGACTGAATGAATTTCATAAAAAAAGACGAACGTTTTAACGTCTAATTGTGTAAAGTTGCAAAAATAACCTTAGCTATATTCACAATAAGTATTCTGAAAATATTAGATTAAAATGGTGGCAAAACTGGATTTCAAAAATAATTGCACGTCACATGCTCGAGCGCCTGCAATGCCGACCGCGTGTTCTAAATTTTGTATAATTTGTTTTCTTCTTTCATACTTCAAATATCTTTAAGATATTCGAATTTTCAATGCACTAGCATCTGGTGAATATTCAGGCGCTGAAACTATCGTCAATAATTCATTATTCTCAACACTTTTTTGTCAGCTTTCTTAACACAACGAATTAAAAATAGTTTCATTGTTTTGCATTGAATTCCAAATTCATTCTAATAAAATAATAATGACGGCGTTTTATTGCGCGAATAGTAATCCAAAATATTGGCTATTTTGTTTATTACCTCTGAACCCGTATTGGCTAAATTACTACACATTAGGTATATAATGGCTGTGACTGTACCTAAATACGTCTCTATGTCAGCCGTACTTCATGCGAATGCTAGCGGACCCTGCCATCGTCGTCCTAGCGTACCGACTGCGCCACTTACCGGGTTCAGTTGTATTTTCAAACTCCAGAACCCATTGGAATATACACAAAAAATCCGAACATCTATTTGTCCAGGAAGAGTTAGGCGACAAACACACGTAGGTACAGAAGAATTGTGTTACATTTAAGAACATTGATTTTATGGTTTTGTTGGTTGAAAAACTTAATAAAATAAGCTGCTTTGTTTTGAACGATGTGTCTGAATAGTCAATTTTGTTCTAATTGGTATATGATTGGTGGGTGATTTCAAAAGACCGAGGCGAATGGAAAACATGGGGGAGGTCTATGCACAACAGTGAGACATAAACGCAGGCTTGTAATATGATATATGTATTTAACTGAATGATTGGTATTGCTGAGGCCTGCATAGCCTACTTGGGACTACAATAGTGATGTTTATTTGTTCGACTACTCGAACACGTCACTCAGTCATACAACAATTAGGTATTTGTGTTAAATATTTCATACAAAATCCAAAGATAGTAAACTTTTTATTCATTTCACCGTTGTTTGTTTGCTTGTCTGTAATCACTTATCAAATCTTGCTACTTAAACATGACCAACTCCTGGTTACCAATTGAACTGAAAGTTTATTACAAACTTGTTTAAAACTTGCGTAAATCTGATGACAATACAGTAATCCGGTTGTAGAATTTTGGTAGCTCATCCAGGATGTCTCTGCGGGAAGATCCTTTTCAGCGGTTGATTTGACCGACTTTAAATTTTGTACTCCTTTCAAGAAAGACGACAATGAAATACAGTCGTATTTTTTTTTCTGGTTAGGTTTTGTAGATTTAATTAGTTAGTCAGTGTATTCGAGTAATCAAATTAATCAAACAATGGCACCACATAAAATATGGACTTCATTCCTAACCTAAGCGTTAAGCATTCAATAGCCTAATTGCAACTATAAAAGCATCATTTACACAAGACTGTGGACCGTTAAGCGAGAAATAAAAGAGCTTAATTAGTGGAACGCTTTGGCTCGCGAATGAATTTCCTCGCGCCTTCTTTTTCTTAATTTGGCAGAAAGACGGAAAACCATAAAAGAGCGATAAAACATCGATTTTGCATAAGAATCCCGCAGTCGCGGTCGCGGCGGAGCGGAGCGAGGATCAGCTGTAAACACACGGCCACACGCGCACTACTGCGCGGCTTGCAACTAACCTAACCCTTATTTTGATAGGTTCCGCTTTATTATTGTAGTCTTTTTACAGATATTTTTAGTAGGTTGACAAGTTGAAAATGAGGCTTGACACATTTTTTTTTTACTCTGTCTAATTTAGGTAGCGAGCTGCAACAGTCCTTCACTGCTAGGCTTAATATGACTTTTATATTTATTGGTCACCCATGTACCTCTTACAGCGCCTCATGGCTTTCCCACGTATCGTATATCGCAAGAGGCGACTAAGGAAATGGGTTAAGATATGCACATTATAGGCAATGGGCTTGTCTAGCAACCTGTCACTGAACGTATTTTTACCCTACTTGTTGGCGTGTTGCCGCGAAACACAATATAGTCGTTGACAAAATTTGCCTACATAACATTTCGCGTGATTGCTCTGTGAATGCGTGACATTTACGTATTTATTTATGTCTGTATCAATACGCTCACTTTTATCAACTGCAGTAAACTCATTATTAGGCGACGACCTGCCAAATGCATCGCAAAAATTTAACCAATCGCCAAGCAGATAATAAACTTGCAAACTTAGTTAATACGTCGGGGGTAGGGTAGGTATTAAGCAGGACATGTTTGAGAATCACGGTTTTCATTTAATTTTAACGATCATAATGGGTTTAATTGAAATATCTTCGAATGTTCGAGTAGGAAACCATAAAGCAGAATGTAATAAATTAAAACTTGCGTAAATTCGAGATCGTTCCAATGAAAATCCGGTCGAATCGGCAGTCGTAATCAAAATTGTTCAGTTAACATTTAAAAATAGAGTAAAGGGACAGCTAAGCTAGACAACAGTATGCACGAGGGCTTATAAAGAACTGGGGCCGAATCCATATTGAATTATATTTGTTGTTCCTGAGCTCCACTGTTCTGCGAACGTGCGGAACCAATAAAAATAATACAGAACCGGCGGAAGCCGCGTTTATTACGAAATAGTGCCTCTTCCGTGCTTGGTATTCCGTTCTGGTATACTATTACTTTTGAGACACGACAACCGTTAAGTGATTACGGGTTATTAGCTCCTGTTAATAATGATGATGATTCGGGATAATGCCGTTAAATAATAATGGTCCCCAGAGGTTGTCAATAGATTCGTACCGATGACATATTTAATTTGATTTATGAACAATCTCGTGGAAGAACGATATACCTACCTACTCATTTAAAATATGTAATTCTAAATCTTTCCGTCTTTTTCGGCAAGACAGCGTAATTAAGTGTTAACCACGTTGCGTTACATATACCACTATTTCCTTATCAAGAAGGTAACGGATTGTACGACGTCTCCGTGTTTATTAAAAAAACCTTAACTTAGAACTTTTGAATTAATTGTAATTGTGCCACAAAGTATTTTTTACCTTTTATTCGATCGTCTGCGTAGTCAAAGCGAACTTATTTACCGGGTTTTTACTTACCAGTCGCTGTGGCGTACTGGCAATCCACAGAGGGCCTGCGTGAAAGCATCTAGACCATTACCTTGCCGGTGAAGTGAGGCTTGCTTTATAATGGGACATGTCCACACTGTATCATTTTATGAGTCGGGTTTGGCTTCAATGTTTAACTCATATAAAAATGATGTATATGTACCACAGTTTGAAATTAATTATTTGAAGCAGCCTCCAAAATTTATAATATCATTATCGAAAAATATTGTACGATAAGTTTCACAAATGTTTATTAGATAATGGCTCTGTAAAAGAGTGTTCACCAAATTACCCAATTTTGCGGAATCCTCAAAATCAAATCTAAATTCTGTGCAACCAATTTATAATTTTACGTTCTTAATTTGTTTTTTTTTTACAGCCCGTAATAAGTTTACAATTTTACCTATACCAAGTTACCTATTCTAAGCGTTTTGATTTGTGGCCGATTAGACGGATTATTATTGCATATCTTGATGTCGCTTTCGATTTTTCGTTAGAGCTCCTGTATTTCTAATAGACTATTAGAAAAGTGTCCAGAAAGGTAAATGGGACAGTTGAAATGCTCGAATACTTGCCAATCTATTATTAACTATCTAGTTAATAATCTACGGATAAGTATCTAGTAGAAAATCACTTATCCAGGAACACCCAGCTGTCGGTAAAGCCGCGAAGCTCCGTGGTGACTTGCAATAAGTAAGTTATAAATGTTTGAGTTGGTTCATGGAGTGTCAACGTACTTATGCAGCTTTTAGCGAGCACCTTAGTGTGCACTAAGCATAAGGTCGCGCCGAATATAATTATCTTATTCGCTCCGAAGCGGCGAACTTTGTCGAGCGCCCTGCTAGTGCTTCCTGCCTTTTAGTCAATGTAATTATTAATCACCAGCTCCGGAACCTCGGCGCCGAACTTTTAAAGTTTACGAAAATATGTCTATTCTTGACAATGGTCATTAAAAGGGAAAAGTTGGGCCCTGGAAACTTCTTTGCTTTAAATTAATTATTGCATTTAGCTATCAAATGTAGGTACTTTAAGTCGGTAGAATACGACGTGTTAATGAAAATATACCTGTCGCTTTGAGGTACTAATAGCTAACAGTAATCTACTCAGCAGTCTTTATTTCATTTAGGTACGACCAACGCAAGTTTAGTTTGACATTATACTTGACTAGGTATATTTCTTTATTTTTTGACTGTTTTGTAAATGGCCCGAGGTAGAACATAAAAAGATCGCAATATTCTTCTGTACGGCCCGGTTATGATATTCCCCCTTGAAACATTACGTTGTTAGAAGGTCCTTGTTATATTGAAAGAAAACACTTGGAATGGGCAGGAAGTCACCGGCCTCGGCGGGTAATATTAAGCTGTCTTTTAACTTTTTAGAGGCCGAAATAAATTAATATAGGTGCCAAAGAATGCTAAGCGTTTAAGCTTGGGCAATAATTTATATTGTCTACGTTTTTACTCTGTCCTTTTCGAAAAACCATAAGAGCCCTGAGGTGACCTGTGGCGCTTTAAACAGAGGCTTAAATGTTAAATCTCGCCTTTGAGTTGTTTTAACGTATGTGTGAAACCACATTAAAATTTTATCACGAGGCTTCACACCGGTAAGATGCATTTCCATGTGGGAAGTATCAAATAATGATGGGCAAAAATTATGGAAGCCAGCCCAATTTTTATTATTACGTCTAGACTGTGAAGGCTGGGAGATTATACATGGAAAATATCATTGCAACGCATGCTGATTTATTTTAAATGGAAGATTGATAAGTGCGATTTATTGTCTAAATAGTGTTTATCGTATATTGTTTTAGTTCACAACGCAAGCTTCCTAAACTAGACTTGTTATTTGTCTTAAAGATATAACTTTGACTTAATTACTCAATATTCTATTCAAAAATTAGTTCGTAATCAGTCCAGGTTGACCTAGGCGTGCAAAGTCGCAGGCAACTTCTAGTGATATTATAAGTCTAATTGACAAAGAAAAGTGTGCAAACTTGCCGCTATAGTTTATGACGCTATTCGAGGAATGTCAGCGACGCTCGGATTCTGCTCCCGCTCTTCCACAGTCCACGTTCGAGACCGTTAACGCATAAATCTCAAGGCAGACAGTAACAATGTGTAGCTGGCTTGTATTCGGTCTCCACGGAGTAGGGTCCATGACAAAAGTTAGTCCATACTAAACCCTAACAGCTATAAAATAAAGCATACATGAATTAACCTGCGCCCCGGCTGTACGTACTCTTAAACCCGTTACAAACGTAATGGGGTATGTTAACACCCTGATCTAGCGAAGTCGCCCGGGACCGATTTCGGAGTTCATCAGTTTCTTTTTATTTCTTTATTATTACCATCTTAAAAAATAAGTATTGTTACTTCTTTCAATGCAACATTATTTACGTTTGTATATTATACCGAAAAATGTTGTGTTATCCTCAAACGTTATATACGATCTTTAGATAATAAGAATCTGTATCGTAGTTTCAGCAGTACATGCCGGAGAACTAAAATGGCTGCCCAGAATTTCTGCTTTCTACGGCAAAACTTGAAACAATGAAAAACTTTTTAAACCAATTCGGCAGTTTCAGAATTACCCGTTCCGGAAAATTGTGCATACAAACTCTACCCGTATCTTGTAAAGTGTAAATAGAATCCGATTTTGCTCTCCCCCTTTTTTCAAATATAAAAGAAGACATTATAAAACTTGAGACATACCTATCAAATGTCTATTAACATATTTCAAAGTGAAACTTACATAACAATGAGTGATTATTTACACATTTTATTATTTTTAGGATGGGCGGTGTTTAAACTTTAAAGTATGCAGCAATCCTTCTCGAACAATACTGTTTCACACTTCTCAGTAGGTATGTTTATATAATGCAGAGGTAAATGTTACCTCAATCTCGAGGCGTAAAAAACCCCGCTGGTTACAAGGTGTGTTCGTGGTGTAAAACAACCGCGTCGTTCGCGCTGCGAAGGTAAAGCCACAGGGTGTTGAGGTATGCTGCCGCCGCAGCTGCCTGTGGGATTCAATTATGAAATACCTTGGAAATGATCAGGCATACCTGTTATCTAGCTGTAGCCGCGAACTAGCAAGATAAGGTGATCCGTTAATGCACTTTCCGACAGTACGTTACGCCCTTGCAAACATATTAAATTATGATTGATCACTGCGTGCCAAAGAAATGTGTCGCAGACATGCGTGCCCCTGAGTTACTGATTACATCATCTCATTTAACTTTACTGCGGAAAACAGAGTTGCTTAAATTTAACGAGAACATTATATTATTTGTAATAAATGTAGTGTACGTGCAAGTCGGTCGCAGTGAGTCTCGGCGCCTACATTATAGTTGGTAAAGTTACAATAAATCTCCATAAATGCAGACAACTCTCGAGAATACAGAGCGAACATAATGCATAATTATTGCTTTAAACGGACTACATAGTTTAGGCTGAAAGCGGAAACTTTTAATAGTTACCATAACCATGGCCTGGGGTAGTTAAGTTTATTTTTGTTTCTCAAACTTACCCTCTTAGTAGCTTATTTCTTGTTTAGATAGTGAATTCGTGAAACTAATAAAAGTTTGCTTGAGGGGACGTGCTATGTGTAAATGGCATTGCGATTTGACGTGTTTGCTGCAATAAGCGTTCTTATGCTAATGGATCTAATATGGTTCGACCTTCGAAGTTACCATTTGAGCGCCAGGGAGCGCGACCCTCGGAACAAAAACAGGGGCAACCTTCACCGCAAACAAACTGTCAACATATTTTTTGGCTTTGTATGGCATAATCAGTTGAGAAAACTTTTTCAAATGTAGGTCTGTAATATATGTATTAATTCATTTATTTTATGCATAGTGCATACCATTCGGTTCTAATTTCAACTGAAGTAGTAAAAAAATGGCGTTGCTTGTAGCTGAAGAACTTGTTGCATTTTTTGTTCCCGAGTAGTCTTAATAGATATTGTTTTAATAGATCATCTTCAATTTTTCCGTAAATATGTCCTATGTGGTGTCCAATTTAGCATACCACCTTTCCATTTCTTCCGTAGATGTCGTAAAAGGAATATTTTAGGTGATAGATTGGCAACGCTTTCATCTAAGTTGGTACCTAAAAGTTATCCTAAAATTGGCTACGAAACGAAAAATAATTCACTTTTTTGACTATGCAGCGTCTCATATGATCTGTTATACCCATTTGAACATTCAGACGTGATGTATGTATGTATACACATGTGTAGATATTGTATGTCCGTGGTCAATACTTATCGTCAGGCGAGTGTCGGCGCTGCTGTCGGTGCGACGATCGCGACGTCGCCGTGTCGTCGGCCCGCGCACCTAGTCCCGTGCGTAGGCTGACCCAGTGCTTAACTGTTACACTCTTCTTAGGGGTCATCCATAAAGTACGTCACACGTAAAGGGGGGAGGGGGGGTCGACAAAGTGTGACATGGTGTGACAAGGGGTGGGAGGGGTACTAAGTTTCGTGACATCACATTTTAAAATCTAATATGTTTAGAGGTAGTAATCGCGTAATTTGAAATAATATGTTTACTAGCTTGCCACGAATGCTTACTACGAATGCCCAGGTGCGTCTGGCGGCATTCGTCAAAGGGCCGCACTTCGCATGAATTTATTGTTTCTATTTCATTCGACAATTGACTGTTAATGTTGATTTCATAAAAAGTACTTAATTTAAATGGAAATAAAACTAAACTTGGAACTGCTGTTTTAATTTAATAATTTTTCGATGTGAAATTGCAAAACATGTGACGTCACACTAGGGAGGGGGGGTCTCAGAAATGTGACCACCTGTGACAAGGACGGAGGGGGGGCTAAAAAATCATGAAATTCGTGTGACGTACTTTATGGATGGCCCCTTAGTCTAGCTCACATTCGAGTCACTTCAGTCTAGTTTAACTTGAACATACATACATACATATTCTCACGCCTGTATTCCTATAAGGGGTAGGCAGAGCACATGAATTCAAAAATCCAGTGCCACGTTTAGCCAATTCAGGGTAACCAGATGATTAAACGTGATATTGCGGTGACAGGTTGCTAGCCCATCGCCCACAATACACTAACCCTTTCCCAGAATCGACTCTTACGACACCCACGGGAAGAAAGGGGGAGGTGCTATTCTAACCCGGCACCACATGGCCTAACTTAAAACGGTTTAACTTGAAACTATGAGATTATCTTGGCAGCATAACCTAACGTAATACAAATAGTGTCGGTGCAACGAGAATGGCTGAAGCAACAGTACAATGCAACTCGGTTAGGTTTACATTGAAGTTATATCAAACGTAGTAGATTAACCTGGACCTCGATTGTATGCTGTGCTTCGGAAAGACACAGCGCTGTATTTGCCTTTGAATTTGTCGCATATTGTATTGAACGCGGCGCCAAGATCGGGTGCTGCTTTCTGCCACCCCGTTAAAGCACTCCATGCCGGCGTAAACACAATTTATGCGATGGTTCACTGTTCGCTGCCTCGCTCGACGCCTCACTCAATAGTTAGCTTTCCTGATTGGTATGCGGCTATGACTATACAACCAATAACAGCGGCTTTGTATTGCGGGAAAACACACGAGCACGCTTCATTTTATCAGCCACGCGAGCTCCACGCTCTATCCTACTACAATTGCGCACACCGTAAGTGTTTGTTGTTCCGCTACTGCAACTATGGTGACTATAGTTTATGTTACTCAGTAATCAAATTAAGATAAAAGATAGACGTGTTGTATCGAGCGATTACAGAGCTTGCACTGAAAATAGTGGACTTGAGAAATAAACACTGACAAGACAGTACAGACACAGTAACTAATGTCTGTACAGACAATCGTTCATGGATATCCAAACACGAATACCTAGTTAATTATAAACGGTTGTCATAATAATTTCTCGTATTTGTATAAAATTAACGAGAACGTTGGTTTTGTCAGTGCGAATAAGCAAATAAAGAATCGCCTATGGGTGATATTTTATTAGTTACGAAGATAATATTATAAACGCTAAAATACGTGTGGTATTTTTCCAATAGTACAGCTACGGATTTTGTGGGTTCTCACGTAGTCCAATATAGCAAATATTTGTATTAGAGGACTTGATTTACATTTGCAAACAAGAATGAAAATCATCAAAACGTCCACACGCTGTATACGGCTCACCATTTGTTAACTCTCTATAGCGCATTCAATCAGGGCGATGAAAACATTACTGGAGCTTCGGATGGGTAATATATCCAGCCTAAAGCAATACAAACGAATGCCTGTTTATCAATCTACCACTGGATTCGATAGCAGCTAAAATATATGATCGGTAGTGTTGTCCCTGTCGCCCTTATGATATAGTGGAGCGCTCGAAAAAGACAGGGAAGCCGACGCAGTGGCATTCGCGGTGTGGTTTTGAATGGATGAGTTGCGCTTCATGACGGCGCTAACTGTCTGCAATTATTTTGCACATCACCACGCCGAGTGGTTAAAGAGTGAATTAAATGCGGTCTTGGGAATGCAAATGGAAAATCGTTTTTGGTTTAAAATGACCAAGACTATGCAAGTTTGTTTGGCGCTTGCAATTGTAGAAAATAAATCTACAAATTGTCAGATCAATGATTGTAAATTGTAATCTTTATATAATCTTTATTTTGTGTTTGTTCTCTTACTTGTGGGTGATTGATGTTATAATTGGGTATGGCGTTGCGTTGGGCATGTCTAAATTTCTATATCAAAAATTGTTCACTCGATATACTCATAGTGATTCATTTCGTTCATTCAGTGTTCTCTTAGGGTTTCCTAATCAGTTCTTTAATGGCATTTGTCTGTTCAGAGAAGGGTAAATACGTAACGCATAATTACAATAATTTAAGTTTGTACAATTTCATATTATCTAATGTTAGTTCAATAATATCCCGTGTGGTGTCAGGGTTAGAATAACACCTCTCCATTTCTCCCGCGGATGTCATTAGGGTATTTATTTTAGGCGACTACTAAGTGAGTGGCTATTAAAAGCGAAATAGTCATGGTTTGGTTTGGACTAAGTAACGTTTCGGGCGCTCTGCTTAATCCACTGGGGAAGACAGTCGTGATGTACGTATGTAATTTATATCTCTTATACGAGTATACATTCTAATATCACTAAAAGTTGAAAGGGATACGGATGATGTAATATCCATTTATCGAGAGAGGTTATGCTCGGTGTACGAGTCAATTGTTAGCTACCTGCTCGCCCGATAAGTACGGTCCAAAGCGCCTGTACGATCATCAACAAGCCGCAGAAATACCTAAACACACAAAACTATACTGTCCAACCACACGAGACTATAAGCGACAATACACATAAGCGCCAATGTACGTTACATTATTGTGTGTATATGTCGCAGTCAAATTGTAAAATTCCGCCGTTTACATACGGCACACTCAATTTATAAACGCTCACAGTTTTATGAAATGCCGACGGCAAAATGTAAACTAATTCAATTTCAACGTTGGTTGTAGCTATAGGGTGACCACGATTAAAACGCAGTTTGGACAAATCAGACTTTATTCAGAAAATGGTAGGTTTTCAGTTTTGTGCTTAATTTTTTAATGTCCAACTATTTCATGATATGGTCAAGTTTATTTCATAACATCGTAAAATAGTTACATCCATTACGGAACGGATACGAATCGCAGCAAGCTCCCGCCTTGGTCTTCGTTGTTAGATTTTTATTAAATATTTTATGAAATACATATATTTTTTTTAACAACAGCAGCTGGCATGAAATGGAACTAAATTCTTAAATTTGCCTAGTCATTATGTAAACTAGCTATTGAATTGTCAGTGAAATGTTTCGGTATAATACATAATGACGAGGCAATCATTTTTTCGTTGGCATTTCGTATGACCGCGAGCGTTTATAAACTAACGACGCCGTATGGAAACGGCGGAATTCTACAATATCCTTGCGACATATACAAAGCAATTATTTTGACAACAGCCGGCTTGGCACGGCAAGATGCGAGTAGAGTCGAGAGATAGACTGAACCTGTCACTAACTAGCTAGAGATATCAGAAAATTACAGGTGTGGTTATTTTTTATTCTCAGGCTCTAAATTGACAAGTGTAAATGTAAAATTCATAAACGATGATACCACATTTTATTGTTTAGTGGTCTTCTGTGCAAACCATCGATCACGTTTGCAACATGGATACTAGCGGTGTGCTCGTTGTACACAAGTATGTGATTTTGTAATCAACCAAATTTCAACGTTTATTAGGTTATTTCCTGGGACAACTGACCTGGAAAAATCAATACAAAATTTAATTCACTATCTTTCAGTACTGGCGGCACCACACTATTTTAGATTTGCAAAAAAACAAGCCCGAGATTAGAAAAATAGACCATAGTCTATCCCGCGCGCAGGGCGACTCGCGTACTGCTGTGCTAATCTACAGATATTTATTGAAACAACTGAATAATTGACAGTCTTTTTTCACGAAGGTTTGGGGATACACTCATCTAATTAGCTTATATAGGTGATAATAATTTCGCCGAACAAGTCCAATAACCGATGCAGTTTGTCATTCTTCGCCATTTGCAGGTGTTCCACTAGTTTGTCGTATTCGTTACTATCCTTCAGCAGTTTGATAGCCTTTTCCTTCTCTGATGGATCGAACTTTTTGTAAACTTTGTTCCATAGTACCTTTAAAAGCAATGTTTCTATTTTTTTCCGACTATGCACTGGCTCGGTGCTTACCTGCAACAAAACAAAAATTAAAATACACGCCAGATTATCTATGCATGTGATGACGTGTCGTAGCTTCATGTTACACTATTTGTGTTACTACTACATTATGCTATTTACCTATCACATATCTATACCATGACGTCAACATGACTATCTGTCGCTCTGTCACTGTTATCCCTTCATTTATCTAACTTTTAACCTAAAATCAGGCTAAAAGTAATATCTTGATTTTGTTTACCCCATTTGGAAATGCAGGCGTGATTTATGAATGTAAGTATTTATTTTAATGGGAAGTTATTATTAAAAGGGACGACGACTGGGTTCAACTGAAATCATTGTATACAATACGACACGTATTTTTTGCTTTCACTGAGGAGGCCTGGGCTTATCATTACTCTGTAAAAATCGTCACCCGAAAATCGGCATATTATATCTTCACATTTTTTTTGTCAATGAAGAGGAAAAATACGCGTAATACATGTAAATTATTTTTAAACATTGTAACTGGCGGAATAAATATTTTTTAGCTATCTTGCCTGTTGTACAAAGGCTTTTTAAACAAATGGGGTGTAATTTTCACATGAAGTCTCCTACACTTTTTAAAACCGTTTAATTATTAAATCTGCTTTTTTAATTGATTATAGGAATAAATCCCACGGGATACATACCGCTACGATTAACACAGTTAATACACATGTCGCAGCAAAAACGGTAACTTTTCGAACCATGTCTGTTCACTCGCACTATTGCACACCAAATGCCGACGCCGACACTTATTCAGCAAAAGAAGTGAAATCTCAAGAATGAACTAAACATCCTTTTGCGTAATAGCATCCATTTCTCTCGATCGCGTTGTTTATTCACTGGATAACAAAGGAGCCCACGTAAAAGATCGGCTTAGCATTGTATTACCTACTTTAGGTTTCAATCGGTAAGACTACGTCAATACCAGTCTTAATACCTATATAGCCAGCTGCATATCAACTGCAGCATTAATAGTTATGGTTATGATAGTATTATTAATTTATCTACTACTAATTTTACAATGCATAGACCTAACGACAGTATGGCTACTATTGTTTTCGATTCCATAATCAGTGAAACGCGCATCACAATATCATAAATTCACAACATGTACTCGTCACGCTTCTCTTCCGATAAATTAACTACTGCAATCAACACATATGAATTAAATACGATGTTAAACATTAGGTGATCTACTTTGCTTATCATCTAGGAAATGTAAAATTATCTATTTCCGAGAGTGATTGATATTTGTTCTTAACCCTTAAAGTAGCAGCATTAAGAACAAAACTAGCTTTCAAGCCTCATTGTCTCGTTGTCATCCTACAAAAAATAATTGTAAAAAAATAGAAAAAGATAGTCTCGTGGTATGTATGGCATACCATACAAAGTGAAATTAAGGGTTAAATAGCCGCTCTATACCACAATTATACAGTACAAAATACATACATGTTTTAAACATAAAATTACCGTGAGACTCATTCATAGTGAAACGGATCTACTCACGTTTTTTGTATCGAGATTAGATCGACATGTTTCGACCCAATCTGTGACCCATCACGAGTGCGCGTCTAACCGCTGCCGTGGCGCGTAGCTACAGATGATAGGTCACAGATTGGCCCAAAACATGTCGAGCTAATCTCGATATAAAAAACGTGAGATCCGTTTATTTCACTACAAAAAACATGCTTATTTTAATTATAATTTCAATGTCAACACTAGCCAAACGCTCGCCGAGTAATAAAAAGGAAAGTTGTAGATTTCTGAAACTTATATTAGGTATTAGACGTACCTAGTAGGGAAGGGATGGAAAAAGAGCGGAAACATCAAAGTGTAAACACTCGAGTAATTATGGCTCTGAGCAGGGACACGGGACAAAATAAATAAAATAAACTATGTCCACAATCAATTTCGCTCTCTAGTTAAATCAGGACACTCATATGAGACAATCAACTTTAATCGCAATTTTCACATTATTTAACTATTTAAAAGCGTACGGTTACTATTACTATTGCTCGAAAGTCCGCAGGAAGGGATCCGATGATAATAATATGAATATTTCCTAAAAGCGGGTTGCTATGGTGAGATTACTTAATTAGTTAGGTGTTGATAAAATTCGGCGTTATAAATTTTCCGTCTGCATTATTTCAAGTCTCCTTTCTAATACTGATTAAGTACCCACAGGAACGCCGCATTTAGTTGTGTTAAATCATATCACATCAGTTTACTAGTGTGAATATTCACTAGAGTGATTGCACTTTTCGAGGTTTTCCATGTTCACACAGCTTAATGAGACTGACGGAAATGAAGATTCACCACACTTTTCTGTCAATGTGAATGTTGCTGAATAAATCCAACAATGTTCGATCGGTAAGCCAGTGAATATACCGCACTTTTACTCCGTGTTCAGTCGTGGCACTTCAAGTCAAAGATACCGAAGGAAACACGAAAATATACAAAAAATTAACCGCCTAATATCACCTTAGAGCCTACGCGCCCTGGATTGATTTGAAATGTGGTTAAAAATATCTTAGACCCTCTGTTTGCATTGGTGAGACGGGCCAGGCGGCTTAGTACTTTGGACTCCTTTCATTTCAGCTTATGTTTTTTATTTAAGCATTAGATAATTAATGAAAAGTATGACGCTTAACAAGTATGAAAGAAATGTCACGGAACCTTTGATAAAATTAATAAGGACTGGATTCTCAATTTAACTTTAAGCGCACGTAATTAAAACTTGATATTAAATAAACAAGTTAAGTTGACGAGTTACTTATTGGTTCGTCAACAACAATAAAGCCTACGCATTTATAATATTGCCTACCGTTTATTCTCACTCACTAACGAACACGAATAAAGTAATCCTGAATGTAAGGTTTAGTAGGAAAACTTACAGAGAGGCAGGTCTTTAACCTGGAAGCTCAGCGGGCTGTGGATAGAGCTTATGTTCGGGGTATCTCTGTCAGATCAAATTCTAAATTAAGTTATCTGACATAGAACCGAACCAAGGTCACCGATACAGCTCGAAAAATTGGTATTTGTTGTAACAATGAGCTAGTAAATATGACAGTTTTTGGAACAATAGAAATACCTACTCAAATGGAAACCGCGAGTTGCGGGTCCATACCACTAGGTAGAGAAGGGACTTGCGTCAACGGCGGGGTGATGGTGATGAAGAAAGTAGCAGGAATACTCCCTTCAAAATAAATTTAGTTCGGCAGTGAGTTATTCCCATTATTTGGGTCTTCGTGGATGCATTCATGGTACGTTAAAAGCCACTGAAGAGAAAAAATAATACACTTTTGTCCCCATTCGTACCTTCCATCGGGTGATTTACTTATTATAATTACGATAGCTTCCTAAAATGACGTATTACATTTATATTAAACCGTGCCCCTAGAAATTGTCTTATTTGATCAATTCACGACAACATGTGTGTAATTAATAAGCATACTAAGTACACTAAAAACGTAAGATTCAAGTATCAAAGACGTTCTACAGCGAGTGCTGGCAAATTTATTAGCGGAAGGAATTTCCAAGAATCCCAAGCCAGTCTCTCTCATTATCTTCAAATTAACCACTTAGCAATCCAACTCAGTGTTTAGAAATTCCGTTTTTTAACAGATTTTTAACGGTTACACACTGAATGTATTGCGATGCGATGTAATTCTTCTTAGCGGCAAGCTATTTTTAGCACAAGACAATCAAACGAGCTACGGAAACACCTGATGGCAAGGGAAAGCGATCGCTATGCGTTACTATAACGCATCACAGACCATCGCAACACCACATGAGTTGTAGATGCCTTGCCAACGCAGAAGCTTGAGGGGTAATGCTGCTTATTTAGGGCCTGTTCACACTAGCGATTCTTTTCGGCGATTTTTAGGCGATGCGAGATCGCGGCGAGCTAGCTGCGTTATCGCCGCGATTGTATGTGAGTGAGCTTGCTCGCCGCGTGTTCGCGGCGATCATATTGCGATAAAATAATTGCCCGCGACGAGCTCGCTTTGTGCACGCTGCGATCTCGCATCGCCTAAAAATCGCCGAAAAGAATTGCTAGAGTGAACAGGCCCTTACTCTCTACGCGGTATTAAGCAGGAATAACAGGTATGGTGGTTTAGGTGGTAGCTATCTGCACTGAAATTACAGGTTGGAGGTACACAGAGAAAACTGTCTGTCGGGTAAACTGACTGTTAAGCTTAAGGTCCCGGGTTGGAATCCCCGTCGGTGGATGAATACGAATGTTTGCTCTCGAGTCTGGGATGTTTATCTTTACAAGTATGTTTGTACTAAGTACCCACAGCACAGGCATTCTATTGCCTAATTTGGGACTAGGTGATTGTCCAATGATATTACATCATATTTAAAGTGCGTACCTATGAATCAATTTATAACCCAACACGTTCGCATTGAAAGTGCGCTACAATAAATGAGTGGTATCGTATCGGCCGGAGCCAATATTCACGGCAATCCAAATTAACGTGGGATTAATTTCGCGCTGCAGATTGACAAATTCTAGCTTAACCGGACTGCGGGCCGAGTGCGAATGCGGGCGGTCGATTAACGACTCCTGCACCATTACTACGAGTTTACTGTTCTACTCGCTAGAGACAGAGGAGACGATTCCTAAAGTCACTAGTGAGTACGGCCACATGAAACTCGCGGTTCTACCCAAAGGGTGAAACTAGACCCTGCTACTGAGACTTCGTTCTCCGTCCGTCCGTTCGTCTAAGGTATCACGAACCGAGCTAGCTAGACTGTTGAATTTTTCACAGATTATGTGTTTATATTGCCGCTATAACAAAAAATAGGTACAGTCAGCTGCAGAGAAAGGTAACCCCTGGTAATGAAACATTGTATGGGCGGGGGGTTACTTTTCTCTACAGCTGTCCGTACTAAAAAAAAAACGGGAAGCTCCAATAAAAGAATCGTGTTTTTTTGTGTCGATGTAAATAACTGTAACAGGTACACTTGAAATATTCATAGAATATTTAGTTGTTTAACCACTTTAAAAGTTAGCAATAAAGCTCCCATACAAAATACGTATATTTTTCACTATGTTGTAAACCGAAATTTACCTTTCATTAGACTAGTCAATGGTACGGAACCCTTTGTGCGCGAGCCCCGTCTTCCTTTCTGGTTTTAAGCCATTTTACACCTCAGTCGTAAGCCTAATCGCCTAATACTAGAAGTAAATAGACTATCATGCGAAGTTTACACTGTACCTAACTTGAAAGGTTATTAGGGCAAGTTTTGAGACGCAACTACGAGCAAGAGCCAGTAGCAAATGACCTGCAAGATGTGAATTTACACACTCACACACACCACGCTATATAAACATCCATGACTATTTCACATTCCGTAGCCACTTCGAACATAATTTTAAGTTACGTACCTACTGTAGTGCCAGGTTGCTAACCTGTCGCCTTAAACCATAACCTATTTCCTTACACGCCTTTTACGACATCCACGGAAGACCTGGAGAGGTTTTATTCTAAACCCGACACCAGACGGGACTTCATACTGTAGAAAAGGTTGGCAGCTACATAAGTATCGTAAACGTTTTGATTTGTTTTGGCAAGGGAAAATGTCTCCAAAGGGGTAGTTAATAATTCGATTCGACGTTCCGAGCCTTTTAAGGTGTTGCGGACGTTATTCCAAATTAAATTTGTAATAGTACAGTCAGGGAATCTGAATGTTTAGCAGGTTGACCGCCTTCATAATTTGTTCGCATTATGGGACTAACCACCATGAAGTTCAATTTTGAGTATTTATGTCATGCAACTGGCTGGAAATAGTAATAAGGCCAATTTTAGAAGTATCTCAACCTGCTAAACATCCAATTTCCCTGACTGTACATTACTAAAGAGGCCGGGAAGTAGGGTTTGCTGGTGGAATACAGTTAGACGGCCAAGCGCGAAGCGGGGCAAGGCTGGATAAAGTTATGCATCGGACAACCCACAGACATATCGAAATAGATAACTCAAGTGTAGTACTTCGTGTGCCAAAAGGGAGAGCAATGGTCTTCATTTAACGCGATTTCATTTAGTTTTGTACCACTTAGGTTTAACTGCCTAGAGACAGGACAACTTGAATAAGGCGGCGTCACCTTTGAATCGGTTTCACCCGGACTGTCAATTCCCATCACTAAAGCGATGATGTGACGTTAGCGCTGAACAAAAAATAGATAATCTAAGTATTTTTTGGGTTCAATATGTTTAATTTACATTATAACAAAAAAAAATTAAAGCCTGTTTGTGAACATTAGGATTGACCTTGAGGTACCACACTTGTTCACACCAGCATTACTTTCAATATAATTGTATTAAAAATAAGACTTGGTCTAGGTGTATTACACGGCAGGCGAGGCGTCATTGGTAGAATCCTCGTAAAGTCTGAGATCGAATTAGAGGTCAAAAATGTAAACAAACGTGTTGCCATTGCTTTATGTTATGAATTAATAAACTAAAAGTAGTTAAAAAAATTATACAATTAGTACAATTATATCAATTAGTAACAAAAAAGGTTGACTACATCTGGAATGTCACTTTGATATTGATAGTTGTTTGTTTACATTTTTGATCTCTAATTCGATCTCACACTATAATCCCATGGCGATTCCTAACCCGGCAAACCAACAACGCCGGAGTGGTACTAGTGGGTATGTCCCCCTTTGCATTCGGGGATGGGGGAAAAAGTCCCACATAACTCCCGAGTTACCCCAAGCCCAGGAGTATGCGTAAAGCATATACTTCGTCAAAAAAAGGTTGTCATGCTTGCGACAGTAAAAATAATACCAACTTAGTATTTTAATCATACAAATTTAACGAAACGGTAATTTAAGCTGAGATGTATTCAAGTAGTTTCAATCCAATAAATATGACAAAGACTAGTTGAACAAATGGAATTTAGGAAATATGTATTCCGTATGCAATTGTAATGGGACTCGTCGGTAAATTGTCCGTGGGAAACTGTCCTCCTTTTTTTGGCTTCGTTTAAAAACGGACTTAAATACTTAGATATTTTTAAGGAGTCAATATAACTTCAACGGACACCGTTAGTATGGGATGGCGTGATAAAAAATAGTTGCTTAGAGACACCATACTTCGCTCTTTATCAATGAACGAAAGCGGCAAACTTATTTTTTATATCAAAATGAAATGCAACTCGAATAAACGCTGCGCACCTCCCCTACTACATGTGCGACGGTAACTTTTACTTCGTAATAGAAATTGATATCCAGTGATTTGGCTAAGCCGAATACATTATTCACCTCATAAAGTCCCCACACTTTCCTTTCCTAATTTTTGGACGATATTTTTTTGTATATTATATTGGCAACACCATGTCCGTGAAACCCCGTTCTCTTCCGATTTCACGAAAATAGAGAAACCTAAAAAAACAAAATTGATGATCTCCGTCTCCTCAGCAAATTAAAATAAACAAATTTAGACATTACTTATTCCGTTTTTGTTCCGAAAACAATCTATAGCATACTTACTTCGTTTTCCGCGCAAAAGTTTAAAAGAACTGGTTGTTCGATATATGGACCGACAGGCAAATTGTCTCAAGGCACAAACTTCGTTTTATCTCACCGTTTTCGTTGTGAGTCCCGCGTTGAAACAAGTTTCAGCACTTTTTTTCGACTTCCTAACTAAAAAAATACTCTGCTTCGGATTTGAATTCTCGTTAAGCGAAATGCGAAAATTTGAAGTTTTTTGCGGTGTAACGCCCCGTCATTTCCAAGCTAAACCCAGTTAAGACTGAACCTAATCACATTTCCGAATCTCTATAACACAGTCGAACCCACAGTTGAATGTGTGGTCGAACCAATGGATTTCCGACCCATCACAGAATGTTACCTATTGAAATAATCGATTCGCGCAAAATCTGCACTAAATTTCAAAACGATATTAATATACCTAACCTAAACATCATCACGGCGGTATTTCCAAATGTGGCAGACAGATCTCAGAAAATTTACAAAGAGCACAGTTTACTTTAATCACAGTGTTAGGTTTAAATAAGATCAAAGGGGTCTAATAGTGACAGGTTGCTAGTTTAGTACATTAATACAAACATAGGCGCAATAATCTAGCATATATGCCTTGCGGCAATTTGACGAATTGGCTTTACGGTGGCTTAATTTAATGAGCATATGCGGCATGCGTGCCCGAGACGGACATTCAGCATTGTGAGACGTACAGCGAATACACCACAAAGCTTGTTTATGACCGGTGACAAGAGGCTTATCAACCGCCGGCTCAGTCAAGATCTATTCCGTCTACGCCAGTCACGTGTGCCCGTCGCCTTTGGCGCGTCCACTGCAATTACTTAGCTCCGTCAATCATATCAACCGCTACATTAACTATATCAGCTTACTTACCTGCGGTATAGCTACCGCTTTTCTGCTTGTTTAGGTACCTTAATTTCGGAAAATGTGGTCGATCGCAAAAGTATGTCGCAATATTTACCAATATTTTTCAGTGTGTATTATGATGAAATGTCACAGGAACAAAGGCGATCTAAATTACTGCCTTAAAAAGTGTAAGTTCCAACCGTACTATTTTTGGTGAATATTAAGCCATAAATGTCTTAACAAAAAAAAAAGACGGTACAGATACTAAATTTGAAGATGGGTCAAATGTTAGGCATATTAAACATACGAACTTATCTTTTTAAAACAATAGCCCTGTACTCTATGATTACTAGCTTTGTATATTATGTATAACTACTTCCGTAAATTTGTGCAGAAGATTGGCTGACAAATTGTCTACCGAAAATACATACTTGACGCATTTAACTTACATTTACAGCACAGCAAAACATCGAATACGTTAATTAACTCTCAGATGGTACAGCAAAGCCGAGATTATTAGGCACACTCCTTCCGTGGAGAATTGTGCAAGTATGCAGGCACACGGATTTAGGTTAAGTTGTTTTGTAATAGCGCCTAAGGATATTGAGCATTTAGTTTAGGCAACTCGAGCGTGCCGGCTAGAACTGCGCAATATTGACTAACTGATGTGAAGGAAACGATGCCACCTGTTACGCTCATAATTTTTAGTGCAGGCTATTTTGGCTAACTGAGGTTGTATTAAATTTAGGCCAAATTTAGCTCCATTGCAGGTTTTATTCGCCATGATTTTTATTCGTGTTAGGTAAAGTACCTACTGGCCAAGTGCTACTTAAACTTAAGCATTAATGGTCCGTATCATTTATCTATCAAGGAGAAAATTTAACTTTGTCGTTGTTTTTAATCATCAGCAAGGTCACAAAATGCATAAATAAGTTTGAAACAGCATTTTTTTTGTGAAATCTTTCGTGTTAAAAGACTTATAAAGCACTTACAAGAATTGTTGCAAATGGTTAAATTGTTATTGCAAAACGTGTTTTTCAAAAAAAGCTTTATGACTTAAACTTGTTTTAAACTTTTGTGATTCTCATGTTTACTACGCGGGACTTAAACCATAATTCATACGTGATTAAGTGTCAAAATCTGCATAGTAAAGTTTGAACATTTTTGTCTGTTAAGCACGTAAAATTTACGGATTAGTACCCAGCTACTTCAAGTTAAAAAATCTTGTAGAACTAGTTACTGTCACAAAGCCGCACACAATGACTGCACAGTACACTTTATTGAACACCTTAACGTGGCTCGAAGGCGATTTAGCTTGTGGACGGGATGTGTTCCCAGCCCCGAGGGAACGCGTTTTCTTACAAAGACACGAACTTGTTCAGTCCACGACTTGAAAAATGCATTCCTCTTCAATTATTTGAAAAGAAAATGATACTCGAAAGCCGGAGATACTTTCAACATTCAATAAAAGACGAGTTACAAGCAGGGTTTCCATACTTAACTAAAGCATACTTAATTAAGATAGTTGTACAGAAATTTCTCATTTTCATTTAGAAATTATTAATGAAATCTATTGTTCATCAAGCATATTCCTGGTATCCTTAACATTTTTTGCATCGATAAATAGAGGCAGAAGACAACAGGTAGGTACAGTTATTCTGAAAAATTTAGGTAATTTCCTTTATTTACCTTTTTTCGACTCTGGTGTAAGGAAGAAAAAACTACAGAGGTTTTCATGCACATACATTTTAAACGTTGTCGATCAGCTGAATTATGTTTTTACATCTGAATGTATATAATCATACATACATACATATTCTCACGTCTGAATTCCCAAGAGGTGTAGGCAGAGCACATGAATTCAAAGAACCAGTGCCACGTTTAGCAATTTCAGGGTAACCAGATAATAAATACATACATATCCACACGCCTGTATTCCCAAGAGGGGTAGGCAGAGCACATGAATTAAAAATCATAAGATAATAAATAATAATAATATAATCATAAATCTAGCGTAATAAAGTTACCAAATAGCATACATAGTCTATTCATCAGTAAATAATTGTTCTTGACATAATTATAACATTAATATGAAGTTTCAAGTATATAATATTACCCCGGTTTACATATACGCGTCAATAAATTTAAAATAGAATTTGATATTTCAGAGGGCCTGCGATACCAGGTCGAGAATTTAATGGTATTCGCTTCAAACTATTAGTTCAATATTATTTACGTATTGTGTCGAAAATATGTGATGGACGTATGCAGGAATTGTCTGTAGTCTGAACAGATTCTAATTTCAATGGATATCATAATTAAATCGGGAACTGGCTGCGCATTTATCCATTCTTCTCTGAAAACCTAATTACTACTAGGTTTCACAAACAGCATAGCATGGGGGACAAGGACAATGCTGTCATTTCGTTTTACTAAATTGGTGTGAAAATCGTGCCACAATACCCTTCAAGAGCAAAAAGGAATGCTAAACGGAGTAGGTGCTTCCATTTAAATTTCAATAAGGACATGAGCATTCGTTTCTGTAGCTATGGAGCAGACGTTTGGATGTGGAGCAGTCTTTCTTATTCATAGACAGATTGTAGATGGTTTACCTACCCAGAGGCCTACGGAGTTATGCCTCATGTGACAGTAATTGTCCAGGCTGTCTTACCCTAGCACAACAGAATACTTAAGACGGTGGTTGCGATCCGGACGGACCCTGTGCGTAGTTAATAATATGCGTATTGCACATATGTATTCCCATTTGGGTTTGGCAGAGCACTTGACTATTTCATTTTCACGGACACTTCTAGCGTATGCGTCCTCTAATGCCAGCCATACACGATCCATTCTATCGTCCAATCGGCATGACGCTATCGATTGGATCAGTTAGAATTGACCGTGTGTGGGAGTAGATTGGCATGACAGTTAGAACTGATGGCATGATCGAATTTCGATTCTTTTGGCTTGATCCAATCGATTGGATACTGCCAATTGGACAGTGTATGGCTGTTGGCGATTGGCAGTTCAGTTCGAATAACAAATCAAGAAAGATCATCAAGGAAGATCAATATTTTAGCAAACCCTGTTTACTTGATTAATGTGTTGTTCCCATTTTAAAATTTAAATTATGTATTTAATTTAAAAAAAAAAACCGGCCAAGTGCGAGTCGGACTCGCGCACGAAGGGTTCCGTACCAAAAACTGCAAAAAATCAGAATTTTTGTATGGGAGCCCCCTTAAATACTAATTTTATTTTATTTTAATTATTTCTTTTTAAAGTAGATATTTAATTAAATATTCACATTTTAAATAGACACAAAACAGCAAAAAAACACGTTTTTTCTATGGGAGCCCCCCTTAATTATTATTATTATTTTAATTTTAGTATTTGTTGTTATAGCGGCAACATAAATACATCATCTGTGAAAATTTCAACTCTCTAGCTGTTATGGTTCGTGAGATACAGCCTGGTGACAGACAGACAGACAGACAGACAGACAGACAGCGAAGTCTCAGTAATAGGGTCCAGTTTTTACCATTTGGGTACGGAACCCTAAAAAATTGATCATAAATATGTACACCAGCTTTTGGCGTAATTCTCAGTTCTTCTATTAAGTTTGTATGAGCAAACTGTTTTCTCCTCATTAACCACTGCTTACACCACTCTGCTCGTTTTTTTCTTTTTTTTTGCTTCATTTTAATTAGTACGATGCTCAAAACGGCCATAGCATCGACGTCTGTCACCGGTGACGCCATGGCTGCAACTGAACGTTACTGCCAATTGGACAGTTAAAACTGATGGTGTATGGCCTATATGGACGTACTGCAGATTGGATCAAGCCGCCAATATCATGCCGATTGGACGATAGAATGGACCGTGTATGGCTGGCATAAGACAAATATTATTATACCGGTGTATATAACCCGACTAGCCTAAATCTATCCTTATCATTTGAAGAAAAAGGTATGTTCTTTTGTTATCTATGGTAAAGATCAAAAGGCCCTGCTTGCATTTCCTTCCAAATTTCATTGGTAACACCACACACATATATGTGTGAGTGGGTGCACACATGTCAGTTGGTATTTGCTTAGAGTTTATGGCATACACTCGGGCGGAATGCGACCGCAATGACAGTTTGAGGCGCGGGTGGGCCTCGGTTCTGCTTCTCACTGCGTTCCATTTACAGCATGAGTTAAGTGTTAAGGACCAAAATTAGATTATTCTTTATTAGACTATACAACCATATTAGCTGGGGCCTGCGGCTCCGTCTGCGTAAGATGCCTTTAACGGCCTCAGCCTCAGATAAAATTATTTAATGTGTGTGACCAGTACAATGATCACCGTTTAATATGAGCACCCATGTCACGAGATTTCAACTTAAATTGGATGTGGTTCCAAAAATGCATTTTCCCGGATAACAAATAACTTATGTTTTTCTCGAGAGTCAACCTATGTATCTGTACACAAAATTTCACATTTTGCAATATTAGTAGTCCTGTTTTAGTCCTCGGCAAGTTAAATGGGAAGATTTTTTCTAGTGGAGGTAGTTTTGTCTTGTTGTTGGTGAGGGAAAAAATCTTGCCGGGAACTGTACTCTCCTACCAGTTTCCAATTTTAAACCTAAATTTGATAGATGTAGACACCAAATATAAATGAAGTGGATTTGTTTTGTATTATGTCTACGCCAGCTCTGTATCATCAGTCTACGAAAAATGTTTTAGTTGCTCTTGCTCGCTAATCAATGAAAAAAGAACCTGTACTCGTAGCGTCAACACAAGTATCTATGAGCAAAATATTATCAACAACTCTCAACGAACCAAATAACTCTCGAACAAATGCAAAAAAACGTGATTTACGAACAACGCTGCTCTGTCCGCCGCGGCACGGGCGTCAACCCTTTTCTATGGCGCCTTATCAAGCACCACTTTTCCGTGCTCGGCCTTTCACAACTAATAACCAGAGGAAAGTTCTCATTACATAGTTGTTAAAACAAACTCCTGCAACTCCTGCATGGATATAATTGGCAAGGAAAATTTATAATCTTGATCGTATAATAAAACAGAACTTTAAAATGTAAACAGGCAGTAGAACCATGTTGGTGTGTTTGAATAAAAACAGTTCAAATGAAAAGGTATTTATTCAACACGTCACTTTTATGATATGTTTTATTATACGTATTGTGCGAAAGTTTAGCGTTCAGTGTAAAAAACTAAAGTAAAAAAAAATCACCACTGTCAGCAGAGCTATAATCGCAAAACCAAAAGTACCTTAAATGCAAAAAACATGCGCGTACTTCCGTACGCACGCGTGTGTATTCAAGCAAAAGTTCTGATCCGAGGAAAGATATCTCACACACACTTTATTACATGTATGCGACATAACACGACATTAGCTTCATTTTCGCGCAAGTTTGGCCTGAATTATAGCATTGTGCCTCACATTAGAGCCTGCCCCATTACAGTCCATTTTACATAGGATTTGAACTTTCCTCACTAGGTAAGTCCCAGCGAAACTCCCCGAATCTTGTTATGAAAAGTAGAAAACAAACAGGCGTGTATAATGTATAAATAGAACGTCTTCTACATCGTGCTGAAAAGAGCAATGATAGATATTTACGAATGCACGATTCCGACCTCAATATCGAACTACATATTAGTAGTTGCGAACTTGTGTGAAGAAGAAGGTTGCCTTTCATCGTAGGAAAAACACCGCAAGAAAACCTCTGCGAAGGATAATTTCAAAGCGGGGCGTGCGTATGTGTGCGTTGGCGTGTCACGCCGAGCTCAATATTGAAGCCTCACTGCGAAGAATGGCAGACGTACTCCGCGGCGGGAGATTTAAAAGACGCTGCGGCGCTGGGTGTCTTGTTAACGAACGGGCTGATATACGGCGGGGTGATTGGCGCGCGCTCGCCGAGATTACGCACTAGTAGCGCTCAAGAGGACTTACAATATGTAGCAATATAAATAAAGGACACGCAAAAACAGTACGAGCGTACTAAGCTGACGTGTCGTGAAACGACAGACGATATACCTACTTGGCCCCGCGTAGACACTGATATTGTTTCTGAAAAACACAGTTCTTTACCAGTATACTTACGCAAAGCAATTGAGTTGAAGAAGAACGTAAAAAAATAATATGTTAGTTACTTCAAGTTAACTATTCAGCATTTAATGTTAAACTTTTATTTTCCCCTTTTATCTCATCTTATTGGTCTCGGAGGCCTTTTTTGCTTTGAACCATGGATTATCTACAGAATACATTACTTGAACTTCCTACGACACACCGTTTAGAAGTTACAAGGCTGACAGCAGACGGGTGGATTATATTAAGTTGGCACGAAACCTTCTGTTAGAAAGTTCTACTCGCACTTTACTGGTTTTACGTCCTTAGAGACCAGATATAAAGAGGCTTTATTTCTAAAAGGCGTCGTTTATGTTAGTAATAAAATTACTCTGATATTTAGTGCACTCTGTCTCGTGATCATCAATAGCTAAATGTGTACTTAATGTTTCAAATATACGTGATTTTCACTGATATCTATTTAAATTATTTATTTTTCCCTTTAATGTAATATAGATAATTGGTGCATGTGTTGCTGGCCCGAGGCTGGAGTGACGCGTCCCGTAAGGGTTCGTGGCGTAGGCAATCGTTCCTCGGTACCGCTCTGCTTTCAGAACAGGACATGATGGCATGAAAACCTGCGTCAGCGCGTTGCCTTGGCCCTTGGATCAGTGATACATGATTTTACTTAAATATCCTGCCTCCACATTAATTACACTGATTGATTTTATGTCAATTTTTCCTTTTTTTTGTAATATATATACTATATTTTTTTGTAATTAACTTTTTTTGAAAAAATGACTTTCTGCCAAGTTTCTTGCGGCGCATTCTTCTTGGCAATGATGGTCTTTCCGAAGCGCTGGTAAAATAAAAAATGACGTGTAAAAGTGCTCTTAGGAGCCTATTTGCATAAATAAAGTTTTGAATTTTGAATTTTGAATTTTGAATTAAAAAGTGTTGTAAAAATTATCTTGATGTTTCGATCACAGTAGGTACAGCTTCTGTCACGGCACGGTGCTGTATGGTGTGGCAGCTGGTGACCAGTAGAATCAGGATTCAGGAAGAGCAGGCTCTCAGTAAATACTATTTATTATAGGTGCTTAGCGTCAGAAATAAATTCTTGGTTTCAAACCAAAAACTTGTATTTTTTTTTGTTCAAATACCAGCTGAGCTCTATGGCAGTCAAAATTCCATACAAGTGGGAGCAAAGCTTGTGATTAATGATTACATGATAACCGTACCGAAATAATGTTAGCATCGATAATTATATCCCGCGTATAAATCAAAAGCAAACGCGACGCGACGCCTTGTTGCCGAAATATCGGAAATGTTGGCCTTCACAATAACGGGCGAAACAAGAAATTAAAGCTTACCATAGAACAATATAATGAGTTGTTCAGTTTTGGCAGAAACGGCTCTTACAATCAGTTGTTTCACCGCAGCACGTTGAACATAATTACCCCGTTTTATAACGGCTACCGAATAACTGACGTGTTCTGTGCTTAATTTCATTAAATCGAAATGTATGTTTGTGTTTGTTGCACATCTAGTCGTGATATTATTTCCGTATATCCATTTAGTTGGCGCACCGAAACTGGGGGACACAAAAATAGCGCCATATTAACCGATATCTGAATTTCAATTGCGGTTGTAGCTTCTTTAAATTTAATGGCACTACCAGCTTCATCTCCATAATACTTTGTTTCACTTCCGTACGGTTATGAAGGGAAACCTTTGTTTGTTTCAAACAAAGCTATGAGTAGATAATATACTATTTTAAATTATAATTCTAAGCCTAGATTTGGCGCAATTTTTACCTCCGCCCATAATGTGTGTGTCGTCTCTGTTTCGCTTGGACTTTTATCAATAAAGCTGCACGCGTCTTTGTTTTTGACCGCCGATATCAATTTGGCAACAAGTAGGTATTTGAAATGTTCACAAAATACTCAGTTGTATATATTTATTTTAATAAGAAATGATAGAATAAATATGTCGAGGAGGCTCACATACAAAAATACGCAATTTTTTTGTCTATTTTTGCTCGATATCAATAAATGGTAAGAGACAGGCATTTGTTTACCTAGTCAATGTATATAGAACTCATCATGCGCGAGTCCGATTTGCACTTCGTCTGTTTTTTACCATAGCTGTTTCCGAAAAGCAAGCAAGTTGATAATGGTAATTTTCAAAGTTTCAACAAAGTCGATGTGTTTTATTCAAATATTGCACGAGTGGATACAGCGTGCTACAAACACTAACAATATCGGAGCTCGGTGCAAAACACCGCTTTACCGAAAAGGCCTGCGAGAGCGGCACATTCAGTTTTACAAGTTTAACAAACAACGTTGAGCCAAATCACTGCAGCGTTCTCTACGTTGGTTTTTCGAATTTAGTGAGTATTTCGTGAAAAAAAAAACAATAAAACATTGAAGTGTTAATACAAAATGTTTTATCGTTAGAACTGTGCTTAAAACGCAGAACTGACGAACTTTGTGCAGTACATTCTTTAAAAAACAAACAATATTGATCTGTCAAATGGATGATCTCATACGACAACAGCAGCACGGAGAGTCGGTGAGCTGCGAGTCAATCCTGAACGTGCGTCCGGCTCGCTCTACCCTCTTTTTGTTTGCGTCCACATATCAGGTATTTGCAGACTGGCGTGCTTTGACGCCGCGGCGAATCCCACCTGGCGAGCGATAATTGTTGATAGCGTTATAAAGCAGATCCACTGAACGAGAGGAACATTTATTAAACTTCGCTATGGACGCTAGCGCAATTAATTAAGTCCGTTTAATTATTATTTGCAATACAAAGCAAACTAAACAGACTTGGCTGTCGATCTCGTTTGTATTTAACTATTCTCTTTAAGCTGTCCGTTAACCAGGAAAATTGTGGTAACTTGTGCGATATTAGATTATCAGGGTTGATCCTCAAGTAAACAATAATTTGGCAGGCATTTTGGTACTCCAATCTGTTGAGGAGCAGCGCTTCCGGAGCGAGCGGCCGCCGCCGCGCCGCCGCCGCTCTGACATACGCCCCACATTTATTTACACGACACGGATTAATTCAACGTCATCCCACACATATCCACTCAGAGGCTCCGCTGTTCTCAATCACACGAAATAGCAAAGACTTTCGACCTAGCTTTTGGCATGCTGATAAGCTAAATTAATTAGCACCGATATCGATGTCGAACTAAGCAGGGTGTCTGATTTCAACGGAAAGATGCGCGCCAATGTCCACGTTGTCTTGTCTCCCTGAGTTATATAAAATACTCTGTAAATCTTTACCTAGACAAAGACTTTGCTTCACAAGATTCAGCGAGGTTACTTTAGACGTAATCAGCTTTGAAGAGAACTTCGTGTATGGCGTTATTGGTGTTAAGATGAAACACAAAAAACACCTTAAGTCGAATTTCTCGATGTTGAGGGCGTCCGTGATATTGAAAATCCATATTGCGTGCAGAAAAAAAATCATAAATCATCGGCAAGGTGAAAATTCAATAAACAACATGTTAAAAAAATAACATGGCACGCGACGGAAAATAAATGGTGCGTAATTACAATATCATGGAACGCAGCGATTTCCACGGAGCCTCAGCCAGGGCAATTAAAAATCTTGATATTTCCTGAATTAAACGTGCTTTCGTAAATAGTGATTACATAACTAAAAGTTCATCAAGTGCTGCCATTGTAACACCGAAGAACAAATATGTACGAAAACATATCGGATTCAATACAATTTTCTCAGAAAAAAATAACCATTTTAGTGATTCGTGAGTGTATTTAGAGGTACTTATTGAATTTAAAAACATCGTTTTTCAATTTGAATGCGGTGACATATTTTACCAGCACAAACTTTGAAGCCTTCACCAGACAATCAAATTTGAGACCAAGAATAGATATTTCTTAGTTCTTGGGCAAGTTATTTAAATTAAGCAGCACTTTTGAGTAAGCTCTCCGTAAATATTAAATAAAACGTTTATTTTTATTTTTATTGATAGTTGTGAGTGATTACAAAATAAACCTATAGTAAAGTAAAATTCCTGATAAAATTACATTAATTCATTAATTATACCTATGCATGATTATTTTAAAAATGATTGCGAACTTTGTCAGTTGGATTAAAACGGTTTCGTTACATATTAAACACAATCACTACATGTAAGTACATCAGCCGATTAGCATTCCTTCTTCGCTGGCCAATATATCATCAGTTGTTGATGTCTAAAAATCTCATTTTGTTAAGAGGAAATGTCAATCCCTTCGTGGAGATGGCATGGGTTCCTGTCGCTGTCACGTCTATCTTCTTGTGCAGGCACGAATCATTTTGTTGTATGCTTCATGTACATAATTGCATTGGATTAAAAAGAAAAAGTATTGCTTACGTGGGAGATATTTGTTCAAAAGATGAAACATGTCACTGGTAATCTAGTAGAAATAGAGAACTAAAAAGAAATAAAGCCCCCCGTACAGATAGATGGGTACCGTCCGAGGCGGAGAGAGAATTAGACCCACGAGCATCTTAATGCAACAAACATAAATCCACGAAGCCCCTCTGATTGCAAAAAATGTCAGTGACAGTAAAAGTAGTTTATGCTTTAATAGCCCTTAGCAATCCAGTTGTACTCTATCAGTTACAGGATTACAAAAATAAATTGATTTTTATTTACGTGTTAAAAATTATCGCGTTTGTATTGCGATTAAGTAAGTAAATAAAAAATATTTACTTACTTACTTTTCAATAATAACTTTGTATCCTATATCAAAATACGCGAGAATCTACGCAACGACATGAAAAATTACTACGGTCAGAACATGCCGCCTACCAATAACTAGAGATTACTTAAATAAGTTCAGCACTTACGAGTATTGTCGAGCAGCAAGTGAGGGACAGCTTTAGTTAGTGCAACGACCGTAGTAAGACAACGTCTCTTATATATCAGAACAGATTCCCTTGTCATAAAGAGGTGTTAGGTCTGAAAATTCCCCAGGATAATAAACAAAGTGACCCGAGGCATTAAGGGCATCTGGCGTCGGAACGTGAAAAATAAGGAAACTTTTCGTCTCCAACCATTCGCGTTACAATAAAAAGTAAGCCACCGCGTATTTTTCTCGTCACAGCCTTTTACACTTTCAAACAAAAGTCGAAACAAGTGGCTGGGACATTCAGATTTATTCAGCGGGTTTCGAGATATCACTGATTTTTGAAAGCGCTTCTGTTTTACATAGTCATCTCGCTTGTCTAGATATAATTATTAAATCTGCTTGGAAGGAATAAAGTTGCGAATGACGTGGCTGGGGTGCCATGTGGCGATGTCGTATACCTAATTATCGCGTTGAGGGCTGTTAGAGTTTTCCCGCTGCTTGAGTTGGTATCATTATCATAACATGCACACATACAAACATCGCGCCTGTACCAATTTCCAAATAGGGCAGGCATAGCACACGAAACGCTACATTGTCAAAACTTCTAGCATATTATTAGGTTTATACATTTTGTTTTCTAAGCTAATGACGCGACAAATCAACTATCATTCGCACATTCAAATAAAAATTATGTAGCCATTTCATAATATCGATCGGATAGTCTGGTGTGTACTGACTATAAATCTAGAGATTCTGGATTTGGATCTCGACAAAGGTAATATGTAGGTACAAACATCTATATCTCGAGATTATAATGTTTAAGCTCAGATTCAAGACTCGAGTCTCGAACATTCATTTTATTATGTACTAGCTCTAGCACAACTCAATAGTTTTATTTTGTATTTTTAAAATCTATCGCCGAAGGCAGTGGAGATAAAGAACCTGATCCAGATGATGGCTAATAAACCCCGGCGGGCGATTCCAATTAGCACTTGACCGTTCTTTAGTGTTTTATACGTGCTTTTATGCTTAGAATTAGAAAAAAAATCCACATTATTTATTATTGTTTAAAAGGGCAGGATATTTACCGTGTGGTACCCAACATGACATACAGGAAAAACATAAGAAAAAATATTCAACTGGATACATTGTCGTTCGCAGCGGGTATCTGTGAAGACGTAACTTTGTATTAACTTTTTATATTTTGAAATAATTTTGGAAGTTATGCTCGAAACAATTGAATAAATGGTACAATAAGGAGTAATAAAACCGGCTAAGTGTCAATAAGACCTGTGCCACGAAGTTTCTGCAGTATGAAGTTTGATATTATATTAAACTGAGAGATATCAAAACTATACTATTAGAAAAAATGCAATGCCCGTATTTTACTCCAGTAATTGTAGTTAGAGATTTTGAATTAATATAAAAGGACAAGTACGTGAAGCTTGTATTTTAAGAGAGTTGCACCTTTAGTAGTTTCGGAACCTTAAACCGTCTTTCAGCTTTGATACTGGAGAAAAATGTGACTTGAAATCGATAGTAAAGTAAATTGGACTGAGACATTTTGATTGGATCGGGCAACATGCAAGAAAAAAATTACAATTATTACCAGGCCGTTTGGTTAAAAAGGACGCTGATTTGTAAGGGTTATCCCTGTCTTGCATGTACGGCAAAGCATACGCAAATGCAGTATTTAATTACAGCAATAGCAATGAAACGCATTTTAATATTTGTATACCTTAATATCATAAAAAAGCCGTGGTAGCCCAGCGGTTCGACCTGTGGCCTCTCAAGCAGAGGGTCGTGGGTTCAAACCCCGGGCTCGCACCTCTGAATTTTTCGGAATTTATGTGCGATATCGAATTTGATGTTTACCACGAGCTATTCGGTGAAGGAAAATATCGTGAGGAAACCTGCACACAGCGACGAAGCAATTCAATGTTGTGTGTGAAGTTCTCAATCCGCACTGGGCCCGCTTGGGAACTATAGCCCAAGCCCTCTCATACTGAGAAGAGGCCTGTGCCCTGCAGTGGGACATACCTATATAGTCTGGATGATGATGATGATACCTTAAAATGATATAACACGTTTATTTTGCGCTCTGAACCAGAAACGTGAATAAAAATCCCTCAAATACCTGTAGGCGTCCTTGTAATTTCATTTCGGGCATCGGATTTCTGAAATCAATAACGATTTGTTGCAAAGCTAGGACGATAAATCCATATTTTTCTCCGAACAGACTAAAGCTATAAATTCCATACCGGAATACTACACAGGCGTATGCTCACAAAACAATAAATTGTGAATGCCGCTCGCACACTCTAGTCATATTCATAAAGCAATGGACAGGCAAGGTTTTATTTGGGGCCGGCTGCCCGCCGGGCGCC
This sequence comes from Adoxophyes honmai, assembly GCA_005406045.1. Lineage (NCBI taxonomy): Eukaryota > Metazoa > Arthropoda > Insecta > Lepidoptera > Tortricidae > Adoxophyes > Adoxophyes honmai. The sequence goes on along the minus strand of BHDV01031465.1, from coordinate 108,306 downwards.
GTCCACTTCAGCCGGTACGATGTTATGGCGTGCTAACCTGAGCTTTATCTATCTATATCCATCACGGGAAAATGCAGACTCCCAGCTATCTCAGCTATTCGCCGGGATGCATTATGTATGTACGCGTTGTTAGAGATATTCTCCGCCAAAATGGGCCAGTCCACACGAGTATAAAACCGGTATGCCGCTCCCTGTGCCGAATATGGTTTTCGCTAACACTCTTCGCCTCTTTATAAACACTCGGTGAACAGAAACAATAGACTGTCTCATTACCTAGAAACTAAACATTTACCAGATAATTTTAAACAAAAAAAAGCCGACTTCAAATTAGCAATATTTTAAAAGTATTCTGTTTACTAAATGTAAAATCTTGACTTCATCAACAAATTACCGAAAACGCCGTACATCTCCATATAAAATTTGAAGAGTTCCCTCGATTTCTCCAAGATTCCATCATCAGATCCTGGTTTCGTGCCAATGGGACCAATTTCGAGTTATACCCTTTTGATTAAAAAAAAATTTTTGAAAATCGGTCCACGGGTTTTCGAGATATCGAGTAACATACACACAAAAAAAAAAAAAAAAATTTGGTCGAATTGAGAACCTCCTCCTTTTTGAAGTCGGTTACAAATAGAATATAACGTTAAAAATAGATTTAGATCTACAACTATCTTAATTATACACGTAAAACTATCGTCAGACTCATTCATAGTGAAATAAAACGTCACTAACGTCTTTATACCGAGATTAGTTTGACATCGGAGAGCTCGAGCGGTGGCGTGCAGTGCGTGCCTATCCGCTGCCGGGGCAAGATGCTCCTGATGATGGTCACGAATTGGCCCGAAACATGTCAAGCTTATATCGATATAAACACGTGAACTATCTATGATTGAGATTAACCGTATATGAACCGGAACTTCTAGATAGGTTTTTATGCAGCGTAAATGCGTACTAAAAAAATAAGTACGGAAATTCTCTTATTCGGGTATTTAAAAAGAGGGTAAAACTAAAGATTTTTGTATAATACCTCAATGAGAAGAACTTCGTATGAAATATCCGTAGTGTTAAAGGAATACAAAATTGACCTTTGCGAGTAATTTTAGTAAAAAAGCTACTTAATTATTAGAGTCAGATTTACTACCTCTACAAGTTGGCAAGTAAGTGTAGCTTGTATAGCTTTGTGTAGCTTTCTCAAAAGACATTTATCAATTGCGGTACTTATACCTGGTGTGAGGCAAGTACATACATACACGATTTTATGAACCCAGTAAAGGGGGAGGGCAGTAAAACGATTTTTATTGTTAAAACATTGATCACATCAATCTGGGATATTTGATGATACAACTGTGTGTAAACATAATATAGATGGAATCTGCTACAACCCCTGTTTTATATGATGCCAAGAATAGGTAATTATTTACTTTAAAGCTGGGTCTACGCTATGCGAGCCGAGCACGAGCCGAGCGCAAAACTCCCTATAAAGACGGCTCATTCGAGGCTTGTAAGTCGGTCCACACTATACGAATTTGTGTTCGGCTCGTGCTGGGCTCGCGTAGCGTAGATCCAGCTTTATGCTTTGGTCATACATTACACCTCTCTGTTTTTCCGTGGATGTCTTAATTAATGGTTTTTCAAAGTAACGTTTTATGTGATCAGGCAGATCATTTTTAAAAATACAGGGGTGTTGTATGAGTGTGTTTCTGCTACAATCTAGACACGCGGTAGCGTGTTAAGCCAAGTTCAAGTAACGGAACTGGCGAGCAGCACCGTGTGTAATATTACACGAATACGAATTACATAGGTACAATGAGAACTAGCCAAGTCAGATCTTAGGCTACAATATAATTATCCTAAGTCATAGGAAGAAATTACATTTTATGTTGTTATAATTAAAATTCAAGATTGGCACCCATTTCACATTTACGTTTTTGATTGTAGTATTTAAACCGTCCGGTAAACCTTGTATCTAGAGCATCTATCTTCGTTTGAATTTATGGCCAATTATTCATTTTTCATTTCTAACGAAGGTAAAATTATTCCACCATGGTGGGTAAAGAAAGCAGTTCAATGCGGCAAATTCATAATTTGCTCGAAACGTCTAAAGTTCTAGCTTTTTGCTTATTTTTTTACTCGACAGCTACATGAGTCATGGGTGAAATAACAAATGAGATTAGTTAATCAACCCGCCTTGCATATGCGACGTAATAAAACTTTGGTCGCTGATGTAATGTAATTCATAAGTCGTGGCTACAGCTTTAAAGGACATGGGAACAAAAATAGAGGAAAGTGTTAATAAAAAAAAATTCGAACCAAAGATAGTAATTACAGTCAAGATCGCAATTAATCAATTGTACGGTCAAGGACTTTAATTCATGAGCCACCATAGAACCTTTTCAAAGAAAAAATCGTTACGATTTGCCTTGATAATTAATGGGATGTCACTATGGCGTTTACTGTGAATTGGTTCCATGGTGGAATTAAAGTCCGTGACTGTACAATGTTGAGATAGGTTAATTTAATGGGATTGAAATCCAATACACCAACAAAAATGCAAATTGAAATTAAAACTGGCGATACAAAATAAGAGTTTCTTACTCGAATAATGCCTGGGCAATGGGATGCACTAATTATTATTTTTTAATTAGTCTTATTAATTTTGAGGTTGTCATTTCATTCCATTTTAATGTGAATATCGAACGTTTTGAATGGTTAATTTTAACAATTGATCTAATACATTATGTTGATAACATTAACTAAATTAGAAGTAGACATTTTGTGTCATCAATTTGATTTCACCATGCTTCGCTACTATAAATCGGTATCAATAAAAATTTTACATACTTACATACACATATTCTCACGCCTGTATTCCCAAAAGGGGTAGGCAGGGCACATGAATTCAAAAATCCAGTGCCATGTTTAGCAATTTCTTCCCGTGGGTGTCGTAAGAGGCGACTCAGGGAAAGGGTTAGTTAGTGTATTGTGGGCGATGGGCTAGTAACCTGTCACTACAATCTCACGTTTAACTATCTGGTTACCCTGAAATTGCTAAACGTGGCACTGGATTAAAATTTTACTCGTATTAAATTAAAAAAGATGGAATCAAATAACACTTTGCCTAGTTTTTAAATCGTGTTCCCGCAAAAAGTTTAAATTATAGCCACATTTTTATTATTTGCAGGTGTCGTGTTCGACCAGAATACTGAAGAGATCCAGAATGCGTTCAAGTTTGCTATGATGCAGCACTCGGCCCCGAACAGGACGCGGCTGGACTTCCAACTGTACGTGGACGTCATCAACACCGCTGACGCCTTCAAGCTATCCAGGCTAAGTAAGTTGTAGTATTAAAAAAATGAGCCTAATTTCAGAACGGTTAAATTTATAGTTACCACTTACCTATTAAGTTACGATAGTATCTGTGAAAGCATCAGCGAAATATCTCTAGATACATAAGTGTAACTATGTAGAAGGCGTTCTTATCGTGATATTAGTCACAGACAAAATATTCCACACAGGAGCCAAAAAAAAAGTCAGCGACCAACTTAGCCGAGAAACAACGTTTTTTCACGCGTAAAATCTGAAAGCCAAGAATTTATGACGATGTAGGTGCGTAACACTGATTAGAAAACCTCAATATGAGGGGTTGTCGCTGCAAAAAAAACTTAAACGAAGATTCTTCTGAGATAAAGTATCGTTCCACAGTAATTTGGATATTAAAATATAACCAAAGAAATATTGAGTAATGTATTTATTAAAGTACTTAGTGCATTAGACTAGTTAGTAGAACTATAATAGGCAGATCAAGGTACAAATAATCTGAACTAATCCTTTGGCTGAGCAATGCGAAGTAGATTTTGGCTTCTGTTACCAAGCGATGTTGCACCCGATTTTATCAGGCTTATTTTATGTTTAAGCTTGACTTTCCATTGTGATTACAAATACGTTTTGCCATTGTCTTTTCTTGACCTTATAAAGGTTGTCGGAAGACGCTGGATGCAGGTCGCTTCCTACCAATATAATATATGTATGGGATACCAAAGTCGAGGATTGTGTTCAGCAGCGGACGTCTTACGGCTGAGATGATGATTATGGTAGTCTTTTGTAAGTTGACTTAGCTCCTGTCAAAGTTACATTTACACATGACACGTCGAAGTCCTATAAGGTTGCATCCGATTATGTTGCGTCAGTTGTAAAGTTACAATTATAATAGAGAGTGCGCAATTCGAGCACTCGGCCGGCGACTCCGCTACCTCGCGGTGAAATATTGTCCGCCACAAGCGGTGCAGGTGGGGCAGGTCAAGCGCACCCGTATTTTTTACAGCCACAATTTAAATACACAGGCTCAAGTTCGTGGCATGCAGCCAAAAAAGTGTTATAATATTCGCATGAAACGGATTGAAATTTGAACAGACTTACGTATGGGTCCAAGGGATCTTATTATCGATATGTTCTATGGCTTCTGAAAACCCAGATAGGGTTCCCAAGTATACGTTACCACCTGAACCCTTCTCACTATAATGTTGCAGTAATCTCAATCTCAAGTCATGAATTAATAGCATTGAAATTAATCTTCTGCAAGATCCGTGATTTGAATTAAGATGTTAGGTAAAAATGGGTATCGTGAAATATTCCGCCCGGGGTACAAGACGCTGTAGCTAGTTATAAATTGTGACTTTACTATGCAAGTTGGGGTCATGAAATTAAGTTTCCACTCTTCTGTCGTCCTTGTCTCAGTCTCATTGCGATGCAAGACCGCCGCCGCTTTTTATTCGCCGAGTCACGGTAGGCTGATCAAAACACTTTTGAGTCGAGGGGCGCGAATTTCACAACAACCGTTTGTGCACTTTACGCGAGGCGTTCTTCACCTATTATTTTTTAAAGAAAAGGTTTTAAAAGTAAGATAATGGTGTCTGCTTTTAGTGGGTTTAATCGCTTCTTGTTTTCATTAAATCCCACAGGCAAACCAAATCCTTTGCGATTGCTTATAATGTGAAAAAGATGAAATGCTGAGAGATGTTGTGTCTTTAAGTTCAGAGAGCAAGTACCCGAAGATATTTTTTGCAAAAAGACATAATTAATTATTAAAAAAACTAATAATTCGATAAACAGTGTCCGTCGCATTATAGTCTTCAGTACCCTGAAACTTCAATGAAGTTCCTACCAAACATTACACACAAATACATCGTCACGCAATGGAGTAGGCAGAGCACTGATAGACAAAAGCAAGACCGTTACACGTTTAGCGGCTACTTTTAGCATATTTTTTGGCTTTAAATTGGCAGGAGTGACTCGTTGCTAGCCTATCGCCAAAAACTACCTTAACCTATTTCATTAGTCGTTAAAAACACTCAGTTAAAAAAAAAATAGATTTCTTGAGAGTATTTGTAATTTAGAGCGTGAATTAAGCTCTACACCCTCGAATGCGCAGTCGGTCGTAACGTAAGTTAAGTAGAGGCTTCCACCGGAGGGATCGCACAGGGACGTCTGCCGACGGCCGCGCGTGAGAGGAATCCATCGTCGAACTAGCCGCTTGGTAGAATAGTCTAGAGAATTTTATACTTAAAACTACACCATGTCTGTAATATGCAAAGTTTGCATACCCTTCTTACTGTAATCTTATAGTATAGGAAATAAAATAGCAATCTACGAAGAAAAACAAATTTATATATTGAAATGAAGTGAAACTACTTACCCATAAGGCGGAAAAGACGCTTTGTTCTTGAGTGACAGTCGAATAAAAATAAATGAGACACGGGCTAACCTCCGTCAATATTCGGGAAAACCTACTACATAAATTTCGGTGTCTTTTACAATATCGGTCGCCTGTCACTCTAAATCTTGTCAACTATGATTCCAAGCAAATTAGAGTAAGGCAAAAGGATATATTTTTTTTGGTAGTTTAGTTCGTAAGATAAGGGGCTTGTTGGAAAGTTGTGAAATAGAAAACCTAGATTTAGTTACCTTGTTTCTTTTGTTATTTAACTGAGAATTTTTAAATTTGTATTTGTGTAAGTACCGACCAGTAATGCTTGGATATACATACATACAGACATATTCTCACGCCTGTATTCCCAAGAGCGGTAGGCAGAGCACGTGAATTCAAAAATCCAGTGCCACGTTTAGCAATATCAGGGTAAACACTGATGGTTAAACGTGATATTGCAGTGACAGGTTGCTAGCCCATCGCCCACAATACACTAACCCTTTACCAGAGTCGACTCTTACGATACCCACGGGATATTTTAGTACCTCATTAATTATTATTATTAGTATATTGAAATAAATACAAAAATTTACAAATATAAGAAAAAAATATGTCCATTTTACAGTTGTACTTTAAACAGCTCCCTTGGTTTGGATGATTTGCATAATTGTATCACTAAAAGCTTTACAATGTGGTCGCCCTAGAACACTCGGAAGCTGTCTTGCCTTTGCTAGTTGTGAGCTTGTGAGTTTAGATTTTTCGTGTTTACAGATTGCCTATCTCATTGCACTTTAAACTATGTAAAAACTCGTAAGTCCTATAAATACTCATCAAAGCGATATCTAAACTTTGTTTGCTTGTTTTAAAACAGGAACATTAAGTCGACATGCTTAAATTTTATAAACATAAACTACTCACAGGCATACATTCTAAACAAGTGAGCTTCTACCCGGTTGTTTATGCCATCGTCACTTATCATCATTTAAAACCTTTTACAACAATTAGAACCACTTGGAGGGTTAATTTGTTCATTGTGACGTCTCTCCTTATGGCGAAACATTTGTCGCGAGTCGTATCCGTGGCATAAAAGCCTACTTGAAAGCAATTGCATGTTAGAGCGGCCCGCTTAGAGATGAGCTCTAGAGCGTGGACGTATAATAATGGCTGTACGAATTTTGTTGAGTAGCGTATACATACAGCAATGAGCTGCGAAGAGCCTGTGGTTTATTAAATTAACTTAAAACTCTCTTAAAACCAACTGTTCGAAACAAAGTTGTTAAATAATTTTGTTTTTATCTTATTAGTGTGCTATTGCAACTAGCACGTGTTTTCCCCTGATAGTGACAGGTTAAGATTTAAGATTATCACCTAGCTCTACATTTTTGAGCAAATGTCGTTAGCTGCTAAGTTCATTTACGCTTTAGTCGACTGGCTAACAACCTGTCGCTATCATGTCTCTTTCATCTATTTTTTAACCTAAAATTGTGCTAAAAATGTGTACTGCAATAGTCACGGTTTTTTCTATGCAACATTTCACGTGTTTGGCTTACCCCATTGGAAAAACATGTTTATACATACATACATACATATACTCACGCCTGTAGTCCCAAGAGGGGTAGGCAGAGCACGTGAATTCGAAAATTTCGAACATGTTTATGTATGTACATAATTATGTGTACACGTATTGATTGCTTTTGCATTAAAATATTCTTGCGAATTACACAATGGTTACAAAGCTTTTCGTACAAATGAGATGAAGTCGAGCGGAAGAGGATCCACGTTATTTATTTGACAAGTGTCAATAGTTCATATTTTTTGCTAAACGGGAAAAAGAAAATACGGCCACCAAGAAAATGAACTGTATTTTTGCCTCCCGCGAGGGAAGTCTCATGTATAAATTCATCTAAGAGCATTTATGTCGAGTAGTTTAGAGAGTGAAATCACAGCGGTGGTATTTTTCAGCTGTCACGTGAAAGCCATCAAATAAATACAGCGCCGTCTCTTCTGGCACATAAAATCGGCTTCTCTTTGAGGCGGTTTTTCACGGGGCCCTCATTTAAAATTGCAAGTCGAAGATAAAGGAAGACGGGCCACGTTGGCCGCCGCTCCGTTTCCCTGATCAAAACACGTCGGCGACTAATGACGACGTCGCGAATTTTTATGGCAGTTTCCGCTCTTCAGGGACTACTATTTGTTCACAGATATCCGTTGAATTTTCACTCTTAAAGCCCCTATAAAAAGTTAAAAGTCCAAACTGTAGCTACACAGGCGATTTTATGTGTTTTCCGTTTTTTTCCGATATTATAACGCTTGGTGAAGGGAAGAGTTTTTGTTCGTACACGTATTTAGGGCTAAGGCGTGCTAGCACGTCTGGTGTTCTATTACACTTTTACTTTTACGATGCGAGCAACAATACGCTTGTTATAGTCGCTACGAAATAGGACGCTTGAAGAATGCCGCCTGTAGGCTTGGAACTATCGAAAATGATGGTCATCACATGTACTGTTGTAGGTGCGACTACACTTGTATTTGGTTAAAATGACACGGTTAATTAGGTAATAAGCAATAAGAAGCAAAGTCAACTTTCAAATTCATACGTAATTTAACAAAAACCGGCCAAGTGCGTTTCAGATACTTGCAGGAAGTATTCCGTATAAATTTATACACGTGTCGTTATCAAGCAAAAATATACACATGGGACTTAATCAGGCTTCAATATAATTTGAATTACTTCGATGTTTCAGCCGCGTTGCAGCGAACGTGGTCAGGAGTGAACTGAAACAAGTAGAAAAACACACTACAGAGGAATACGAACTGAAAGACCAACTTAATTTTGCCTTTACCTCTGTGCTGTGGTTGTTCCAATATATCGACATAAGCCATTGGTATAACATTTGCTCTTAATCGCTAATGTATGTAACTTCTTTGGCAATGTAAATGCCATTTGATTTTCGGATATTTTCTTATACTAGTGTTTCATGATATTGCTTGATGCTAAAATTTCAAGATTGTAGGTCATCGAGAAGTGTTTACCCTATTTTTTTGGATCCCCTTGCAAATGTATGGAAAATTCGATATAAACGGCCTTATCTTTTGATCGCGTGGACTTAGAGGTTTGATTTATTCACAGCCTCAAGGGACCGCATATCTTAGTATTTCGTAGTAATTTAAACGTTATATCTCATATAAAAAAGGTAAAACAAACAGACAGGCCAACAGACGGACAACGACGTAATCCTATGAAGGTTCCTTTTATCCTTTAGAGTTATCTAAAAATTAATAAAAAGACTATCGGTATCAACTCTGTCCAACATTGTCCAGCAAAAGCAATCAATAAGAATCAGCCTTCTTTCGGAATGTTGTAAATACACTACATAAACGTCACACCCCATTCCCTTCGTGGTAGCCAGAGACATCGCCATTCGATTTTATTCTGGAGTACTTCTCTCACTTCACTCACTTTTATAACTCTCGTCATACACGTTAAACGGTTTCCGGTTTCGGAATTTTGTTCGCTTTAAATTATTCTACCTGAACGCTATAGTTTGCAAGGCTGGCAGAAAAAACATTCCGCAGTGCCGCTACTGACTCTACATCTTTGTGCGATGGACTAGCTCACATAATACTAATCAGTAATAGTATTTTATGGTTAGTCTGTATCACTCGTACCTGTATAAACGTACGAGGTTCATGTTCAAGTAAATAACATTTTATTTTAAGTAGATACAGTAAGAGTACGGTCAATTTAAATAATGTCGGGTTGAATAAGTTGATTATCAATACGAGGAGAACTTTATTCTTTGAACTAGGGTGATATGTAGAGTTAAACCAATTTATATGGAAAATAAGCTTCGCGCGGCTTTACTCGCGTTGAAAAGGATTTTTCCTTATCCCACGGGAATCTTATATTTACTAGAATAAAAGTGTTCAGCTTTGAGAGTTGCTTTACTATTTGAAACAAACAGAATACACACGCTAGAACACGTACCTATTCAATTACGGGTAACGGAATGCTTGACCTATAATGGCTTCTCTTTCTGTCATTTTTGTAATTTCTAAAGATGCTGGGTACAATTAAAACTCGTGAAGTTGACACGAAACAGACTACGTGTGAAGGTTGCTCACGCGTTCAGCTCGCCGCGCTCACTTTGTCCTTAACGCTAACAACAACCACGAGCGAATAGCGAGTTACGAGGATCTTATTTCGTTTACATAAGGTGCTTTATTGTTCAAATTGTAAATGTTTATCAGCAGTGCTGCCTTAACGTACTTATTATTTAACAAGTTCGAAGACATTTTACTGCCAAATTTTGAAAAGAGCCGTGACAGCGGAGCTAGGAGCATCGTTTCTGTGAAAACACAAATAAAAGTTCGCGAAAACTAACCTGAAGCAAACTTAAAGTTAAGTACTTATTAAGATTATATTTATATATATATACTAGCTGTGCCCGCGACTCCGTCCGCGTGGACTTCGATTTGACTCTGGGTGCTAATATATTAATAACTTTGATTCTCAGATACTGTCTGTTCTTTTGTCCAAATTAATATCAAGAAAAGAAAGTGAACTTGAACGCGTCAGAGCAAAATACACAAACGCAAAACACATAGGTATACGATACGTTTTGTGAAACACGGAACGTGCAAAACCATTGGTTATATTTTGGGTGTTTTTCAGGAAAAAATTTGCTTTGAGTATTAGATATAGCAATTAATTATAAAGCTTTTCTGTACACGATGTTATACGTGGAGTGGTAGGGACTTCTTCGACGTGCTGTTTATGGCCAGGTTTTTCGCCGAGTTGGTCCACGGCACCTCTTGGTCGTGCAGTGGGTGCGGCGGCGGCGGCCGCTTCAGTCTCAGGCAAAACGGCCTGTGTTTTGCTCACGTTCACCGACAGCCTCCATCAGGAGAGCCAGCCGGGCAGGGCATCCAGTGTCCTCTGTCGCTTTTTCGTCGCGTGGGTGATGATCATCGACGAAGTGAAGAAGGCTGCGTCGTTGGTGTAAAGTCCCAGATGGACATCACCAATCACCGGGGTGTCGTCGATGAAGAGAACATAAAGGGCCGGTGTCGGACAGCTTCGCTGTGGGACGCCCGCTAGGATGCGGCGCCCCGTTGAGGTAGCATCTTCCACCGTCACGACGTGTCTTCTGTCATTTAGGAAGGAGGCCAGAACGCGGACGATTCTTCTTGGAGCTGGTAACACAGATAGTTTGAATAGCAGCCCCTCATGCCATACCCTGTCGAACGCCTTTTCAATTACCAGCAATACAGCCGCTGCTTGCTCCTTCCTGTTTCTCGGCTCGGCCAGGACACTTCCTGAAGCACTCTCGTTAGCTGCAGGGTTCTGGAGCGCGCTCTACGAAAGCCGAACTGTTCGGGGCGCGGTGCTATGTGTGGTTGCAGATGTTTTAGCATTAACCTTTCGAACACCTTGGCGGTGGTGCTGAGGAGCGCGATCGATCGATGACTCTCCGGTTTCTGTAGATTCTTCCCAAGCTTCGGTATCATTATCAAGCGACCGACTTTCCAGGCCGTCGGGAAATGGCTGGTGTGCGTAACTCCGTTTAAGATTCTAGTCATCGCCGCGATGGTGCATCGCGATAGATGTCGCAGTGCCATGTTCGGGATCGTGTCGTCGCCAGGTATTTTCTTTGGGTTAAATCTCTTTAGCTCCCTTTCCACTTCGCTGACGATAACCGGGTTGTATGTATGTATGTATGTAACTCTTTATTGTACAAAATAAACATGACATGATGGTTGTCATGGCGGGTCTGGATGGGTGGGGTGAAGTATCTCTCCAGGCCTCTGTAGCATGCAACTTCAGTTCTTCTTTGACCTTTTCTACCAGGGTCTTTAGGGTAGGGCATCTAGTCAGCTGCCACCGCCGTTTCAGTTGGCGGGTACGCTGTATGAGATCCTGGATCTGGGTTGGAAGTGAGTTTCTCCTATCTGTTTCCGGAACAGTGTGTGTAGCTCGACTAAGCGACTTCTGGATGTTGGCGGCCAGTGTGTTGGCGGCTTCTTCCACATCCTCAGCGGATATGATCGGTCTGGTCTGGGATTTCTTCTCCAGAGCTGCTGAGAACACTTCATCTCAGCAGTCACTTTCTTGCTAATTGCGAAGTATATGACCTGCTCCGACCCGCTCGCGACGCAGTAATTGGTCTGTTCTTTGGGTCCCAAGACTGCGGCTTTGTGGATCGCCCTTCCTTGTTGGCCATGCCACGCCAAGTTCTGCCGTGATGCTGGCCCGTGATGTCGCCGGTCTGTAGGCTGCATAGATCCGTAGTTGACGGCCCTCCAGTAGGACGTCAACTTCCAAGATGTTCAGGGGGTTTAGTTGTTTGGGTTGGCCGCGGTGGAGCTCGCGGCGCGCTTTATAGTAGTGCTTGCCGCGCCTGTGCAACGTCCAACTTAAAATG
>BHDV01031465.1:73695-88214 GCA_005406045.1 Adoxophyes honmai | reverse complement strand
CCATACAAAAATTCTGATTTTTTGCAGTTTTTGGTACGGAACCCTTCGTGCGCGAGTCCGGCTCGCACTTGGCCGGTTTATTTCTAATAATAAGAATTTACTAGCCAATAAGGAAAGTTGAGTTGAGTGGCATTGAGTGAAAAATATACACAAGTATCGTGTGCTATATTGATTTAAACACGATAATATGTATCTAAACGTACTCTTAATTAATGTACGAAGCAGTTTACTTGAACAAAATGAGCATTAAACACGATGGAGCGTTGAACCGTTTCATTTGTTTGACGCTGGCTCAGTTTATGTAAGTAATCTTCGGACGCCACCGGCGAGCGGCGAGCGCCCCGCAGAGCAAAGCCGTTTGTTCCACTAATCCAAATATACGCGGCGGACTGACACCGACACTGTCAAAACTAATCACACGTACAACCTTCACATTTCGTTTTGATACAGTGTAATTTTCTCCCATCGATGAAACAAAGTAGCATTTATCTATTACTAGCTTTCCGCCCGCGGCTCCGCCCGCGTGGAACTCGGTTATATTGCGGTATAAAGCACAACTATAAGAAAACTTCTCGTTTCAAACGACACACGGCGCCATCGATCTATAATCTATCGATCGGTTATCGATTGATACCGATCTATCATCGATCGATATCGATCTATCAAGCAAACTATATTTTTGTTTTCCCTCGGGAACATCAATTTTTACCGGGATAAAAAGTAGCCTATGTCACTCTCCGTGCCCTAAACTACCTCTACCTAAAAAATCACGTCAATCCATCGCTCCGTTTAGCCGTGAAAGACGGACAAACAAACAAACAAACAAACAAACAAACAAACACACTTTCACATTTATATATTGGTACGGATATACCATCCAGGATTAGAACCATCCTTCGCAATTTTTATAAAATAAAGAAAATTCTCGCATAAAGCATCAGATCTGTGTGCGATCCTTTATTAAATACTTTGCCTTGTATCATGAGAAGAAAAGAAGTATCTGAGATACCGCAAAGCAATGAACACATTCTTTTATACAAATAGATACTCAAGATTGGCCGTGGCATTATGTTTTAAGCTTCATCATTTTTATTTCGCGATGAAAAAACTTGTTAAACACTTACAAGTTAAAGCAATATCATTTTGGAGAGCATTTACGAGACACTGGCGATCAACTTTATCTGTTTTGTTTTAGAAACACGGTATAAAACTGAAGTCGGTCTTTTGAAAAAGCAATTGCTTGTTAATGGAATGGTGCGCAAAACAGTCAACAGCAGAGGACTTAGGACAAATTGCTTATGATTATAACGAGTTTAAGTAAAGTACGTAAAAAGGTGATCTTATTCAAACGGGAACTAAAAAATAGTCTACCATTAAAGGTATAAAATACGGTCAGTAAAGCCGCATTTATTCGAGCCAGTAAGAATGTGGCCCGCCATGGTATAAATCGGATCGGCCAACCGTTAGCGGCGTGCGGGATTGCGATCCTTGCGACCCCCGTGTTATCTAGTCACATTATTGGATATGTAGGATATAATGAATCGACTATAAGCATTTTCCTTGTAAGTGAAGTGGTTAAGTGTGTCCAATGTTAACTTGTCACGTAGGTACATGCTAGTATGGACAGTATGGTAAATGTTAAAAAATTATTAGATCATTCCCGGTCCCATCACTACTGTAACTTCACATACATACATACTGTTTAATCGTTTTTTACTAGTCAAATAGTTATGATAAAATATTTATTTTTATTTTTATTTTAAACTTAATTAATTTAAATTTACAAATAATAAAAAATAAGAAACTAACTTTTAACTTAAATGTGTATGTCTCAATGAACTACAATTTAATGAATGATTAAATCCATAAGTATTTAGACGTTAAACTTATTTAAAACTAAAGAGTTTGCTACAATAACTCAATCTAAACGACACGTGGGCTATTCGAAGAATTAATATTGCACCGATATTATTACGACTACGAGGTAAACACAAACGTTGTGAATAGATGCATACCTTAACTCCGCTGAACAATTTCAAATAAACTAAAAGTCTGTTATTTTGTGTGGTCGCCGCGACGTGTATTATGTAGGTTTCGGTAGGCCGCCTTAGGCACGTTATTCCTCCTTTAAGAGCTAATACGTTTTCGATCTAAGAACCATAATGTACTATTTCCTGTGTTATCCTGCTTTTATGAACTAAATGAAGAAGTCGTCTTGGAAAGCCTCACGTTTTATTGTCGATCGACCTGTTTCCTCATTGCACGTACAATTTTAGAAATATGCACATACTGTTGGTATAAACAGAGACCGTTACGATAATTTGTTTCAACCTTAATTAAATTAAAGATTTGACGACGAAATTAAAACCTAAAAGTATGCTAATACCTAATATCTTGCTAATGCTATTAACAAATCTAATAATATATCTCTGCTTTTATATAAATAAAATACAAAAGACCTGTAATTCTATCTCTCTGTGTGTTTGTTGCTATACAATAAATTATTTTCTGATCGGAACACGGTTGTATGGAAGTGCGTCGCACACTATCCCACTGTCATGGAATAGCCAATTTGCTCAGTGGAATTATGTCGCACCATCGCCACGTGTAGTTAACTCCGGCGGACTGTGCTGAACCTACCCGAGCCAACTAGATGTGCAAGTATAACAAAGACAATTATGGCCCTCTAAAATTCTTATAGCGCTACAGACACGTGGTAGTGGTACAAATCTGAGAGAGTCCAATGAAGTTTAGAAGCAGACAAACTATACATTAAATTTATTTGTTTAATGATAGTGATGCTGATAAATTTGCACTTTAAGTTTCTCTGAAGCCAATGGTAAAAACATTTTTTCCTTTTTCTTTTTGTCATTAAAACACATCCAACGAGCTTGGTCTCCATGATTCGACTAACAAACCAGCACATACAAACTAGAACAAACATAGTAGCAATAACCGGCACTGACTTGCGAGCCAATAAAAGCATGCGCTTCAAAGCTGCGATTATTATTTTTATGATCTTGCCACCAGTTCCATACAGTCCTAAATGAGTGAAACACAAATCGGTACGTTTATAGTTTCGCATTTGCCTAGATTGCTCCAGCTTACGGGTTGGCAAGCGTAAAGGACCTACGTGCGGCGTCGTCATACCGCCTCTGCCGACGTCGGTGACTCACCTTTACTAGCTGAGCGCTGCGGTAATCCGGGTGCTGCACTTTTGCCTCCAGTGTAATCTGAAATCGATAATATGCTCCCCCTTACGTGCGGTTATCCCGAGCGAGTCATTGTCGGAGATCCTTAAATTCAAAACTGCAATAGCTTCCTGCGTTGCTAACGAGCCGAATGCGGTATTAATTCTCCGGCGAAGCCACGGCTGTCTGCCATAAAAGCATAAACTTACACTGTTGTTTCAATAATTACTGGAATCAGGAGTTCAACGAGAGTAACACGAGAGGTGCAAATGCAGACCTCCGTAGAGATTAGGGTACTCATTTCATGAAGTAAATTTGTAATATTCACTTCAATACATGCGCGCATATGTGTACGCGTTTGACTACGGGAAACGTTCGAGTGCCTGACACTGTACTGGTATAATGAGTATAATGGCACGAGCATGTCATTAGCAATCCGACGCAAACGAAGGTGTTTTTCCTCATTTAAATTTAATCCATATTGTTTTGACATACATAGAGTTATTATGCCATAATACTAGTACAGCGTCGAATACTGGATCGTTTACCTTAAATAAAGTAAAATACATATAAAACATTGTTTTAAATTTAATTTGATAATATATAGGTATTTAATTTTTACAAATATAAAAATAAATTAGAAATCAACACTTAATTGTGATTGTACATTACGCCTGTTTTTTAATCAGCCATAAAAATTCAACTTCGTCTACTTAGTTTATAGTGTCAACAATTTATGTAATTGTAGGAGGGTTGGATTTCGTTATATCCCTTTGTAATCTGCCTTATCCTTTTAATTTATCATCATTTTGCCCCAGTTTCTGACAGATTATATGGGTGTATTTGCGTGTAAAAGGCCCAATATTAGAATTCAGCGCGAGTAGGCGAGTCTTAAACAAAAAAGGAAAATACTTATTGAACTTTAACCTGCGGTAGATACCGCCAGTTTAGAATCGGTAAAGTATCTTAAAGTATATGAGACGCCCCGTGATGCTGAGCAGACGTGATCGGCATCCCATCCCGTTCCCTCCGGGCAGACCAACCGATATTTGCTTTTTTTATTACGACATCCATATTTCAACACGAATACCCCCAACAATATTTGGAGGCAGTGAGCACTAATGCGTGCGTGGGAGGAAAGATGATAAGCTACATCTTGAGGGAGACATTGAAACTTACAATTAATTGATAACTTGCTGTATTCGTGTTTTTGTATCGAGGAATAATACCTCGCGGCGATCGTTAAAAGTAACAAGACTTTACATTTTCTCTCGGCAATTTCCCTATTTGAGAAGTTCGGTGCAAAAATAATGCAATTGTAATTTGAAGTGGAATGAAAGTGAATCACTAGAACATTAACCACATAATCTACCAGAGGTACTCTTGAACTAATTGATTCCTGACCCACTATAGAACCTATTCGCAGTGAACGTCATTGTGACATTGCATTGCTCGACAAAGGAAACATTTATTACGTTTATTGAGACAACATGCTGCAGTGGTTTAGGAATCGATTGCGTCGACTGTATTGGGTGGCCGGAAATCGACCGTAAATATTTTAACCAGTGGTCGGGAATACGCGTCTGAAAGCCCCTGTAAAATATTTCCTGGACATTTTTCATTATTGCCTTGTGGGAGACAAATGTTTCTTCGCTTTTCAGTTATTACCTTACGTCTTGAATGCAAGTCCCGTTAGCCGGCGCGTACGCACCTGTAATCGTTCGACATTGCGATGTTACGCGGTTGATTGAGAGTCGGAGGATTTTGACTGGGGAGTATTTTCAGATTTTTGAAAAAAAAATTCCGGGAAAAAAATTCACAGGGGTTTTCAAACGCGTGTACTCGACCAAACACTTACGGTCAATTCCGGCCATCCCATATACTAAGATCCGGATCCCCTTGGAACGCATAATATTGTTTAGACTATTATTGTTTCGCATAATTGATTCGACATAATTTGTTTTACCATAATAGTACTTTCGCATAGTAATACTTTGGCCTACTACTTTTTTGCATACTACTCTAATATCATAATTTCAGTTGGACTTATTTGTATTGGGCGAATAAACATTACCTACGCATAGTATTGTTTAGGCTAATAATTATTTGATATAACATCTATCATTATCCATAATTTTAAAACTGAGTTTCATTGTTACCACGCGTTGTAAAGTTAGGTGATATCAGGTAGATATTAGGTTAGGTAAGTATAGTAGGGGAGCCCAAGAGGGGATTTCGGTACTTACTCCAGCGTGGCAGATTAATATATAGGAGGATAGCTTATACCTAATTAAGTGTTTCCACCAAATATGAGCCTCATATCTATGGCCGCACGTCCAGGATAAAGGATCAGATTAGTAAAAAAAAGTTGACCATCGGACATTCTCGAGCGCGTCAGATTAAGGTAGGGTGAGTTAATTAGATGCCAAAAAGTGTACATTCCGTTAATCTGACAATTTGAGAGTGACGTAAAGAAGTATGGGTTCCGAAGTTGTAAAAAAAAATGTCATGTGCAGTGCAGCTATCTGTACATTCTCGAGCGTGATTATTTTTTATTTTATTTTGAAGGGAATAATGCTAGCATTACGAAAAATATATAATCTGACGATTTGCATAAGCCGGAGTAATAAAAATCTATATATAAAACTCAAAATTGATTGATTGCCATAGTGATCTATCAACGCACAGCCCAAACCACTTGACGGATCGGGCTAAAATTTGGTAGGCAGATAGATGTCATGACGTAAGCATCCGTTAAGAAAGAATTTTGACTAATTCCACCCCTAAGGGGGTGAAATAGGGGACGAAAGTTTGTATGAAACTTCGCCAATTTTAAACCAATCGGGCTGAAACCTTGCACAAATAAAGCTACTATGACGTTGATATCTTTTAAGAATTGTTATGATAAAATCCACCCCTAAGGGGGTGAAATAGGGGATGAAAGTTTGTACGAAACTTCGTCAATTTTAAACCAATCGGGCTGAACCCTTGCACAAATAAAGCTACTATGACGTTGATATCTATTAAGAAGTATTATGATAAAATCCACCCCTAAGGGGGTGAAATAGGGGATGAAAGTTTGTATAAAATTTCGTCAATTTTAAACCGATGGGGCTGAGATCTTGCATAAATAAAGCTACTATGACTTAGGCCTCCCCTAATAAAGGATTTTGATAAATTCTACCCCTAAGGGGGTGAAATGGGGGATGAAAGTTTGCATGAAACTTTGTCAATTTTAAACCGATCGGGCTGATATCTTGCATAAATAAAGCTACTATGACGTAAGTATCTCTTAAGAATGGATATTAGGTACTGTTATGCATTTTGATATTATGCCTATTTTTGTGCTTTTGCTTTTTGACATTAGTCTTGATGACAATTATGCTTCCTGTATTAATGCTTTTTAAAGTTATGATTATCCAAAAAAACTATCTCGGAGAAAAGCATTATGCGATACAATATTAGCCCAAATAACTTTATGCCTTCCAATAGAGAACCACTAAGATCTCTTTGCCCAAAAATGATGCGATGATGCATTAATTTGCCAATGGCGACTCATGGCGACGGGCTGCAATGGCAGCCGTTGTAAGCAATCACCCTCGTGATTAAAGCGATCATGTCAAGATGACATTATCTTGAATTAGAAACAATTACATGACGAACGGATAGCCCGATGGATAGTTACCCTGACTACGAAGCTTGAGCTTGAGTTGTGTTGAACAGTGTTTGATCTCGAGTCTTGTGAGTTTAATATGTATAAGTATAAGCATATATTTATCGTTATGTAACTATGTTTATTCGTTGCCTAGTACATACCCAAAGTACAGGCTTTAACTGGTCTGGGACTGAGTGAATTGATGTCAATTGTCGAATGATTTTTATCTATCGGCCAAAACATAGTGCAACTTATAATTAAACGAACACCTCTGTAATACAGCTATCACCTATGTTTCACAAATGAACTTTGACTTTGAATTTGACTTTGTTTGTTGCATATACCTACAAACGTCACGAAAACTCGCGGGTGTCATAATAATCGTTTGTATTTCATTAACATTTCACTATGTTTCTTTATTTATTACCTACTGCTACATCAACAATATTTCAAGGCTGGCTTCAAACATATTGTTTTCATAGTTTGACATACATACTCACTCACGCCTATGTTCCCAAAAGAGGTAGCCAGAGCACAAGAAACGTGACTTAGACAAAACCATGATTATGACTATTTCACGCTTCGCAGCCACTTCTAACTTAATTCAAATAGATAAATTATAAATTAATTCATAGTTTGAACTGATTATTATTAATGAACAACCTGTAAGTACCTAGTGAGGAAAAATAGCACGTGTATTACCAAAAATATGCGGAAGCTTAAACTGTAAAACTAATGGAAAACGTTCGGGGAGAATGGATTAATAATGTATTGTATTGGCTACACCTATTATAACTCTCGAATTAGTTTCGAGTTAAGCACGCCCCAGGTACAGCGCGTAAGCCTTTCAAAGTGTTTCGCCCTTGGTCGCTGATCCTTATTCGGTGAACTTTGTACGTATAGTTACGCAATGTATGAGGGGCTGCTAAATTCCAGTTTAAATCGACTAGCTTTTGGTTACGTTTCCTGTAAATATTACATACGTACAATCACGCCTGTGTTCCCAAATGGGGTAGACATAGACAAAAACCACGATTATGACTCCACTCTTCGCAGCCACTTCTAGCATAGTTTTAGGTTTGCAAATATGGAAGAGGTAGAATAGTGACTGGTTGCTAGCCTGTCGTAAATATTACATTATAAAATACTTATTGAAATGGAATATGGGGTCTGTGCACAAAGTTCCTCGGAATATAATTTCGTAGGTGCTAGACAGCCAAGAAACACGCGCTAATAATCAACCTAAGTTAGTACCCGAGCTTGATTTACGACCTCGCACCAATAAATAACCCAAAACACCTATAATGAGTTTTCGGGTAGTACATAACTCGATAATTTTGGCTCGACTCCCATCGCTATTCAAAACATGGCTATGATCGGTATGCGTTAAACAGCAAGCTGTATAAATCACAAGCGCTTTGCTAATATCCAGTTTATCTCCAGCCCGTATCAGCGCAATTCCGCACTGAATATTCGAGTCTAGTATTGTCGAATTAGTATGCAACACCGTTCTTGTTAGAATAATCCTAAACAATACTATATAATGTGTAGCCGCACTAAGTGGCGATGGCGGGGGATCCTCACCGGACACCGTTAGGGTGCTCTTGCAGAACGAAATACAACTTCGTGTTACGCGGTACCGCAGGATAGTTTAATTATTACGTCCCGTTTGGATTTTACAATGATGCCAGGTCCAAATCAGGTAATGTCAGGTGGCTTTCTCTCGGCCTAAAAAATCCTTACTAGTCCTTACTTCCTTACTAATATTATAAGGCAGAAAGTGAGTTTGTTTGTTTGTTTGTTTGTTTGTTTGTTTGTTTGTTTGTTTGTTTGTTCCGCTTTCACGCCGTAACTACTGAACCGATTGCTTTGAAATTTTGCAGACGTAAAGATAGAAGTCCGGATTAAATAATAGGCTACTTTTTATCCCGGAAAAAAATGATGTTCCCGAGGGAAAACAAAAACATAGTTTGCTTGATAGACCGATATCGATCGATGATAGATCGATATCAATCGATGACCGATCGATAGATCATAGATCGATGGCGCTGTGTGTTTTCTTACAGTTGTGCTTTATACCGCAATATAACCGAGTTCCACGCGGGCGAAGCCGCGGGCGGAAAGCTAGTATTTGAATAAGCTAGAAGCGGTTAACCACAAGTATCCACAGTATCACAATAACTGAAAAACTTGACGAAATTCCCAAATTAAGAAGGAATTGAGAATAGCTTCGACAACCTTCATTTAATTTGATAGTAACTAGATAACATTATGTAATGTAATTAAATTGTATATTAGTATTACTGTAATCATAGATACATTGCCATGGCTAAATTTTTTGCTGCTGAGTATACTATTATACATGTTTGTGAACACCATAATTTTTCAGTCTTTCATTGTCTAAACAATAATTTATTAAAAAAATATATTTTAAGAATGTTCATAGGCAAGCAGGATTCACATCAAGTACCTACTGTGTAAATCGCTGAACACAATTCTTGTTCCGTTGACGGTGAAACAATAAATCGGAATTAAATTAAAAATTCTTGTTTAGTAAAAAAGTCGCTTTCGGAACAACTGCCGGCCTTTTTCGCGCATCAACAAATTGTTCCGTTTTATTCGATTAATCGAGATTGGATTGTTTATGATTTTTATTTTAACTGAAAAGGTTACTTACGAGCTGTTGAACAGTGATTTGTAAATATTCTTTCATAGTTATTTTCTGTATATTTTCCTATTGCTGCTGCATAAAGGGAATTTATATCGGATGTGTATTTTATTATAGGTATAATTCATTTGATACGTTTGAGTATTATTTAATTAGTTTAGTGGGATGCCCACTCATTAATTGCTTAAGCAGAAAAGCTCTACATTAGAAAATACCACTTTCATTGATGCTGAAAAAATACGGATAACTCAAGCCTTAAGTCTAGTTTAGCTCCTTATGTTACGGACTAGTCCGTTGTTCATCGTCTAGGAGTCCACGGCCGCTTCTGCCCCACGCGCACTGAAGATGAAGATAGCCGCGGACTAGTCCGAAACATGTCGAGCTAGATCCGATTTAAGACATGAGTAATCCGTTTTTTTTTCAAAGTTAGTGAGGCTCATATAGTTCTATGTTCTAACTTTCTTTGTTGTATGTTTATGATATACCTAATATTAGATTCGGCGATATTATAGCTCCCATACTCAAGGAACGTTTGCCCACAGACCTGCCTCGTCTGCTTAACGTGTAATCTGTGGGTACATCCTATTCATAATTTATAAGTACCGCCATTGCGTAAGACTAAAGCGGGATTACATTGAGTTGTTCACCTATTGTGGTCGCCGCACCTGTTCTTAACTACTCTGGTCAACGAACATCGTCTTTACACTAGATTGTCCGCCGACAGCAGTCACGTAGTCGGTTTGTGACAACTGCCGCTCGCCAAATGACGACTGTGTTCACTTTAGAGCTCGTTCCCACCGCGTCGGGCGCCCGGACGATTTTTAATCGGGCCTCGGCGCCTCTGTTCACACTGGCCGGCTGTCGGCCCGATTTTTAATCGGTATCGGGGCCTCTATTCACACCGATCGACTGTCGGCCACGACAATGTGAATGCGCGAACGCGACGCGCGGGAGGTACAGGGTGTGAGGCTCGAGCGGGGTCGGCCCGACATCCGATTTGATGTGAACAGCGCGCCCGGTATGACTTTTTATCGGCGTGCGGGCTCGCAAAACGCCCGACATTTTTTGTCGGATCCGATTGTCGAGCGTGTGTGAACAGCTTCATACAAAATGTTCTGCCGCTACGACACCCGATTAAAAATCGGGCCACCGCCAGTCATGGTGGGAACGGGCTCTCAATGTAATTCCCATTGACCAGTCAGTTGTTGGTAGTCTAATTTTTTTTTAATTTGCTTCTGTCTTTGTCGTAGTATGCAACCAGTTCGCTCGCGGCGTGATTGCCATGCTGGGCGCCGTGACCCCGGACTCCTTCGACACCCTGCATTCGTACACGAACACCTTCCAGATGCCATTCGTCACGCCCTGGTTCCCAGAAAAGGTAAAATGCCCATCACTAATTAAAATCAAGTTTTGAACATTAAACTACCGTGAGACTCACTCATGTTGAAAATTTAACGGATAACTCACGTACATAAAATCGAGTTTAGCTCGACATGTTTCGGACTAATTTGTAGCCCTTCATCTAGGAGCCGCGGCGGCAGCTGCAGTTAAGCGCGAACTGCGTGCCTCCGCTCTCTTCGCGCGACTAAAGAGAGCGGAGGCGCGCAGTTCGCGCTTGGCTGCAGCTGCCGCCGCGGCTCCTAGATGAAGGGCTACGATTGTATGTATCTATTTTTCATGTTACGCTAAATTTAATTCACAAATAAGGAAAATATTAAAAGCATTTCATACGCTTTTACCCCAAACTAACCGAAGTATTTAAAATAATAATAAAATAATTTCTTTTCACTCAATTAAATACGTTCATTGAATATTTGCTGAATTTGTGTATCACACATTTCAAAATGTTCAAAATGCGCGTGATAAAATATGAGAACCGCCATTATTATTCTAGGATTCCCGTTTGTTTCAATAAAACACTATCATGAAACTCAGACAAGTAATTATAGATAGGTATGCATGTGCAGTGAAATAAACGTTCACTTCCGAATATAACTAGAATCAATTACTAGAATAGAAAGTAAGATACTAAAATACGCGATCTTTTTATTATTTTGACAACGTGAATCCTACTATGGTCGACATACTTCACTATACATAAAATATCTACATACAGATACGCCTGTATTCCAGGCAGACTACATGAAACTCTACATAGATATAAACATGACCATTTCACGTTCCGTGGCCACATTTTTTAAGTTTTAAGCAAAGAAGTTTGCGTGTGGTATCCGGTTTAGAATAAAACCTCTCCATTCCTTCCGTGATTGTCGTAAAAAGCGATTAAGGAAATATCAAATCGTTTTAGTTAAGTAAATCACCCGTGGTGAGGAAATGTCAAAGCGTATATAGTTAAGTATATTTCCCGTGTGATGTCAAGTGTAGGAGAACAGCTTTCCATTTATTCCGTGGATGTACGCTAAGGACATAGATAAGGTGATAGGTTAGCAACCGATTACTATTACTCTTAACGTAAAATCTAAAAAAATTAGCAGAAGTAGCTAAACGTATGCACGGATTTGTCTGTGTAGCATCCCATTTGAGAATACATAATACATATGCCAATTGTACAAGTTCACAATCCACGCAAAGCCGGTCCAGGTCGCTTGCATTCACCCATTAGGCAAGTACCTTGTCACTGACACATTTAAAGTACAACCCATCGCCGGCTCCCGTACATCTCGCAGAGCCTCTGTTCGTGACAGAGCCCCAAAATACATAATTTTGAATGTCACCATCTTTACCTGTTACTTTAAATGAATGGAAAATGTAAATGTTATTATACTTTTGTCTCCGCTCCTCCTTGCGGCTTTTTGACGTATTTTTTTATCACTCCCCCGTGGAATCTAGTTTTAAGAAGGGAATAAAATCAACTTTGATATTTAAAAAAGTATCTTATGTATAATGCATTGCGAGGCTGAGATATTTTCAAGTAACTGAAAAGTCAGCGTTTTGCATTTGGGCCCCAGCAATAATAGAATTAAGGGGAAACTCAAAACATTCGCGAACTGTCATTTCGGACTTTGCCGAAAATCATTAAATGCATCACTAATTACTAAGAGTTTTTATATTTAAATTCAGACTATATTATTCCTGTACTCTTTAGAGTCTTTTGTAACAAACAATAACAATACCAATTTTCACACACACAAACACACACATCACGACTGTTTTCCTAAATGAGGTAGGCAGAGCACACAAAACGCTACATAGAAAAATTCATGCTATTTCACGTTTCATACCCACTACTAGCATATTTTTTAAGTTATGATACTACAGAGACAGGCTGCTAACCTATCACCTTAAAACCACATCCTTAGTTGCCTCGTACGACATCCACGTAAGAATTGATGCAAATGGCAAAATGATGGCAAATGGTAGAAATCCATTACACCATGTCATACTATGACCGTGCTAAGAACGTGTCAGACAAAAAAATATTCTTTGTATTACAAAGTATGAGGCTATGCATACTAGCCCGTTCCGTCACCGATCATACCCGTAGCGTGCCTTGCACGGACCGTCAATATGAAATGATGTGGACACGTTATAGTGGGCATAGCCATCCGTGTCGCGTCACATTCCGTGCCTGACACGTTCATAGCATGGTCATAGCATGATATATGGTGTAATGGGTTTCCACCTTTATTCGAATCCCCACACGGTAACTTTCCTTGTTCACTAACGCGATATCACTATGACATTCACTGTGGGTATAGCCTCCTAAGCCCTGACTCTAATTACTTAATTTAGGGCCTCAGACCCAGACAAAAATTTCATGGCTTAAAATGTTGAATCTTACGTAACCTGGTCTTTAAGTTCATTTTCCATTGAATAATTTGTACTTAATGAAGTACGTTCGGCTGTTATGCTTACTAGTAATTTGTACTTTATAAAGTACGCGGGGCCTTACGAGGATAGTACCACGGTGGGCCATGACTAAGATTCTTGACCGTACGCAGCGATGACACCTAGGTATACAGGCTGGCTGGAAAATTACCGTAAATACATATCTTAACCAGTGGTCAGGTATATGCGTCTAAAAACCCTAGTAAAGTTTTTTCCCGGCATTCCCATGTAAAAAAAATACGAAAATCTGATAATATTGCCCAGTCTTTTGTACCCCGGCTCTTAGTGAACAGCCTAGCATCGCAATGTCGAGCAGGAATAACAATCGCGGGTGCAGGTACGCGCTGGCTTAAACGGGACTTGCATAGCCTTATAAAGTAGACATAAAACAGGACGCATTGAACTGAAAAGCGCAGAAACATTCGTCTCCCACAACGTCAATAATGACAATAAAATTATCAGGAAATATTTTGGAGGGGTTTTCAGACGTACCCGACCACTGGCTGAAATATTGACGGTAAATATCCGGCCATCTTGTATTGGTTGGATTATTAATTAATTAATTAATGTACCAGGTGATCCCCCCCTCGTCGGGGCTCATCGACTACGCCGTCAGCATGCGCCCGGACTACCACCGGGCCGTCATCGATACCATCACGCACTACGGGTGGAAGCACGTCATCTACATATACGACTCGCATGACGGTAAGCGGACGCGAATAGAGTTTGGTAAAGGAACGATGAGAATGGAAATTGCATAAAACCCTTCAAATAGCAACTTTAAACAACCCCAGTAACATAAAAATAGTACCTACAATACATTTATATCTGAAAGCAAGTGTGGTGTTTGCTACGGAAATGGTTACCAGACATTCTACAGTAGAACCCGCTTAAGACGATTTCTCAGGGACCCTAACAAAAACGCGTCTTAAGCGAGAAATCGTATTATGCGGGAAAGGGAAAAAACATACTACATGTTTTAATTTTGGTATACATACTCCTCATGTCAAGCCAACGATGGGAGCTGTTCCTGTTAATAGAGAAGGCATAAGCGTGGAGGCAAAAAAGCCGAGACGGCAGCCTCCGCCGAGGTCAGCCCGCACCTACAGCCAGGCAGAGCCAAGCGGGCGCCGCCCGCCCCCGGAAAGGAGAAGAC
>BHDV01031465.1:3846-70414 GCA_005406045.1 Adoxophyes honmai | reverse complement strand
GAAGTCAAGATTTTACATTCAGTAAACAGAATCTTTTCAAAATATTGCTAATTTGAAGTCGGTTTTTTTTGTTTAAAATTATTTGAAACACTGTTTTGCTTTTCGTAATATTTGGACCACAAATGAAACCAAGTAGATATAAACTATTATTTAGAAACTCGATTCAGTACATTAAGATACGTATTTACTAAGTATTAAATGTCAGTTATACATTTCAATTAATGTTAAACCTATTTAGTTTATAAATGGTGTTTCAAATCGAAAGAAAGATTTTCTCGGAAGACAAATATTTTATTTAAAGAAGTATTTTCTTCCTCATTAATATTCCTAACTGTGAAAAATGTTAAAATGGGTAAAGGTTACGCCTTTATTTCTGAGGGAACGAAAAGAAATTTCAGAAGTAGTCGCGTCCGGAATGTTAATTCTAGGAAACTGGTCTCAATATTTCCAAGTCTCTTCAGCGAATAATGAGTGCAGTCATTACTATAATGAGTTTATTCTGTATTCGCGCCGCGCATTGCTGATTGAACCATTCATTAATGAGTTTGGATGGCCCTGTGCATACTAAAGGTTTTCGGAACGTACCTACCCACTAGCGAATTAATGGAGCTGGGACTTTAAGATGATTCCGAAACAAATATTTCGCAGTGAAATCGCCTATGAGAATAAAGTAGTCCGAGTGATTCCAAGTGAGCATCTAAGAACGTGTATACTTTGGACAAATGGGAAAAGAGGAAAAGCCGTTTCTCGTCAAGATACTTTTAAAAAGCTAGGTAAGCGGAACAAAAACGTTTTTAATGGAGAAGTAATTCATTCCTCAGTCGATTTTTCAAGGTTATAAATAATATCTTTACATGCTCATATTCAAGAAGAGGTAAAATGTGAAATGAAAAGGTCCGTATTGGGTTTGCTGCGATCCATTAGCTAAATTAAACACGAGTCTGGTTAATTTATAACGAATACGTCAGTACAAAAAAAGAAAGAATGTGTTATTTTTGCCTATTAACATCTTTACTAATTGTGATTGGTTAACAAACGATTGATATGTGAGTGATTGTTAGTGTATATTTTAGTTACTACGAACACTAACTGAAATCATGTTTTTTTTCGTATAAAAACGTACATTATATACCTGATTGTGGGAATCAATACGTCCTCGCGAAATGGACTTATCCGTGGCACGGAGTACGGATACGGAGCCACGTAAAATTCATTTTATGAGTATGTCACGGGATCACCAAGAAAAGAGCACTTTGCTAACGGAAAAGCCCATTTACATATAAAACGTGGTTTTAGAGTACACCTCACTGTTTATAGAATGTACCTTTTACTGCTAAACCTTTACGTGGAGGGTATAATTGTGACGACGACTTCTTTTTGTGCCTGTTTGAAAAATGGTAAGTGTTCGTAGGTACCTACTTAAATTAGTGTGTAGTTACATGCGGAGTTAATTATAATTAAAATCTGTCATCAATTGAATTAGTATCAGTAACGCTGTATAAGGGTAAATATTTGGCCGTTTGAACCGCTGTTATTATTCTCAACACTTTTTTTATTAGATTTATTTAGAAATTGGTAGAATAAATGTGTCACATAGTGTTTACGTTTTGCAAATACACACTAGACCAAGGCTAGCCAATAGATTTTTCTGGCCAACAGTATCTGATAAAAAAAGTGTTGAGAATAATGACAGCGGTTCAAACGCCCGAATATTTACGCATAACTAGGTCTGGTTTGAAACATAACTTTATCAAAAGTTATCCTATAAAAGTTGTTAAGTTTGTTATTACTTTTAACCATCTTCTTGTGATTTAAAGGTTACTATAAAATTGTCGTACAACTTATCTCGAGGGCGGAGTGGAAATAAAAACGCAGAAAAGCTATAAAAAGCAAGTGCGGATGTCATAGCAGAGGGTGAGTCGGAGAGTCGGATATGATGCAGATGCTAAGCAGCGGCAGATATAAAAGCACCATAAGCATTACATTAAGCAAGTACGCCACTAAACCGGTCCAAAATAAAGGAAGACATTAAGACATTCTCTCCACAGATCTTATAAAAAGATTGTAATGTACATAACATACGAGGGTCAAACTGAAAGTTTCGGGAATAGAAAAAAATATCCAGTTAAAATTATCAAAAGTAATTTTATTGCTTTTGAAAGTATTCTCCCTTATATTAAATGTACTTTTACATACGTTCAAACCAGTTTTTGAAGCACTCATTGAACGCTGAAGGTGGGGTCGACAAAATGGCCGTTTTGTACGCCTCCACGGCATCTTCTGGCGCCTGAAACTGCTTACCACGTAACTTATCTTTGATTTTGGGGAATGTGAAAGAGTCATTGGGGCTTAAGTCAGGGCTGTATGGAGGATGGTTCAGTAATTCGAATTTTTCACCGTCTAGATAGTCCTTTGTTAACCGAGCCGTATGGGAGCTGACATTTTCATGGTGAAGGATGATGCGACGATTGAGGTTTTTTTTTCTCAGTTCACCAAACACACTCGGCAAACAAATGGTTGCATACCAATCGGCATTGACTGTTCTACGGTCATCAAGAGGAATTGTAGCCACGTGACCCGATTTGGAGACAAAACTAGCCACCATCTTTTTGGCCGTGCTGCGAGAGCGAACCACTTTTGTCGGCTTAATCTCGCCTTCATAGGCCCATACTCGAAATTGGTTTTTAGTTTCAGCCTCATAGGCGTATATCCATGACTCATTATCCAATACAATACTAAAAACTGCATTTGAGCTTCCTCTGTTGATTTTATTTAAAGTTTCGGGGCACTAATCGACACAAGTCGTTTTCGGTTCGTCGAACAACTGATGAGGTATCCACCGGGAAAACAATTTTTGCACGCCTAACTCTTGCTGTAGAATAATTTGTATTTGACTCATTCCAATGCCCAGAGACTCCTGAATTTCCCGATATGTCACATGTCGGTCTTCCGTAATCAGTTGACGCACAACATTGATGTTTTCTTGGGTGACTGCCGATTTTGGTCGACCTTGACGCACATTGTCCATGAGGGAAACACGGCCACGTTGAAATTCCGAAAACCACCTGTATATTGTGGTCATCGAAGGGACTTCATTATTAAAAGCAGCAATCATCCGGTCTCCACATTATTTTTGTGTTAATCCACTTTTAAAGTCGTAGTAAATCATAGCTCTTAAATTTTCACGTGACAATTCCATGTTGGGCAGCGACTCATCAAGTTCAAAAAACAATTGAAACCGAACCATTGTTTTTTTTTTCTATGTGGCCAGTGTTTTAAGATAAGGAAACTTTGACGATTGTAAAAAGGTATAATACGTGATAAAAAATGTTATTTAAATATTAGTTTCCCGAAACTTTCAGTGCAGCCCTCGTATAATAATTATCGCCTAATACTTTTAAATAATCTACCTCAATTACATTGGAGTTAGGGAAAAAAATAAAAACATTTTCAACACTATTCTTTCGAGTTTTTCTCGTAAGCTGACTTAAATAATATGAAAAAATGCTAAAAATAAAAGTAGTCTTAGCACGACAACACGATTGTGTTGACTCGCGCGCGAGATAGAATACCTGTCATTTTCTGACGTCTCTAGTTAGACGGTGACAAGTATAATCTATCGCACGCGCGAATCGATTCAGGTGCAGCACAGACGACAGACTATCCGTGACGCACTTTTTAGTCTTCGAAAATGGGACCTATGCAATTATATGCAGTAACGGATGGACTTTTTGCGCGTCGTGTGCGTTACTGCATTATTATAATTGCATGGGATCTATTTTGCTGTGCTAAGCTGGTTGAGGTCTTAAATAGCAATAAATGGCTAACCTAGGTCCAAAGTGGTCGAAGTTTTTTCAAAAAAATATTACGCATACCTAGTAGTTTAATAGTTCTGCTCAATAGGCGTTCAACAATCACCGGGTTGGATCAAAGTATTTTCTCACGCATTAATAAGTGGAAATTCCTTGCCATCAGTACCATGGTTTTTACGTTGATATTACACTAAGCGGCTTCATTATAGAGGCATCTTGAAATACATTAAAGTAGCTCCACGCTATCCGAAAGCGGAAATAAAGTAGAGAAGTAGAGATGCGAGTCTCGGAGAGGGCGGAACATAAGATTGACCTGATACCCAAATAACACCCTCTTCAGACTGTCACATCAAACGCGATCTATCGAAGAAACTAATTTTAAAACCCATTTTCTTCAAAATTCGATTTCACGGGGTTTTGATGTATTGAAGTGTGTTTTTATTAAAGGTAGACTCGTACAGTCTGTTGATCTATTTATTTCATCACCTTGAATTTGTCATGTTATCTTTCGTTAAGGTTACTTTTTTCCGTTTTTGGACTCCTGGTATATTATTTACGTACATACGTACAATCACGCCTGTATTCCCAAACGGGATAGGCAGAGCACACAAAACGCTACATAGACAAAACGATGACTATTTCACGTTTTGTGGCCACTTCTAAATAATGTTTTTTAGGTTTTGAGGTGGCAGATACAGTAACAGGTAGGTTGTATATTATTTACCATGTAGAAAATGCCTGACTGCTAGAATTTAACCCATTAATGGTCAAAATGAAACTAGCAGAGATTCATCAAAAATTTGTTGATTTTATAATTAAAGAGGATACAAGGAATTAGGAAATGAGAAAAAAAAATTTTTTTTTTTTAGGCATTTTTGCGAGTTTTCTCACCTTTTCGGTAGAGTTTGGAGCGACGTTATTGTCGACAAGGTGGAGATTTATTTATTATTATAAAACTGTACCCAATCATATTACATTTAGCGTCAACAATTTAAATTTTTCCCTTAATTTTAAGTGTTCCCAAATTGGCACAGTGACCAAGAATGGGTTAATAATTTATACCAATATTTCACAGCGTTTATAAGGGTTGCACAGCAAAAAGTGAAACACGGTTGCATTGACGGCTGAAAGAAAATGTCTAAAGTCTGTGCAAAAACCATTTTTTTTATTTCAACTACAATTTACAAAATGGTGAAATTGAATCACTGTATAAAATTATAAAGAGTTGTTCTAAAAAATGTTTCTACAAAAAAGTTGTGAGGTAACAGCGTCAAAGTGAAACGAATTTATATACGCATCAAAATCACCGCAAGAACTCATTGTTAACCCCCCGTCCAAAAAGAAGAGTTTCACTGTTATGTGACCATATATGGCAATCAATATTCTTTAGCAGTTGATCCAATTTGGACGTAATTTTTTCTTGGTTTCAACCACTTTTGCTAGAAATGGTTTAGGGTAACTTTGAGTGGAATAGGGTCGGTACTTTTTGAGGTTATTGTTTCACAGCAAGTTCCTCATTCGATAAGCTGCTACTTTGTATGTTGGTTAGGCTATGGCAAGCGATTATCTTCTGCTTTTTACAGCACAAAGTGTAATTTAGGTACTGTGATATGAATACGAGATGCTGGCTGGTTCTCAGAGCAATAACGCCGCGGGGCGCTGCGGATTGACCGTTAAACAACTTTATGTGGCAATATAAGTAATACTGTAAATGCTACTGAGTTAAATTATGCTTCTATGATTTAAGACAAGTTTGGAACCCATACTGCAAACGGCGAACAAAGAAGTATTTATTTTTTGTTTAGTCTCTGTCAGTCTATATTTCAAATGACCTGAAACTTGAAATCATAACAACTTGAAAAAAATAATGCAAAAAGTAAAGACCATTTAAAAAGTTAAAAAAGTTAATTACTACAGTAACGAATTACAAAAATAACTTCGTTATTAATAAATATAACTCGAGTATACGTATTCTGCGTCAATGGAAATATCACTTCGTGTGTCGATCAATTAATTAACATGCGTGCGGGTGGATCACATGCTCTATCAAAAGAGTCGCATCAATTAAATGCAGTATTAACCACAAAAATACGCGGACGTCTATTTACCAGTGTTCTGAAAGCAAGCAATTCCCGAAGTGCCAACTCAATTTTCAGTTACGTTGCTACATAATATGCAAAATTCGTTACAAAATAAATAAACAGTGAAATCTGTCGATATTCGCGAGCCGTAGGTATTTTACGTGAATAAAATCCTAGTATTTACCCGATGATCGTTTCCCGGCGCGCCGTTATTATCGGGTGTCGATTACGATGAATATCGGTCGTTAGCACTTTTAGTTCACTATTCATCTAGCGGTGACGTCACACACCACGTTCGACACTGATTTCGTGTCAAAGGATCTGTAATTACGTTATAGAATCCCTATACGATCAAACGAAATTGTGTGAAACACTTAATCATACCGTAACATGCGTAGCGTGGGTTGTTACTCGAACACTTAGGTAATAATAGTCAGACAGTAGTTTTATTAAGTGTAAATGTAGCGTCAATGAAATGGGTTGGATTCACGGACTGCCGAAGTTGTAAAAATACTCCTTTCAGATCTAATAATTTAGTATTTTATATATGTGTTTTACGCATGTGGGTATGTTATGTAATCTACAGACGCCTAAAATATTTAAACCAGTTTCTGTATGTCGTAATATTAATAATCATAAACAAAATGGATCAGAACAGAGGTCAGCAGGTAGATATTGTGCCGCGGGCTCAATGCTTCCCTCTATTTATCGCGAGCACTCTGTATTTCCCTTTTCAGTAATGGCGTCTACTTTATCCCATTCTTGCCCGAGTAAAACTCTATCGAGCCTCCCACGGAGTCAGGAACAAACTTAAA
The DNA here is from genome assembly GCA_005406045.1 of Adoxophyes honmai. NCBI lineage: Eukaryota > Metazoa > Arthropoda > Insecta > Lepidoptera > Tortricidae > Adoxophyes > Adoxophyes honmai. The sequence continues at coordinate 63,706 of BHDV01031465.1, read as the reverse complement.
CACTTGAACATTTTTCAAACATTTAAGCCCACTTGGGGCTGAATAACGACGTAAAGAGCGGTAAGGGCGCTTCGATAATGTTGTGATAAAGTTCCTGCAGTGTTTACGGGCTTCGATTTATATTTCGCGTGCTTGCTGTGCCTGTTGCTAATAAAATTTGTGACAGCGCCCGTCTATGTGTGGGAATTGGGGAGCGGAAAACGTCGCTACGTGGCGATGAGATCCAATAATGTTTTTGTACGAAATTGTGAAATATGGATGTATCTTTCAAAACTGCATACTCATGTGTTTAAAAGCACGTACCCTACGATTACGAGCGGGTAAACGTGTTCGTTTAGATTGGTTTGTAACAGGATTTTCTTGTTGTGCTTTGAATATTTAACTTAACATTACCAGGATTTTTCTAAATTTAAGTAGGTGTGCAAATAAGTAAAACTCCAACAATTCATGTACTTATTATCATGAATTTTATACTACTGGCGGCAATTGGGGAAGCACTATTTAGGTACAGTGTTTGTTTAAAACTCACATTAAAGATACCTACGAGTATGTAGTTACCTAAGCAAAGAAAAGAACTAAGCTCATTTTGCTTATACAAGCAGAAACGGTATAAGTTAAATTTTCGTTTTTAAACGAGTTTTTTAACTGTTTCTGTAACTATTGACAATTTGAAATGAGACTAAATAGACGTAGACTGTTCTAAGTTAAGTGTTCACTCAAAGGCTGTTTGCTCGAGAAAACAAGATAATCAAGATATACGCAGCATGACACACAGTTTTTTGAGCTTTCAGACTTAATTATTGTAGAACGTGATGTGCTATTTAATTTCACTTATAATTTCGCATATTTTTTAATACAAATGTTTGTAATGTAAACCAATGACGAGACTATTAGCATTCGTACTCGTGTGAGTTTCTTTATGTAGGTACTCCTAATATGTTTGTGTTCTCCTGTGTCTAGCGGCAGCGATCAGTATTTGATCGTTACCAGGCTACCGTTCATATACAATTATATTTTTAGATTGAAAGTCGGATAGAATCTTCTAATTTTTTTATTTTCCCAAGTTCTAATGGTGACACTGATACGAAAATGCCCAGATTACTCAATGTTAAGCCTGTTTATTGGAAACATGTTTTTTACTCGTAATTCTTGGAAAGAATCTTAGTAGGTTGTTACTAGCAACGACGCCGACGAAGGGCAGAAAACCCAAGTACACGCTTATCGAGATCAACATATATGGACGGGAATTATTAGGACTCTAGATTATTTTGGGAATAAATAGGCGTTATTATGCGGAGGTCCGTGTTAATGAGCTGGTTAACATATAGTATTTACTGTTGTCGAACTTGAACTACTCGGTATTCACGGTAGGTACTCTTCATTTGCCCAGTACCCTTCCGAAAAAAAGTAATAAATAGACGTAGAGGCAATGTTACTTTTGAGTTTATAATAAAAGGCTAAAAATAAATGTTGGCCGAAGAAAACAAAATCGAAATTAGCCTGGCTTTTTTACGTAAAGAAAAGCTTTGTAAGTAAGGCACAAAGTAAAACAAAACAACTGAAGCAAAACAATTATAAAAAAAGATAATTATTTGATTTGTGTAAGCTCGGAATCGAGAAAGATGTACCTAGTATCCAATTTATATTTAGCTATAGCTTTTCTGGCCTGCACAGAACGAGTATAAAATGATACCTAATGTCAGGCCGCCAGTGGTAAAAATGAGACACAATAGTATTATTTATGTTATTAAAAAAAATGTTTGGTCATATAGAGAGGATGGATGAAAGAAGATTTACTAAATAAATTTATACAGGAAATGTGGATGGGTGCATCGGGAGGGGAAGACCTATGTAGACGGACGTTCCGTGACCAAATCGCGGACGTTTTAGAAACAGGTCCTACACAACTAATCGAGTATATTTATAAAAAGATTTTATTCCATTCCACGTTCTTATAATTATCGTATATATTTCAGCTACTTGAGACTTATATTTAAACGTATGTAGGTATATGCATAAAATCTGTGGTAACCTATTAGTTTAGTCGGTGGATTCTCAAGCAGAGGGTCAGTGACTTCGGATCCCGGGCTCACAACTCCGTATTTTTCGAAATCACAAATTAAATTAACTGTTAGAAACGAAATTCGATTTGACACCTGCTCATACCGACACTAGGTAAGTATATTTCAATATTGAGTGTTACATTCCTGATCTGCACTGGACTCAATAGTTGTGTCAGCTAATCAAAGAGTCCCGACCATAAACTCGGAAGACTCTCGTAAGCCAGTTGGCTCATTCAGTTAGCGGTCATCCTTGATACGGCGCGCATCGTCCGGAGGTTCCTCAGTCTTAAGTCCTAACCATTGATAGCTTGGCTCTTGCCCCGTTACCAACGGTACCTAAGTCCGTACATTTTGCTCAGTTTTCTTTTTTTTTATATTGTAAAAACGTTGCCTGTGAAGCAATAGCAATCACAAAGTTACAACCATATTTAAACAACAATTTGTAGGATAGGTTGAGCTCCTCGGCATACGTCCTTATTTCATTGCTTTGTCAAGTTTGCCCGTAGAAAGGTGGATACATCAAGAGCAAGCATTAACAAAACGTAGACTCATCTCGGAGCTAAGGATTTGATGACAGCAATAGATTACGAGCTTGGTGGTCTGTTATTGAAACACCTAATCGTCTAACTCAATACTGGCAACAAAGGAGTGATCCGCACATTGTCGTTGCAGAATAGGAAGGCTTTATATTGACACTGAACAAAACAAGCTGCGTCTCGACTCAGTCGGGTAAATACCCCGTAATCATCCAGCACAAGCTTTATAGGTCAGATGTGAAAAACTTATCTCCTTTGTGATATTATCACGATGGTTGAGTTTTGTGCTCATTTTTCAAGTTGATTTTCAGGTTACCTTTGACTCTGTGTCATGTACCTAGGCTTTGTATAATTTGCGTCGTTTAAGGCAATTTTAATCATCATCATCATCAGCCTATATTCGTCCCACTGCAGGGCACAGGCCGCCTCAGTATGAGAGGGCTTGGGCTATAGTTCCCACGCGTGCCCAGTGCGGATTGGGAACTTCACACACAACTTTGAATTACTTCTTCGCTGTGTGTAGGTTTCCTCACAATTTCAATGTTTGCCTTTAATTTTTATTTGATATCAGTTAATTCTTATAAACTTAGGTAGTTTTGAAATCGTACGACTTTACACTATCATAAAGTACCTAACATTAGTTTAGTTACTGGTGTGGGTACGTATAACTTAAGTGCTATAGTTCTTACGACGTTAAATTAATTCATCTAATTTAACGCAAAATTAAACGACTCGGATTTTGCCCCGGTCCGGGCCACACCTTGCTCAAATTACAGCCAACACTCGTAATGAATTTGATGACTCTAACGTTCATTATGTAATCCAAAATGGATTAATCGTATTACAATTTGAATGACCTCGTTTGCACACATCTAAATGACAAATTGTTGTCAACGTGTTCATTATTCGTAACATAATAAATTATAAATAGCACCACATATCATATATATCGTATAGCACATATATGATATCATATATCATATCATATAGTATATCTGCTTGATAATCATTATTACAGGAAATTTATTAACTTACATTGCAGTATATTGGATTTTAGAGAATACTTTAAAATGTTCTACAGCTTTCACAGTTGCTAAAAAAAATAATTTGACTTAAGTACTTGATTAACAAACTGTTAGTTTTAATCTGTTAAACTCTAGTTCAGTTAACTCTGAACTAAAGTCGTTTGTTTAAAAGGCAGGTTGGAGTAAGTATAAGTACTTAGGCGGGTAGCATACAACTTCCCATATTATATAGCTTAGCATAAATTTACCTACAGTATCGGAACGAAAACATGAAATCACTTTGATGGATACCTAGTTATTTTTTAAAGAAATATAGATCTGGAGGGTAGGTACCTACTGTAAGCTTTCACTGAATCGTTGAAGTAAGTAAAAGTTTTTTAAACTTTTTGATTTTTTTTTTTATTAATTCGCATAAAATAATGTTCTAAAATCGAAGTTTAATTATATGAAAAATTGGTAATTTTAAGTGTGGCCTCGGTCACATTTTGTGCCTTCCTAGAGTCGTCTCACAAAATTGTCCTAATAAATTTTTCCTCCTAGCTTAACGGGATCACCAACTGGTCAAATTCAGTGCCTGGGAGAAGACAATGGCCGGCACCGTGCTCAGATTTAGTGCAGCGGTCGGTCGCGCTGCACCGCTACGGTTACAAAATTATAGTCCACTTTGTAACCTAGATCGTGACTTCTGGTGTAGTTAGATACCTGCTCTATAATAAGAGAATGTAATTGATAGCTCTCCTGTTTGAAGTGAATGGTAGGTACCTCCACAAACCTGAGCAAATTATTGTCACAGCTATACGTGATAAAACTTTGGGATTAGAAAAAATAAGTTATTTTGAAGTTAGAATACTTAGATATTATAGTAAAATAAATATTCGATACAGCTGATCGCAGCACCCACACTGAGTGGTAATATCGTACTACCTAAATCCAAATGTAATCGAAAACATTAATGAATAATACATTGGACAAAGTTTGCGTCGAACTGTGTTTAACAGTTGTATTAATTTAAAGTAGGTATGCTGCATAGTTTAATTAAGTACGCTCCGACGGCACGACCTGGTGAAAGGTCTACGGTAGTAGGCTGGCTGCCGCTCGCCGCATGGCCGCATGGGCTGTGTCGTAGTGCGCAACGCCAATCAGTTATAAGCTGATACACTGGTAATAAAAAACAAATAATAGTTTTGTTATTTATATTATTTTAACATTACCCGTGTGGTGCCGGGTTAGAATAGCACCTCCCCCTTTCTTCCCGTGGGTGTAGTAAGAGTCGACTCTGGGAAAGGGTTAGTGTATTGTGGGCGATGGGCTAGCAACCTGTCACTGCAATATCACGTTTAACCATCTGGTTACCCTGAAGCTGCTGAGCGTGGCACTGGTTTTTTGAATTCATGTGTTCTGCCTACCCCTCTTGGGAATAAAGACGTGAGAATATGTATGTATGTAACATTTATATTGGCGAGTGTTAATCCTATGCCGCAAAACTGGTTTTGAATCAGCGGCGTTCATCGAAATATGAACGAACGGGTCACTCAATAAGTTTCTATTTTGTGTACAAGAAAATGAAGGCAGAAAGATACAGCATTTTTTATGCTTAGACATTATTTTTGTTCTGGAGTGGGGCTTCTGTACGTACTATATTACCTACTCTGTAGTTGAGACTTTGTCTATTACTTAGTGGAGGGGAGGGTCTTAACCTTTTTACCTCAGAATCCAAGGCCTGTCAATTAATCTTTATAAAAACTGTTAGACTGCATTGTTAAAGGTTCCAAGAAAAAGGTTAAAAATCATGTTTTGCCGCTAACGCCATCATATTGGAAAAATAGCACTCAAAACAGTTTTTTGCCAATGTTTCGCTGCCTGTAACTCCACGGATTAGATTAGATCATTCTAAAGCTAGTTTCAGCTGGTTCCGATCAAAGAGTGATGCGTAGGTGTTTCTAAAATAAATCCCATTACGATACGTGTTTTTATCTAGTTTAGTTTTAGAAATGAGATGTTATGATTTGTGCTTTATTATTTTACTTAAGCCTGCTTTCTATCTGTATTTATAAAGATTATGTGACAGGACCTGGATTACAAGGTTTTATACTTCTTACATACAATGGCCTAACTATTAAGCCGATTTTGTTATTGCTGATGTTGTTATTGTTGTAGACTGACACATTACATTTAATAAAAATGCTTAAAAGCACTGAAGAAAATTTGAACACACATTTCTGTGAGTTAACTTAAGACCCCTAGCACACGGCGTATTTTATACGCGCGCACGACGCGCGTATTAAGAACGCGCGTCTTCGGCGCGTCGACTGCGCGTTTTAAATACGCCGTGTGCTATGGCCCTGGTTAGAAGGTTGCGTTCAAATCGCGTTTGAAGCGCGTATACGCGCGTCATCTGCGCGTCGACTGCGCGTCGACTGCGCGTTTTAAATACGCCGTCTGCTATGGGCCTAAGAACGGCGCCGAAGACGCGCGTTCTTAATACGCGCGTCGTCCGCGCGTATAAAATACGCCGTGTGCTATGGGCCTTAATATTGTAATTCAGTGGCTTTGAGAGCATAATAAGTTGACACGATGATCACGAGTATGTCAAAGTATATTCAAAACCTTACCAAACCATATCAAAGTTCATAGAAAACATTACTCTTATCTATGGTCGTTCCGTTGTTTCGAATATTCGTTTTCTACGAATGAGCGGATTTTAGACGGTAGTAGCGAGCGAGGTACAATTTATACAGTACCGGGCTGGGGGTTTTCCACAAAAATCTTTGATTAGGTATGACTTTTCAAGTGGGTAGTGTTGCCAGTCACTGCGATTTGTTTTACTTAGCTGGGCTGTATAAACAACTAAGTCAATGCTTCTGATCATTTATTTGCCTCGTATCTTGGCGCTAATATCACCCAGTTTATCGGCAAACGGCACGAAACTCATTAAGGATTTCGTCAAAGTATGATTAAAGACAAGGGCCTCTGTTAGCAAAAACACGCACGAACGATAAACGGATTATCTAATCGAGATCAAGTTATTTATTCAGTAAGCTGCTTTATACGTCAGATAGAGTATATCTGCACTCAGCTTTGTCTGTCGACGTACCCATTTAATAGTTAACATTACCATAACAATGAATGGCTGTCAAAACTCTTTACAAATGAAAGTTATGTAAATGAAGTAACATTTATAGATAGTCGCTAGCCTGTCGCCTAAAATATACCTAAACCGATTTGCTTAGTGCTTAGGTACGCCATCCACGGAAGAAATGGAATGAATGTATTATTTTAAAAACAAAGAGGCACCACTTAGTTTCGCAAATAAATGTTGTGCCAATGGCTCATTCACAGCTAAGAGAATAAAAATCTCAATATTTTCGACCGTACTTTCAAAACACAAACATTATTCTACTTAATAATCTTAAGTCAATTTCTTAATGAATCTTCTCGCTTGGAAGCAAAAGACCGGCCACGCGTTTCTCTGGGACGCAAACTGCGAGCAGTTGACTGCTTGGCCACCCGAGGGGGTCCATTCATCCCTCACAATATAAGAAAAGACGTAATCATGTCTAGAGAGGAATCACGTCCAACGAGCGACAACGCCGGAATTCCGTCGGGCCCGGTCGGCATCCCCTGCAGTCTTCGCAGTGGGCAATTTTCTTCACAAAAAAGGAACGGTTTTTTGCTTACGTATTTTCCCAAAATTAGGATAACAAGCCCGAACAATTTACCGAAAACTCCTATAAAAGATTAAAACGACGCAGTTGAAGCAGCGTTCGACGGAGATATTTACAGGTAAATGGGGTAATATTTTGATCAATACTTAAATTAAAAGTAATCTGCGTGGTGTTGGGATGGAATAACACGTCTCCGTTTCTTTCGTGGGTGTCGTAAGAGGCGACTAAAGAAACTGGTTTAGGTATGCTTTAGGCGACAGGCTAGCAACTTGTCACTATTTATTATACATCATCCATCTGTTTTTAATCCTAAAATTATGCTAGAAGTGGCTGCGAAGTGTGAAATAGTCATGGTTTTGACTATGTCATGTTTCGCCTCTTCTGCCTACCCCATTTGGAAACACAGGCGTGATTGTATGTTGTTTGATGTATGATGTTTGATTGTATCAACTTGAAATACATTCTTACGAAAAACATTGCGGATAGCCGAAATAAACAATTTAATAAAGCTTTTAGCTTTCAGCTTTTGCAGTTGTACAGGGCAATTAAAAAAGCAAGAATAGTTATTGCTGAAACTTCAGTGAGGGCAAAACCAAAGTTTGTATTTGTCTACAATAATCAAAGAGTTCTAGTTTCGTAGATGGAGTTGAGACTTATCGTTGATTCTCCGTTGTAGATAAACTCCTGGTCGTTACCGAGCTAGACTTTTAAAGATAAAGAAAAGTTTTCGATTCGAATTTGGCAGATGCTGCAAAAAGACATTTGAAAAGTTAGTACAGTGGATCGCGACGGACGCGACAGTCCAGGCGGTTCAACTCCAAACATCTAAAGACTTTAGGTAGTGCGGAATGAATCCCGTGCCCGACTCTACTGAAGTTAGTATCTGTGTATTATCTTTGCGAGCTTGTTAGGAACGCTGTTCAAACGCCATCTTTAGAACTGCGATTCAATATTTATTCCAATCTAACTAAAGGTTCCTTTATCCCTCGATAGAATAAATCACTAGACTTAGCAGTTTTGTACGATTTTTATTTCGAATTTACTATTAGAAAACAAGTTTCGTAGCAGGCAATGATGAAGTAATAGATATTATGCATTAAAAATAACAAATTTAAAGATATATTAACACCGAAAAACGATGCCCTAGGTGAAGGAAATAATTAAAAGAGAGCAGCAATCTTCAATTGCTGATGGTGACTGAAGTTATTATTATATTTCTATGGCTAGGCCGTTTTATGAGGAGGTTTTTGTAAAAGTTTTGTTTTCCGTACTGAAAGATTGCTTTAATTTATTTTATCACCTGAACCGTCACGCGTCTCTCTTATAAACAACGAACCAAAACTAGTAACTACACTTTTAATACCGCCATTGTTTCTAAATGTCCCCTTAAATCCTTAGCCTACGTGACCTACATCGGCACAATGAAAACGTAAGACGGATTCCGCTATTCATCATTCGTTCATTATGCAGCTACCGATCTGGCACTTTTATCATAATTTAAGGGTAATATCCGCGAAAAGATTGAGGCAGTGACGAAGACGCGAAGAGGGTTGACACACGGGTAATGAAGGCTTTATCGGCGACTCGCGCGGGTCGCCGCTGCTCCGGCGAACGTCGAACTTATGACGCAGCTTTCATCGAGTTTCACCTGCACCCGTCCCCAATATTCGTGTTCCGAAAACTTGTGGACTAACGTGTTATGTACAAGTCGGTCATCACTGTTGAAAATTTCAGGCGTGATTGACTGCCAACGCGATGCTTTAGCCGATTGTTCAGAGATAAAATGACATGCCATTAGTTTAAAGTCCCTACAAAATGTTTTTTATAAACTTTGAAAAGTACATACATACATACAATCACGCCTGTGTTCCCAAATGGGGTAGGAATGGGTTTTGTCTATGTCACGTTTCGTGTGCTCTGCCTATCCCATTTGAAAAGTACACTTGTGTTGAATTGACTTTCTGCAAATTAATATTTGCAGTGCATTTTTCTTGGCAATGATGGTATTTCCAAATCGCTGGCAGAATCAAAATAGTTAAAAATTGACCCTTAGCGCCCATTTTGCAGAAATACGGTATCGAGTTTTAAAAGTTAATTTGATTCTTAAAGTTAACCTATTATATTATGTTATACCAATTAATAAAACAAAAGTCTTTAGTAAAAAATATTAACACATTTTTAAACTACCATTTACATAGTTAGTTTTACGCTCATAGTAGATAACTATTAGCTTTTGTTTGTATGCGTGAGCCTAAATTACGTTCCATTGCACATTAACCTCGCTCTCGGTAGTTAACATTATTTTAAGCTTATAACTCAAATAATAATAGAGTTTTACGCCCATCCATGCTCGCAGATCAATCAATGTACGTTTGGCACCAACACATAGCTTATGTCACCAAGCAAGTAATCGGCTACCATGTCTCGCGCAACTGAAAGATTCTCAAGGGGAATACGAAACTTCCTCTACATTATCGAAGTTGTCAACGTTAACCATCATTCAATAATATTTATTGTAAAACCTAGGTAATAACATTTTATCCCAAAAAGCAACGATTTAGGTAATCTAACCTAGATTACCGCTGTATTTTTACCCGCCTTTCGAATAAAACTCCCCAAGCGTCGCAAACGTAACAAGGCAACACTCGAATCAGGCGTTACTGGGACGACTGTTTAAGCTTATTTACTTTCAGGGTTGCTGCGTCTGCAGCAGCTGTACCAGAGCCTGCAGCCGGGCAACGCGACGTTCCGCATCTCGAACGTGAAGCGGGTTACCAACGCCTCGGACGTGGTCGGCTTTTTGGGCGCTCTAGAGAGCCTCGACCGGTGGAGCAACAAATACGTGGTCCTCGACTCAACCACTCAATTGGCCAAGGATGCCCTCATACTGCACGTGAGAGACGTGAAACTGGGACGACGAAACTACCATTACTTTTTAAGCGGATTGGTACGTATGACCTCCCCCACGGCGACTTTTTGCAGCGATGCAGCACCCTAATCTTTTAAACTCTTTCGTATTTGCTGTTAAAATAACGGTTTCCTTCACGAGCCGTTTCTATCTCACGTGTGAAATGTAATTGAATATCATCTCCAGGCTGTTGGCACTCATATTATTTTAGTTATTCGCAAATTGTTAAATAAATATATAACATTTGTGTTACACTAGTTCATTAGATAATGAGACACCAACTGTTCAATGAAAACCTAACTAACTCTTAGTCGATAATACTCGATTTATAATAGACACACAAACTATACCTAATACTCGTAGCTGTAGCTGAGGATGGAACGTGATTGATGAGTACTTTAATGTATTTGCGGACGTTTGAAATGCTCGAGTATAGGCATAATTACAGTTAATGAATGCATTGGTGTTTTCTGAATTTGGTTAAAACTTGTTTTGTTACAAAAAAAGTTAAAGTACACAGATTATGTTTGAAAATTCAACGCCCCAATAAAATAAATTCAGCAGTAATTGAATGCTGCTTGAATTTTAACAAAACCCGCATATTGAAAAAGCAATCAAACTCAAATCAGTCAAGGGTAGACTTTTTTAATATTGAACTAATATGAGTTAAGTTTTGAAGAGTTGTTTATTATAGAACTAGATAAGAGCCGTTAAAATTTTATTTGTGCTTGTGCAGGTGATGGACGATCGCTGGGAGAAGGAGGTCACGGAATTCGGGGCTATTAACATAACTGGATTTAGAGTCCTGGACTTTTCTAGGAAAGTCGTTCGAGATTTTATCGACGTTTGGAAAAGGGACTCAATTTCGGTATGAAATAACAATACTACACACTAAAGGTACCTATAGGTACTTCAAATTAAAGCCAAATAACAACAGAGACTGGTTGTTTGAGTTTTCAGCTCTGTAACTTTCGAGCAATCATTTCATTGTTGACTTATTATATTATACCTACCTGTGTATTGATAATAGAACCACGCTTTCCTTGTTCTTGTTAAATCGACTTGGCCAGTTGGCCATAGCGACGAAGCTATCGAGAAAAATAACGCATCGATGATAGGTTTGAAATATAATCAACATTGATATGGGAATATCGGGAGAGGAGGGTGAGGTCTTACTGATAGGAATGAAGGGGTGCAGGTCCCTATTACATACAAGCACGTGATGGCCATGTCAAACAGCCGCTAGCAGCAATTTCTCGGTGAAACACTCGCCGCAATCATAATGAATTTCTAATTGTATATTCAATGGGCGAACTCCTTGATCCCCCCTTTTTGGAGAAATCGGCTTGTTAATCAACCATAACGATTATTACCTAGCTTCTTTTCCTTGGTGTTTTTTAGCGTTGTTTATTCACTGATGAAAAAAAAAACTTGCAACGAACTGCTGACACAATCCAGAAATACTTACAACATATCGTTTTCATACCACTTTAGACACCTAGGCCTGTAAAGAACTATTTCTTTTGTTTTTAAAAGTCCAATTACAACGCACTCCATGCTGTTCCATCAACCACTAAAAATAAAACATTTGAACAAATTTAATATAATTATAACTGGATAAATGTTAACAAAAAAAAAAACAAATGAATAAAAGTTTAGCGCGTAGGTATATTGAAAAAGTTTTCGTTTCATGTGAGCCGGAATTCTCAATAGTTTGTAATTATTTTCAAACTTTGTAAAAAAAATCTAAGCTTTTTTATGTCATTGCCGGTTTGAAAAGAGCACTATACAAACCACGGCAAGAAACAGGGTTACCGACCGCTTATCCCTATCGTCTATGTCTACTGGGCCTGCAACTCTCTATAATAATATACTATTACTTAATTTTTTTCAAATTGAAATTTCCAGTAAGTATATTTAAATTTCGTTTGTGCTTAAGAGGGCGCACACATTTTTTACGAACGTAATATAAGATCAGGTGGGGGAAGAGAAATTCAGGGGCAGGGCAGGGGTAAGAGGCACCACAGACCATAACTCGTCGAGTTATGAGTGATTATGGTCTGTAGAGCCCTCTTATCCCTGCGTTTCTCTTCCCCCACCTGACCTTAGTGGTTTTGGACCAATGTTTAAAAAATCGTGAAATGTAAATTAACTCATATTTAGCCATGAAAAAAATATGGTTAGACTAAACATATTCTGTAAATTTACAATAAAATTGTTTCATTTGTAATTACATTAAAATCAATAAGAAAAAAAATAAAGTAATGGTTCAACTTTCAAATTATGTAAAATGATATTTGAATAATAAAAACCAATAATTTGATTCATGTTAATCCGTTAATCCCCAGTAGACTATATTGTCTATCAGATAGTAAAAAGTTTATATCGTTTATGGTAAATTTTAATGGCAAATTTTCAAGTGAAAGACAGCTCTGACGCGTATTTTTGTGAAAACCCTTCAACAAATTGGCTAAGTAAAAGAAATCTGTGTTGCTAATAAAATATTTTTTTCCGTTAATCCCTAGAAAAAGAGTTTATTTATATGTTACAGTAGTTTTTCTTTAAAAACTTAAGGATTTATAGCTTTCTAAAGCATTGGAAAAACATCAAAATCACCGAATTTTGTGTGCACGCTCTTAATTTAAATACAGAATAGTTTAAGCTTTCATTGTCAAAGAAAAGTAGACGCATTTGTATTTACCGACTTGACCATTTCTCTATTATTGCACCTCTCCATTTCTTCTGTGGATACCGTAATAACCCGTCTCTATTTGGATTGATTCCTTTTTCGGCACATTCCTTTTTGGACATATTCCGTTTTCGTCATATTCTTGTTTCGGCACATTTTAGTAAATTAGTTATACTACGAAATACTTGTGTCTTTGCTTGCGTAATAAAATAAAATAATATTTATTAGTAAATTGTTATATTTTAATCATAAAAATAAAAGACAAAAGACAAGTATTTAATAGTATAACTAATTTACAAAAATGTGACGAAACAAGAATATGTCGAAAACGGAATATGTCCAAAAAGGAATGTGGCGAAAAAGGAATCAATCTCTATTTGTACTACTACATTTAAATGAAAAACTAAAAGTTGCTGAAAGTGGCCCGGTGCGTAACAGTCGTGGATTGTCTATGTAATGTTTCGTTTGCTCTTCCTGTCCCTTACAGGCGTGATATTCGTATTTATATGATGTACATTCAAGCGTTACGTTTTGTATCTGACGCAGGCTCAAGCAGCTCTCACATACGACGCCGTGCAAGTGTTAATAGACGCCATCTTGCGACTCCTGCGCAAGAAACCGGACATATTCAGAGGGCCCATGCGGCGTAACGCGAACACGAATAGCAGCCGCGTCATGGACTGCAACCCTAAAGGCAAGATAGTGCCTTACGAGCACGGAGACAAGATATCAAGGATGATTAAAAAGGTGCTATTATTATTTTTATTTTTACGAACAGAGACCAAAAGCTTAGCATTTTTATTCCGACATGGTAATGTGTCCAGTGATGTTATTTTAATTAATCCACTTCAGATTTTTTTTCTTTTACTGTCTTCAAGCGTTTGGTCTCTGTTAAATATGTCTTATTTTTTCGCACATGTATTGTATGTACACATCTAACTGGCCATTGAAAGTTGAAAAAAAAAAACTTACAAGAAGAATGCGCAATAATCTGTTACTTCCGTTTTCATAGGTCAGTTAGATGCGCTACGTATAATTTTATTGATCAATTTTAATACCCGCCGAACAAAAGCGGGCCCGATTTTTGCTCCCAGTTACGTTTTCTATTCTCTTGGGTAAATTGTGAACCCCTCTTGGCCCTGCGAATGATTGATACCATTCATGTGAATGCCATTGCGATTTCGTGCGAATGCTTCGTTATTTATGCGTATTGTGATTGCTGGGTACGTATCATTGGATGATTATATAAATGTTAACTATGACGTGGACGCCGTAAACAAATATATTCTGATGCCAATTGGTCAATCAATTTATTGCAGTTGAATAACTTATTACTATGGCTTCACATGACGTGCGGTTAATTAAAACATGAACAGCACTAGTTTTTAATGGAAAACTTGATTATTGAATAACTTCGATGTTTGAGACTTAATTGCAGAGAGTACATATTATTATGTACTGCCCGTTTAACTTTAATAGCTACACAGGTTAGTTAATGAAACCGTTTTGTAACAGTGCCTTCAGACTCGGTGGGCAGAGTACTATTTGGCATACTTGAATCTATTGTAGATGGCCCCATAGTTCAAACTAGCTCGATGGAATGTGAGAGGCTGAGTGCCTCTTGACCGTAAGGAAAGGGTGAGCTTAATACATTGTATGCTTACAGATACAAAAGGTAAAACGGATGCGGTTTAGTTTACTCGTTATAGATTGCAGGTGATCTGGCGATGGAGATGCCACATTTTATTGGTTTTAACTAGAATTGTCGGAAAGATGTTTCATTAAAATGTAGAAAACATAGTATTTGAGAAAAGCATACATTCAACGAATTAACACAATAACAACTTTCGTACGATGTACCTCAAGCACAGCGTTTGTAACCCGCAGACACTGCTGAATCATCCTCCGGTTCATTTTTCCTTTTTTTCACTGTTACTATGCCTAAAAAAATATGCCTTCCTTACAAAGCTGAAAAAATCTGTATTGTTCTTCATAATTTGGAATAACAGCTGTTCCAGATTTGAATACATATCAAAATGTTTCTTTTTTTATTCGGTTTTAAGGATACCATTAAAAAAAGTGAGAATAAGGTTGAAATAGAAAGGAACAACTGCTTGATTCATTTGTGTCTTCAAGCTTCACTTGTAAACTAAACTTGCTCGAATTCGTATTTACCTGAGCGCTGGATAATTTTCGACGGTCGCACATCGGGAACATTGTCGTTGGTTAACTTTTCACACCTTGATTGTTTGTATCATTGATTCTACTGTCTTCAACCTCATAATTAAGGGACCTTTTTCAAAGAATGAACAAAACACATTCATGTACATTATTTCAAAAACCATTTCATAGAACTAGGAAATTTTATTGGCTTTGTCAGTTTTTATGTTAGTTTCCGCGGAATAACATACCGCGTTAAATCCAGTCCTTCTCCGTATATGGGACTCGTACGTTCTTATTACCTTATAAAAATAAAAATGTCTCATAAAGGATGGATGGAGGGACTGTGCCTTCAACCCAGGTTCATTCCCATAAGTTAAGAAAATAATAAAGTGTTTTAGCTATGGTAGGCTTGCGTCAGAATCATAGTTATATGTCTTAAATATTAATCTTACATAGTCGCCATAAAAAACGGTTTCTTAAATAGTTACAATCCAACATCTTTCACATTTTGCAAATAAAAAAATGCATCACTTGACTCTCAAGAAGCCTTTTAAGTATTGCTAGTGGTGAATCATCATAAGCCCAATTATCAGCCTATATTCGTGGCCTGCTGGACATAGGGCTCTCCTATTGCACGCCAGTCAACTCGGTCCCCGTGGTGACTGACTGTTTTAAAATTTCATCACGAAAATGTACATGCACACGGCAATGACTGTGTTCAAGTTAAACAAATCCAATCTAAGCAGATAGTGACGTGTCCTTTCAACATGAGCTTCTATCTTTTTCGAACAAACATTCTCACCCTTTTCAGACAGACTGACAAGACTGACTTCAGTCTCGTGCCGTTTTCCTCGAGTCCCCGAGGGCAAAGCGCTTAATGTAGCACATTTAATTAAACATCAGGTCAATATAAGAAGCGTCAGCCCCAATAAAGTATTATTACTAGTTTGATTTCGGATTTCCAAATACTGGGAATTTGAAATAGCAAACATTGGGACCATTTTTACGTCCAAAAATGAGATCACACAACAACTGTAAAAATGACATCTATTCGTAATTGAACGAAGGTTGCTTTCTTATGACGTTCGCGTTGTAAAGGTTAATAGTCGATGAACTATGTGATTAAAATATATATATTTTAATACATTCATATTTGGGATGCAAATTATTGTCATTGCCATTTGTCAGAACGGAATTAAACCGTATAATACCTTGCAGTATACTGCAATGTGCTGCGCATTTATATAAATACAAAGCCAAACTTTAACTTTTTTGGGTTTCATATTCAATTAAGCAAATTAACATCACAGCCTGTGAGGCCAGGGAGTGATAACGATAAATAACCAGCTTATGATTTATACAATATTGATACTGTGTTTCATAATAACGTGGTGAAATTTTAATCTGGTGAATTCGCAGGTACGCGCAGGTGTTGAACACGGGGCCCTTAAAGTGGCACATTTTATTTTGGACGGCATTGCCACACGCGGCAACAGCTTCACTGTATTTTTAATTTAATTTGCGAACGTTACAATTTCCCCGTTGGTTAACACAGTTAATCGTTTAACGTATGACGCTATTCGGTATACATTCATGAAAGTTTATTTAGCAAAATTGTATCGTTGCAAACTTTCCGTGTGTAATGTTTCAAATTATCCTCTTTTAAGCGAAAATATTCATTCGAATTCAAATGTTTTACTGTAGACGAGGGCCCACGATTGATAGTATCAGAAGTTGTTTTATTAACGACCTGATTTTAATTTTGTGATAGTGATAGCATAATAAATTTATACTATATTTTATATGTGCCTCAAAATTAGCTTCTGATGTCATTTCCAATTCGCGGTACGATAAAAAAAGTATACCGGAATGGCAAGTATTCCTCCGGCCGTGCAGCGGGCGGCGCCGCGGGCTCGCCCGGACGACGATTAATTAGGTTTCACCGGTTGACGCCTAATTAACCCCCACTCCACCTCCGATCCGCACGCGGATATGAAAAACCCTTCCCGCTTTTTTCTCACCTGAATTCATTTTCTACTCTAAATGTGTTTGCAGACTTGAACAAATAAACGGGTGCTGCTGATTTGTTTTTTTAATTTTTACTACGTAAAGTTTAAATATGTACGCGGTATGGTGCTCGCAAGTACCATTCATTAGGCGAAAATAGTTCGTAAATTTAAAATCAGCGTAGTGCAAGCCCTATAACTAACCATTTATTTTTCTCTACTAAGTAAGGAAAGTAGAACGTTTTCGATACTTTCTTTACATTTTCTCTGAGATGTCAGGTTTATGAAAAACTCGCGGCCCGTCCCGGTTTCCCGTGGGTGAAAATTTTTGCTTTTTAAACAGAAAATTGGATGCAGTTCTAGGTCTTATTCGCGTAGAAAAGTAAGCTGATGGACTAAGTTATGAAGTATACAAACAGAAACGAAATGATTTAGACTCAGATAGTCTCCTTTCCGAATTTGTTGTAAAATTGAACGGTATTCAGGCTTATGGATTCAAAAATTATTAAGTACCTAACTACAGAATGCTAATTTTATCTTGCGCAATAGTTAGTGTCGCCTTTCTTTAAAGCCTTAAATAGGTCTAGCTTAGGATGTGTACAGATTAAAACAATCGTTCAGTTAGAAGTGGAAGTGCACCAGAAAAAATCCCACTGAAATTTGTCCACGTACAAACTTCATAATGCCTATTTCAGGCAACTTATATAATTGAAGTTCTTATCCGTGTTTTGATATACTAGTTGTCATGTTCGACTCATTTATCTCAAGCTGAAGCAGGGCTAGATCTAGTGACACTTCAATTATATAAGTTGCCTGAAATAGGCATTATGAAGTTTGTATGTGGACAAATTTTAGTGGGATATTTTCTGGTGCACTTCCACATTTTCAATGCCTGTCTAACTTAATTGATGCAAATAAAATAGTATTATTATGAAGGCACAGCCTAGTTTCGTAAAAATATATTTATATTATTTAAATATTAAATCTCTACGATAAACGCGTAAGAACTCTTCGTGGTAATTTATCTCGATTAGTTTGTTTTTACTTGAAACGGCAGACCAGACGGTTTCAGATTTGTCTACGGCTTCTATTTATCCGTAAACTATCTAGAAAATTACCAAACAACCATTTTGTTTAAAATAAACCACACATGTTAACGTATGCGGACTGAAATTTGGACAAAGTTTGTATATATAAAATACATAAAACAAAAGTTTAAATAAAAATGTGTGTTTGTCAATGTAAAGTCAATATATCTGTCAATCAGTTTGGAAAGTTTCATGAAGATTGGGTGTTTGATTTTGTAATTATGGTAAATCAACAAGAACGCCGTCGTCAAATTGTATGTAATTTCTACAATACACATCCCCTATGGCCGAAATCGAAGGTGGTAGAACATTTTGTGCAAATGGGTGAGAGTCGAAGCACCATTTACAATATATTGGCGTCCTTTGGCTTGAAGAAAACCACTGCCAGAAAACCTGGTTCTGGAAACTACTCCAGCTTGAGCAAGTCTTCTGAGAGAGCTCGATTAAAGAAAATTACGGCCGGCCGTGTCGCAAAATCCTACAGAGAGCTCGGAAGGAAATTCAAGTGTGACGGCAAAACTGTTAAAAAATATCTGAAAGACATGGGCATCGATAAGCGGTGTAGAAAAGTTAAGCCCACCGTCTCTGAAAACCAAGAAATCACTCAGAAAGTACGGCTGCGTAAATTGGTCAAAGAAATATTTTACGCTAAAAATAATGTCACTTGCGTTATGGATGACGAGTCATATTTCACGTTAGATGGAAACGAGTGGCAAGGCAATTACTATTTTGAGAACACCAATGGACCAACCGATGAAAACGTAAAATATATTGAACATACAAAATTTCCTAAAAAAGTTTTGCTATGGCTTGCCATTAGTCGACGCGGAATGTCTAAGCCTGTATTCTTTGAATCAGGTTTAGCTGTGAACGCCGATCGCTACATAGAGCGTTGTTTGCCATTAGTGCGAGATTTTATAAATACGAGTCATAGAGGAGAAAATGTAGTGTTTTGGCCAGACTTAGCCTCAAGCCATTATTCCAAAAAAACCCTTAGCAAAATGGCGGAGTTAAACATCCCATACGTACCGAAGACATCAAATCCACCTAATGTTCCACAACTTCGCCCTATTGAAGATTTTTGGGCAAATCTAAAGAGGCGAGTATATTGCAATAATTTTCGTCCCAAAAATGTACAGAGTTTGATCCGAAAAATAAAATTGGAGTTGACAAAAATGCCCACATCTGTGTTTTCGACAGCGATGGAAAAAGTACCACAGAACTGCCGTAAAGCATCTCGCACAGGAGTAAACTTTTTTTTACATTAAGCATTAACATATACCTTATTATATAAACATAACTATTTTTTTAAAAATGTGTTTTTTTTTTATTTAAAACAATATTGAAATTTGTCCAAATTTCAGTCCGCATACGTTAAAAAATCACATTGCGAGTTTCACGTGACAAAGTAAAATACATTTTCGAAAATAATTTATTAAAGTTGTTAACGTTTGAATTAAAGCTTCACCTACTCAATTAATTAACTGCGTTTATTTGTGTGTGTAGTATTTAATTTTGCTTTAAAGCTTTAAAACATGAAACTATTGCGTAGTAAGTTCAATAAATTTTGCATCATTTTAATGAAAAACAAGATTTGATGTGTTGCTTGCTTCAGACGGAGATAGATGGTTTGACGGGCGTCGTCAGGTTCAATGAAGAGGGCCACCGTAAGAATTTCACCTTGCAAGTCATGGAGCTGACCGTGGACGGCGAAATGATTAAGGTAGGAAAAACACCTTCGCCTTGCGCACCACTGCGGGGAAATTACATACTTTCCTCGCCCTTCCCACCGGATATATTGCAGTGACCGTAAAAACCAATGGCCTCTATTATTAAACAAAATGCGACTAAGTGGACAAGTCCCATTTGTTGTCTACCAATGTTTTTTTACGGAGCTAAATTCGAGCTTATTACAACAATATACAAGCGCGCCTGTTTTCCCAAACGGTAGGCAAAGCAAGCGAAATGTGAAATAGACAAACCCATGACTATTTCACGCTTAGTACCCACTTCTAGCATAATTTTAGGTTTGAAGACTGAACAAGTATAACAGTAATAGCATGTCGCCTAAAGCGTGTGATTTGGATATCTAAACTAATTTCCTTAGTCGCTTTTTACGATTTCCACGTAAGAAATCGAGAGGTGTTATTCTATCCTATGTACCTTATGCAGGACAAAGAAACGGGAAAATACCTGAATAAATCGTTATAAATAAATTATAACCGTATAGTCGCGGGTTTAGAACACCGTATCTTCCGTAGATTTCATTTCTTCCGTAGATGTCGTAAGAGGAGACTATGGCAATAGATTGTGGATTTTATATTTTAGACGACCAACTGTACGATGCTAGACGTGCAACGAAACGTGAAACAGGCATGGTTTTATCTTTTTAGCGTTTTATGTGCTCTGCCATCATACAATACATCAAGTAAAGGTGCTAAGAGGTTTAAATTTAACAAGATACCGTAAACCAGTTAATTACTTATGAAAATTTGCCTATCGCCAAATTCGAATTGATTGGCTTCCGTAGTCCTTAGCCAGCGTCTGTAAACCTAATCAGTAAACTATTCGCGCAACAGATCGCAACTTGGTACGACAACAAAGGCTTTGTCCCCGTCGTGCCGAAGCTGCGGGCCCTAAGTATTCCGGGAGTGTACGACAGGAACAAGACCTACATAGTGTCGACCATAGAAGAGCCGCCCTACATTATGCGCCAAAACTCGGACTATTCAGAATTTGCGCCTAACGACCCGTACAAGGGGTTTTGCGTTGACCTCGCCAAAATGTTATCGGATAAGTTGGAAATCAAGTGTAAGTCACTCAATTTATGTTCAAGTTGAATCAAGTTTGCATTTCAAAGTAGTCGGATCATGCATGAGCAATGTGGAACTTAATAGCTTGTAGTGATTCATTTTATTTGTTTGCAGATGAAATACGAGTGGTAAAAGATAATAAATATGGTAACGAAAATCCTAAAATTATCGGTGGCTGGGATGGAATGGTCGGTGAAATATTACGAAAGGTAAGAAATATTTTTCTTAGCAATCGAGAGCAGCAGGTGAGTGGTCAGTACATACTGGGTACCTACTAAAATTCTGCCACCGAACAAACGAAAAGCAGCAAAGCTGAAGCGTATTTTATCTCACTTTAAGTCATTAAAATAAAATAAATTGATAAGACCTTGAAACAACAATTTTGGCAAATACAACAATACGAGGGAAAGCTCATTAAAACTTATTCAAAGTAGCTGATATGAATCGGACAATCTACAACCAAGCCGGCGCGACTCAGCCGCCGCAAAAGTGATTCTCCGGGCATCTTTTGTCGCTACACAGCCGCTCTGATCTTTGTCTTATCCTTAATTTTGTTCGTCAACCATTCATATTACCTTCTACAGTATCAAGTAGAACTTATAATTCGAAAGAACACTTTTTAGTTAAATCCTCGAGCGATTTGAGAGTGATCTCAGCGCGTTGTATGTTAACTACGTCGCTCTGGCTGTTCACTGCCGGTAAATGTACTCTTTGGTCTGAATACATTCTAGCTGCTTTGTTGCGCAACTGTTTCGTACGCAAGCACTTTTTTTATTTAAACTAGGCACAAAGTATACATTTGTTACAGTTTTACTTTACATTTTTGCTATTTACTACATTCAAAACTGTTCTTTGGGAGCGTAGGTTGAGGTTTATACAGAGGCTTAAGTATGTAGTTTAGGTGATAGTGCTTACCAAGAGACTTGTATTTATTTTAAAAAGCATCTTATTAAATTTTACTTTAAATTAGAATTTAATTTGTACGCGTATTTTCCGGAACTGTAGGGACATCTGTATTTGAATAAGTAAACAAATTCACATATGTGCTCGTGTGTGTGTTTAACTACATAATGTGTACATAATATTCAAAAAATTATAGCAAATAGACTTGAAGTTGTGAAAATTTGAATATGTAAATATGTGTTGAATATGTTTTATTCATGTCAGTGGCTTTCGAGTATTAGTATGAAAGTATAAAATACGACACTAATTATTTGCTTACACTGATTGACAATTATAACTTAGTAACTAAACCATTGATCAGTAAATTACTAAAGATACAAAATAACTATAAACTGTAACTATAATTTAATTGTAATCTCGTTGAAGTATGACGTCACTGGTATTTACTGCGCGCCCGCAGGAAGCCGACCTGGCGATAGCCCCCCTCACCGTGACGGTGGAGCGCGAGACCGTGGTGGACTTTAGCAAACCATTTTTGTCGTTCGACATTAAGCCGAGCCTTAAGCACGCTGCCAAGGAGGCAGGCGCCATTTTCAGCTTCCTTGATCCTCTTTCCACGGAAGTTTGGGTGAGAAAACTTTGTCTAGTACTTACTTCAAGATAACTCTTTATTTACTATGTATACTACGCATTCTGTTACTCGAGTTCAAAGGAAAATGTAAAGTTTTTTTAAATATTTACAGCTCTGCTTGATGTTCAGTATTTTCGCCGTAACCATAGTATTATTCATCGTATCGAGATTCTCGCCCTACGAGTGGCGCGTTATATCTTATACTGACACCCAATCTTCGGAACATTCGGAAGTCGCAACTACTAAGGTAAATTTAGATTATATATTATTACCTTTGATTATATTATGTATCTTTGGTCAGATTGCAAAGAGAAGTCCAAAATTGGCACCGCCATGTATTTGATTGTATGTATTTCACGGAACTGATTTTTATTCAAATGGCAAATGTTTCCAGACGACGGTCGTCAACGAGTTTAGCTTTTGGAATTCTATGTGGTTCTCGGTGGGCTCCTTTATGCAGCAAGGCAGCGACATTACTCCGAGGTCAGTGTATATTTTAATATTTGATTGTGTAAAGTATATTAGTTTTATTCGTTATCTTGTGTCCCTTGAACAAAGCTATCCCCTTACAGCAGGCTCTTGATTAAACTGACGTACCTACTTAATTAATTAAATTAAATACAGGGTGACACATAAGACGTAATACAAAACCATTTATTTATAGAAGTTACCTTAATACTTAATGATCCTACTATGTCCCGTAATGTTAAACTAATTGGAAGTATCGTTTTTCATTTTTTTAATTATTCCTGTTATTTTCTGCTCCTCATGGTTACCCTAACACAACTTGTTAAGTGTAAAAAGTTTGAAATCAGTTTCATAGTAAATACTCTTTTTTCTTGGCCGGTAATTGATGAATAAAACACATTCTGACACGGTGACGTTACTTGTCATAACAAACACATCTCGAATTGCTTTCTAGTTTTTATGAGTTTCTCTCCCAAAAAATGTATCGAATTGAATAAGTTTAAGTTTAGTGTTATGTTACGATGTATTCTGCCTTCCCGTACACCCATATTAAGCTGTCGGACATGGTGGCACTTTATTTTAGGTCATCGATCACGGTGCAAACACAAACCCTGTTTCACCTAAGATATCCCGAGTCTCCAACTCCAAACCGGGTGTTATAAACTCTACAGTCCAAAATTTGAGGGGTTTTGGTCAATTTAGAGTTCCAGTACATGCTCGAAGTAGAGAAAACTACGATATTCAGATGCTATCAGAACGAGAGTACTCAGGTATTTGCAACGTTACCCAGAATCCAGCACTAGAAAAGCTCTGCTGAGATTATTTTCAAACTCGCTTTTCGTTAAATGTTTGGGCGGGAATCCTCAACGATTGTGTCATAGAGCCATATTTTATTACCCTAAACTGAACAAAGTACGAAGACGTGCTAAGAAATGTACTACCAACTCTACTGCAAGAAATTCCACATCATAACATAGAAAACATGTATTTTCAACAAAACGGGGCTCAAGCTCACTTTTCTTTGCGGGTTCGTGCCTATCTCTGGACCAACAGTTTCCTGATCGCTGGATTGGACGCGGTGGTCCAGTCGCGTGGCCGCCCCGTAGCGTAGTTTTTTGTGGAATGACATCAAAAGGCGTATAAATTTACCAACGAGGATACAACACCGTCATGCACAGAACTCCGTGAAAAAATAATACAATCTTTCGATGCCGTCAACAAAGCCAACGAGTTTGTACTCGGTAGACTGAAGTCGAATCTAAGACGACGTGCTGACTTGTGTTGCCGAGAGGGTGGTGATCACATCGAGCACCTATTTACATACATTTAAGAACTTTACACAATTTTATTATGTATGTAGTTTAAAAATAAATTTAAAAACAACTCAACTTGGCTTATTATTCAAATGAATGCATTATTAGAAATTGCTGAAAGCACCTAGTATCGCAATTATTATTACCTGACACTGAGTGCAGAGATAAAATCATTTTACAAGTGGATATGACAGCTAATTACTTGCTGTAGGGTGTCCATAATTCAAGATTTAAATTTTTACTTTTGTTAGAAATTTAATAAAAGTTAAAAAAGGCCAATCTTAATAATTCACTAATTGCATTACCTTACTTTTCAACAACTGAGTCGGATAAGTTTGTTTTGTATTACGTCTTATGTGTCACCCTGTAGAGTTTTCATTAGTTCATTTGCAACGAACAAAATTTTCATTAAGTACCAACATTGCATTTTGGTAGAACACAATTCAACATTTCACATAAAACTCGGAGGCGGGATTTGAAATCTAGCGGTTTAAGCGCTTCAGTCACTGTCTAAAATAAATGTAATTTCAACGGTGCGGTAAACAACTTTATCTGTAAAACAGCCAGGATGCTGCGCCTCGCAATGTTACTGGCACAGATCAGTAGCTGCATTAAGCACCAAAAAAAAACTAATCTTTATTTTTCAGGTCGGTGTCGGGAAGGATAGTAGGCACAGTTTGGTGGTTTTTCACGTTTATAGTAATATCGTCGTACACGGCCAGCCTCGCCTCTTATCTCACACTACAACGCATTGCCGAGCCCTCTCAGGCATACAGCAAAGTGGCAGCTTGTCCCGAGGTAAACGTTTGAGCCTGTTCAACAAGTTTATTCCGGTGCTTTAGTACATTTCATCCATTTCTATCGACGACTATACAGAGCGCACAGAGAGTCACAAGTTTTCTCATTTTCCATTCCAAGAGTTATTGATGATTTGTTCGCTTTGTTATAGGATACCTCTGAAGGAATGCGGAATATAGCTATTCCCCGGAGCCAAACAGGCTGGCTGGGTTTTCTGCTTGACCGGTCTTCAGCTGACGACAGCACCAACAAGCCTTGCGAGATGCTGGTCACCGTGACTCACTCTGGTGTCAAAGACTTTGCTGTGGCTTTGCAAAAAGGATCCGAACTTCGGTGGGCATTATTTAGACATTTATACTCAAAGCCCCACTGCGAAATTTTGCTTAGCAACTTTTAAGCTTAAGTAGCGAAATTGCAGCGCGATTGTTATGTATTACATTTTGACAGATGCGTCCGTAGGGTAAACGTGGTATAAATAACATTTTCTTTTTAGGGACGGTGTCAATCTTGCCTTGCAGTCTCTTAAAGATGACGGAGAATTACAAAAGTTGATAAGGAAGTGGTTTACGAAAGCGGAATGTGATCTTAATGAACAGGTAAGCCGCGCAACAGCAAATACAAATTTTACATAGGTAGGTACCAGTGTAGGTACCTATGTACCTAACATAATGAATAATTAACTGTCTCCGATATGGTTTTTATCCATTGCATCCAAGAAAAGTTAATTATTTAGCAAGTGAATCAACAATCTGTACTTGCAACTATATCTTTGTATTTGTTTACCGTTGAACCATTTCTAGGATGTTCACGTGTCGGAGCTGACCCTGAGTCAGGTGGCGGGCTTGTTCTACGTGTTGGTGGGCGGGCTGGCGCTGGCGCTGGGCGTGGCGCTGCTGGAGTTCTGCCAGCACGGGCGCGCGGAGGCGGCGCGCGCCAACGTGCCGCTGCGCGCCGCGCTCACGGCCAAGGCGCGCCTCGCCTCGCGCGCCGAGCACAAGCCGCACGCGCAGCACGCGCGCCACGCGCCGCGCGACCACGACCGCCTCGGGTGGAACGGGGGAGCTTATGCCGGCGTGAGTATCTTTTAGCGCACTTAAAAAGATCGATATAAACGGTAAGATTTGATTCTACACTAACCTATCTCGGTGAATTCATAAATTCGAATCCTGTTTCTTATAAACAGAACTTTAATAAATCCATATTTCTTTTTACTATTCCTAGATGATATAATATTTCATAGTTTGAGGATGTGCCTTACTCAACAGACCGATCGGTCCTTTGGTATTAAACTTCGGATATGGTAAAATTCAGACTTTTATACAGAATAAATATTTGTTCTGAACCGGTTATAATCGAGAGTGAATATTTTCTACTAACAATATTTGATAGATACCTTACACATGATCCATCATTTAGGCAAGTTTCTCCAATGAGATCCTAGTTGGTAGGGCAAAAGCGCTGAGGCTGTACAATTATGTAAGATTTTTGAAATGGTCTCAGGGTGCTAACTGACAGTATTAATCAACAGTACTACACGCCTGCCACCCAGATCGGGCAGGAGGAGACCGCGCTGCACGCCAGCTTCACGCAGGTGTGATCCGCGGCCCGGGACGCGGGCGCCACGCGACGCGCGTCCCACTCCAAGCAGGCGTCCGGCAGCGTCGACCTCTACCAGCTGTAGGGGCCGCGGCCCGAAGCCACGCCGTCCGCTACACAGCACTAGAAACCCAGACACTCGCGCAAAACACCAGCTTTGTGAGAAAGTCACCGTCAACAAAGAGCCCCTCTGCTCGCTTCACTCGCGTAGCGACTCAAACCAACACGTATCTCTGTGCCGTGCCTCATGTGCAGGTCCAGTGTAGTCTGTTAGGTATGTCTAATACATATTTCAATTTATTAACCGATTTATAGACGAATAAGACGATGTTAGCTAGATTATGACTCAGAGTAATCTTCCCTTATGACGGAGCTTCGTGATACTGGTGCTTTTAAGTTTTTCGTTTAATCTGTCATATAAATTGAAATTCATTCGTATTAGCATAGTGGAGCCGTCACTTGAGCGTGGTAATACTGCCATGCCTTGGGAATCTTTGTATCCCTCTGTGTGTTTGAAATTGTAATTCCCGTCCCGTTGATTTCCAGATATGCCTGGCGGTTCGTACCGAATAGTTGAATATCAGGGTCTTAAAAGTTACGTGTTAAGTAAGTCAAATTTTTCAACAAGTCCATAATAATTTTATATTCAGTGTTTTCTGAAGTAATCCCTGGTAGAAAGACGGAGATAACCGTTAATTATAGCTGAGTTACTGCTGGTCGCGTAGTAGGTACGTTGCCCCGCGTTAATTACCCACCTACCCGTTCTCATTGCAGACAATCTGAGATAAATTGAATCTTCATTGGTGTACTATAAATCCTTAAATAGCAGGTTATCTTAAAATAATCCGTTAAGATAGGAGATCAATGTTTATATTAATAGTCAAATAAGTCAACCACAGTGTTAAGATGTCGTCATAATTATTTAGGTAGGTGTTAGATATAATTTTACAGGTATAACTGTTTAACTCTGTTGTAGCTATGAATGTTTAAGAAAAATACTACAATTTAATTTATTTAAACCTCTTTCGTGCGTAAATATCCTAATTTTGTTTTGGACTATAATTTTAATCAATGCTTTTAACGTGAAGCGTAATAAAAATGTGCTACGGGAGAAAATTCATTAAGAGGAGAAGGAATTGTAAATTATAAGATAGAGAAGAAAAGTACGTTCTTATTTATTAATACGCGACGGTAGGTACATTGCTTTGCAGTCGAATTGTGATATTTTAGAGGGTCTGTCGAAATTAACGGTCATAAGTTTTGGGGGATTCTTTAAGCGCACCGTGTCGAGAACATGTCCGGCCTCCACTAGCCCCGCGTATTACTAAATGGCGATCGGTGACGTGTGATAAACGATAATTGTATCATTAGACTAGGTAGCTGACTGATGCATTGCATCGCGGAATGTCAAACTTATAAATAAAAATGAAGATAGAAATAACTTTTTGTTTTGTCGTTCCAATGTTTCGGTTAGATAAACAAACCAAAAATCAAGTATGTTCAATGTAAATGTGGGTCGTGATGATGGGTTATGAGATTGAAATTGATATTATCGAGTGGATGATAGTTACTTATTATTTAACTTCATAAAGTCATATCAAAAGTATGAAGTTTCAAAAAATAGTTTATCTTGTTAGTTATTGAATTGATTATTTAGAGACGCCACTTCGAGCAAAAATGCGGCACAGCCGTATCGTTCTTTTTACACAACAGTTTAAGCCATTTTCAACCCTCTGTAACTTACCTAATTAACATAAAGTAAACCTGTTGTGTAATAAAATAGGTATCATACTGTGCTATCAACGCCAAAGAAGCCGCACTCAGTGATGCTACGGCAAGCCACAACACTGATTTTCAGTGCGACCCAGGAAACTTGAAACTCGAAACAATTAAAATTAGAAATGGACATTGCGGGCTGACAATACACATGACGTCACGAATGAACATCAGAAACATCGAGAGGTAATTAAAAAATACCGTGATTAAGTCCCGCGTAAACATAAATATCAGAAACAAGTTTGTTATGTGCTGTCCACTCGCTCGGATCGTTAAAATAAACTCGGTTGCTTGAAATGTTATAAACTCACAATTTATTTAGTTTTGTTTTTCCATCAGCAAAGGCCATTTTATTTCAACTCGTCGTCATCTACGACCAGCCCGAAATTAGCTTCATTGGTTGTCTTCATCGTCCACCACTCGTTAAATCCAATTTCAACTATCTTAAAAAAACGTCTAAATGCCAACTATAATGAGTATTAAAGTTGTAACATAAGTATAATTAAGTTAAATGTTATTCTTCAAATGACTGATTTACATAATCGTTTCACTGAAAGTACATATAAGGTAGATACGAGTATTTCAATATGTTATCGTTAATGTAACTGAATCTAATCGACTATGAATCCGATAATCTTAAATTAAGATAGTTTAAAGTGTAGTTCCGAAGAAATCAGATGGACATTTAATTTAAAAATAAATTGACTTTTAACTAAGCATTGCCATAAATAGATGGTGTACTTATTTTACATTAGTGTAATGGTAAATTATCCATATGCCAAGACTTATAATAATGTTTGTTATAATAAAACATATTTAAAATTAATTACAAAACCGTGTGTTTTACTTCTTACTTTTATTCCCATAAATTAGTTCTACGAAGTGCTTAAAATTATTGTTGGTGTGACTAAAATTAGATGAGAATAAAAAACAATTAGTGAATTGGTATGGAAGTGGGTATATTTTATAAATTAAATACTACAAAGATAAAATCCATTTTTACCGTGGATGGAATAAGCTAACTAGACAGGCTAGCAAGCTGTCACTATTGTACATCTTTTAAATGAGAAATAGTATTGGCTTTGGCTATGTAACATTTTGTATTGTAACATGTCTGCCTACCCCATTTAGGAATACAGGCGTGATTATCATTATTGTTTACTATTTTTGCATATATTTGACTACCGTTTGCGTTTGTCCCACCGTCATTTAATTAATGGTTGAATATTGAGCTTTTACTAGCCAATGACGTCCTAATGAAACTTTAAGGTAATTAATTATTAATTAAGTGAGGCACGTATGCACAGGCAGCCGTTACCCAACCGCCGCAACGAATCTTATCGCAAGTGTGTTAAAAAGGTGAGTCTGCCAACCACTAACAACGCGCCTTGTATTAGGTAAGTGAGAAAAAACTATACAACAGTACACATCACTTTGGAAATAACATCTTCTGCAGTTATTATTTCCGGGCGCAAAAATTTGGATTTGGATTTTGCAAAGCAGTCTTTCAACGTGCCTTTATAGGAAAAATACACATCACATAAATGACGCAAAAAGCCTGAACGAGTGCTTCCTGAATAAGTATCGTAAGATGCATTATGTTGCCGGAAAAAAAAATCCGAAAGTTTAAAAATTTCGTAAGATTCCAAACGAGAGACAAGAAAAAATTACGCCCACATTTTTGCAAAATTTAATCTAATCTAACATAACAAAACCTAATCTGACCTCATTTAACCTAATCTTATGATAATTTTACGAAAATGTGGAGGATAAATTAATATCAATAGTATCTAAAAGACGCACCTTAGTTAATGGAAACGTTCGAAATTCAAGCGCTAGCGCGGAAAAGAGTTACTCACGCTTGCGCAGAAAATCGGATTTTTCCCGCAGATTTCTTCGGACAAAGAAAGTTCTTCCAAGCCTAGGAGATAAAAACATTTTTAATGAACGTCGTATGCACTTGTGACACAAACCATTGGTCGCTAAGGCTAGCGGTTCGAAGGGCAAATTGTAAATAATTACGAAGTGTTTTCAGTCTAGTAGATAGGACTGTCTAAATAGTCGAGCATGACAGGTGGGTTTTTGCACATACACTTCGATGTTTAAATATAAAACATATGTAGTAAATTTACGATGTAGTAGTGCACATTGTTTAACGCTCTCGAAATCACGTTTGCTTTAAATGCATCAGGTTGAAACCGACCTCGCTTTACAATTGAAACACACGGTAACGCGAAACGTCATGTCAGTTGACATCCATGCACAGGAACGTTTAAAGCCAATTAAACGAATAATTTACCAAATATTCGTTTTGGACGCAGTTGGAGTCATTTGTAACATGAAAGAGTTTTAGGGGCAGCGCAGACGACAGACTTTTGTGCGATCGAGTCTGCGCGCCATTCAGAGATTTTATTGATCCGCAGACTCAATCGCACAAAAGTCTGTCGTCTGCGCTGCCCCTTACCGAGACGCTCGGGATCACGAACGCTTTCCTCCATCTATCTCACACAGTTAGACAATGGCCCTGCACTTTGTTCTACACTAATTCAATCACCAACATGTTATCGTAATGTAAGCATACTGCAAGCTATGAGTTCCAAAACGCAAAGGTTAAGCACGGAATGGCATCTTTACGTTTATTAGCTAGTAACGTGGAAGCTCAAAATATTGCAATTTTTAAACCTCTAGTTTCCAGAAAGTATTTGATATGAATAGTTTGAGTTTCAGCCAGATAATTTAGCAACTACGTAGTTTTTCCCCTACTCATTTTTTACATTAAATTTGCTGTACGAAAAAATGCTGCTTCAGATTTTGGATAATTCGTGCGTGAAGTACTGGCGAGAATAATCACTTTCTGATCTGCTAAATTCAAAGTTAGATGAGTATTAACTTTTTATATAACTAAATTCATGCATTGATTTTAAGCAATTCATAAAACAATATCACCATTGAAATTAAAGTATTCCTACTCGGAAAAATTGAGGCAATTTGCCTAGCGGACGAGAGTTCCAATGTAGCAGCTGTGTCATTCTTGAAATCTAATTTCAATTAAGGAAACAAAAGCCAAAAGTTTTATTAAAGGGAACATCTCGTGGTCCTTTCCTATGTCGTTTGAATGTTAGATATACATTACCCTAAGCCCCGGGCTAAAAACGGCCGTCCTTATAAAGCTTAATCATTTATGAATATCATGTATGAACATTGTTACTATTTCAAGGTTCTGTTACACGGCTGATATTAGTCCAAAACTGGACTGTATTGTAAATACCTAAGGCAGTTTTTACGTACTGGCTTAATTTAATCATGTTTATTTAAATATTAAACCACATTAGATACATGAAACACAGTCGTGAATGAGTTCAAAATCAACGTGTCTGTCTGAAACAAATGAATTATAATTTATAGCTAAATCGAAGTATCACTGTATTGTATGTTAAAATTACACGTCCAATTAGCGTGTCTACGGTTAAGTAAGTAATGATTTTGCAGTGAAATTGAATGCAAAAGCGTTTTTTAATTAACGTAAACGACAGTTGGTTACATATTACGTAGATACTTCGTTGTCGACAATCGCCCAATGATAAGCAATCCAAAAGTTTTTGAGGGAGTTTGTTGACTCTCCGCTTTAAATGAAGCGGTACGTCAATGTGTGTTAATCCAACACACAAACATATCATACTTGAGTCGGATTTTCAGCTTAATGTTTACTCTTGTTCCGCAGGCAATTTTAATTTTGATTTCGCTGCGGAGTTTCGAAATGAAATAAACCGTCTCAGCCACTCGCGACGGAGAAGGAGCATGTCTCTGAATCGCTAACGAACTTTATTCAAGCCCTCAATTCTATTTGAATATGTCTCAGCTAGTTGTGCTATGACTTTGAATTTAATATTTTTTGCTTAAAAAATAAATAATAACTTCAAGTTAATAGTTGTAAAGGTCACCGGAAGACGTTGGATGCAGGTCGCTTCCAACGGGCACTTATGGAAGTCTCGGGTAGGCCTATGTTCAGGAGTGGAGGTCTTATGGCGGCGATGATGATGATGAATATTCAGAGACGTGTACATGCTACTACGTGATAACGGAATTATAGCCCCTCCCGCCTAATGTCCTATTTAAAGGACAAATGTCATAATAAGTTTGATTTTTACGTTTACGACACTAGATTTTACAGTCAAAGGATCAGAAACGGACTCTGGGCGGTATGAGGATAATCCGTTATATCCGCGTTAAACACTATTCAGTACAAGTGACAATCAAAATTTGTGTTGTTATTTTGTTTCGAAAGTCGGGAAACAACCTGTAATAGAGTTGGTTAGATTACGATTTAAATATAGGTCTAGTTTTACATTTAGGAGATGCCACGAGAATGATGCGCCATAAACCATAAAGAACTGTATGTTACAATCTCTAACTAACTCAAACTTGACAAGTAGTGTTTAATGACTAAAAATACTAAATACTGAACTTGCACTGAAATCACCATGGTACCTAACTAGAAGCATAAAATGGTGGAATGAGCCATCTGTCACATAATAATATACTACTATAGTTTACCAAAACCTTTAAACACATCCCTGATTGGCTCATTCTGCTCAATTTCAATTCCAAATTCAATATCCATAATAAATATCCTAATCAAAATTAATACTTTATGGATATTATTTAGATATCTATATCCCAACGATACAAGATGAGTTCATAATGTTATACCACTCGTTGCTGTAATTTGAAACCAATTTGTTCAATGTGGCGTCGTACCTATAAAATTATCCGCGGTCAGGTACTAGAGCAACAGAGGAGGAATTTTTTAGTTGTAAAAAAGTTTACTAATAATGTTTGGACCGTAAAACCCGCAGAAGTTCGCAGTTTTCAGTAGCGTTTGGGTATTCACAAAGTAGGGTAGCCCTTAGGGTGCTCTGATGTTTTAAAACAACATCAGCCCAAGAACAGAGAATTACCTACCTAATCCGAAAAATGGTCATTATTTGAGTGCTGTACGGTAGTATATTTATGTCAAATTATTATTTCATAATTCATAAATAATTTGTGCTAGAAGTTTAACCTTTCAAAAACAGCACGTATGTTTTGACTTTAAGCCTTATTGCCTGAAAAGGTTAATTGAACGCGGGTACTCTCACAAAGCTGGCGATACTCGGACTATTGTTATGCGCTATTTTGGTGCTTTTTACAACAAATACTACAGCCGCGTCGTTCCGAACGGTCGATTGCCCGCTGCAACGTTCCATTAGCCTCTATACGGAGATATTTCACGCGCGTAAACAAAGCGCATAAAATGTTATGCAAAATGTAGGTTTCGGCCGTAATTTTTTGACAGACGCATAATACATACATAAAATCACGCCTGTGTTCCCAAATGGGGTAGGAAGAGCACACGAAACGTGACACAGACAAAACAGTGACTATTTCACGCCTCTCAGCCACTTCGAACATAATTTTAGGTTTAAGAATAGGTGTGTAATTAATTCATGATTCTGGTAGACAATAAGTTTTTATCACAAGCGCATTCCAAAAATAAAAATGAAAACACTAAAACGGTGGGAGGACTAATATAGTTAAATGAGCTAAGTAACATTTTTGACTTATACTAGAGTTTGTCCTTTAGGGAAATAAGTTAACAAAATGTGTTCGTAAATTTCCATAGTATCATTTACTTCTATATATATCCGTTTTAGCAGGCTTCGATACGGTAGCCAGCAGGTACAGCACGGCACGATAGCTCTACAAAACAAGCTCTCTGTTGATATTGTCGACCGTCAAACGATTTTTTTCAGTTCGCTTTGACGGTAAAAGGAATAAAGGTAACACTTTGGATATATTTTTTATTTTACCTAAGCCAATTACTGTTTGCCTTTTCCGCATCGCCCTAGTTTGACTGACCGGACTGAGCAAAACAACAAGAAAAAGGAATTGTGCATCCAATGTCGAAAAACATGGTAAATATTTTGGCCACCATACTGCATAAAAAATGTTGGCCAGAGATTTATACTTACATACCTTAATTTGATTCAAAGTTTCGCAAACAAAAACAAGCATTCTTCATAACCTGGAAAGGTTTTTGTGTTTTCTACTATCTATACCTACAGGAAAATTAAGTATTATCAAAATTTTAATTCTTATTCCGATTTTTCAATCACCAGATAAATTTATCTGCCAGTTAAAATTATTGCTATCCTTTTTTCGCGTCATATTAAAGAAAAGTGACAGCCAATATTTATCGGACAGATATGTTTTATCTGGTGATTGAAAAATTAGCTCTTAATCAAAATAGAAATTGTTTATTTAAAAGTAATTTTGTTTTCCAAGAGAAATCGTTAGTAAACGTTGTACTTTTGTCTGTGTTAGTAATAAAACCATCCGATACAGTAACAACTGGAATGCTAAAATGATATTATTATATTAAAGTGGTGATTCTTAATTAATTGCAATGCCTAACCGAGGATATTAAATAAAATTACTGTATCTAAGACAAATTAAATATGAGCTCAAAACATAAATAATAACTTTAAAATATTTATTCGTGTTTCATACATAAAAGGTACATTAAGTGACACAAGTATCTAAAGCAGGTTTTCAGTTACCTCGTACGACATGTCTTTTAGCCACTCCGCCAATTTTATTTTGCAGCTAGCATAGTTGAGTTTTATAACAAAATCAACGTATAACTCAACACCTTAATAAATTTTATCTAACAAGTAAGTCCAAGGTATTGTCATATTCAAAGACAGTTATACTTATAACGTTACTTGTGTAAAATTTACTCCGCCCATTTTAATAACGAACTCTGTTTATATTCAAATAACTGTTCTCTATACATTTCTATTGGCACTCAGAGAAAAAGTCAACCACAGAAATTGAACAATACTGAAAATAAACACTCAAGTTAACGCTTACGTAATTTGACCGCTTGAAAACAGATTGCTCCCTCAGATAGATTTCCCACGAAGGAAACGAGAAACGGAAGAGGTCGGCCCGCTTGCTGGCCTCTGGCCTTCGTTTCTGTCTCTTCGTCTCTTTTGCTTTCAGTTTTGAGTCAGATATTTCAAGTGAGGAACATGCTTTTACCACAGATCTAAAAGTTTGACATAGCTAAATAGAATGGTTGTTAAAAAAATGGGTTAACGTAGCCGCGGAATGAATGGTACTCAGTACAACAGCTTAGATTTTTTTTTTTTTTTAATCTTTTATTTTTTGTGATTCGTGTCTTAGTGCTCGTGTCAATGAAAATTAGTTCGTAGTAGACTAGTCTACGCGTTTAAACTGTAATTAATTATATAATTTGTTAGCTTGTTAAATTAATTTAAATTTACATTTACATTTATTTTACATTCCGCCGTGTGGTGTCAGGTTTAAAATAAGGCCTTTCCATTTCGTCTGTGGATGACGTAAGAGGCGACCAAAGAAATAGGTTAAGGCATACGCGACAAGATAGCAGCCTTTTAACTTAAAACCAAGAAAATACAGTAAAAATGGGGATGATAATTGTGAAATAAGCATCGATATAGCGTTTCATGCCTACCCCATTTGGGAATACAGGCGTGATGTATACATATGTTGTGACATATGCATAACATACGTGCTCAAGAACATAAGCATTAGTGAAACAGTCATTGATTACTATTCAGGTTTACTGTCAATCATCAGAAGCTCTATAATTCAATCATAACGAGTAAAGCGGACATGATTTTTGACACGTCAATTTACTATTGCGGACACAACCACAGATGGAGAAGTATTCTTTAGACAATAATTGCAAACACCTACATCTTCTACTATATAAAAATAAGTCGTGTTTTCCTTCCTGACGAAATACCTCCAGAACGCACGAACCGATTTGGCCAATTCTTTTTTTTAAATGTTCGTTGAAGTTCAGGGAAGGTTTGTAAGATGAGAAAGTGTGGAAAAAAATAGTGTAACATACTAAAAAACTAAAAAATCGTTCTCCCATACAAATTTTTCAACTCCAAAAAACAGTAAGCGCCGCAATATTTCATACATCTTACGCGTTTTTATTAAAACCTTCTCTATTTAGCTCAAGAACGACGGAAGCGCCGCTGATTTTCATACGTCTCCCGCTTTTTTGCGAGTAAAATAGGTACTTTATATTATTCAGCACTAATGTCGTTACGGAGAAAGTTACTTACATTTCGTTAATAAATTAACCCTTATTCCCTAAGATACGCGGCTGTCAAAATTTATACTGAACTGACAAATTTTGACATTATTTACGGCATATTATCACCAGCCAGCTAGCCACTTGGCCACATAAAACCTATTTGGATGTTTAGATGTTTTGATACATTGTTGGTTTATGAATAACTAGCTGTGCCCGCGACTCCGTCCGCGTGGATGAGTGACTATTCCCATGCTATTCCCCCCCGTTTTTTCCACATTTTCCAATATTTTCTTCGCTCCTATTAGTCGCTGCGTGATGTTATATAGTCTAAAGCCTTCCTCAATAAATGGTCTAACCAACACACAAATAATTTTTCAGTTCGAACCGATAGTTCCTGAGATTAGCGCGTTCAAACAAACAAACAAACAAACTCTTCAGCTTTGATTCGTCAAAGAAGATTAATTGTCTTTTTACTATTTACTAAAACGCCCTCGAATAGCGCGCAAAATTAAAATACACATACATACATATCCTCCGCCTGTATTCCCGAGAGGGGTAGGCAGAGCACATGAATTCAAAAATCCAGTGCCACGTTTAGCGATTTCAGAGCAACCAGATGATCAAACGTGATACTGCAGTGACAGATTGCTAGCCCATCGCCCACAATACACTAACCCTTTCCCAGAGCCGACTCTTACGACACCCACGGGAAGAAAAGGGGAGGTGCTATTCTAACCCGGCACCACACGGGATATAAATTAAAATCCATACTAATATTATAAATGGGAAAGTGTGTTTGTTTACTTTGTTTGTTTATCAGTCTTTCACGGCTAAACGAAGCGACGTAGTGACGTGATTTTTGGGTGGAGATAGTTGAAGGGATGGAGAGTGACATAGGCTACTTTTTGTCTCTTCAAAACTCCCCATTTCACTAAAGTGGAGATTTGTGGAGAATACCGCAATTTTATATGTAGAAAGCTATAAATTGGTATATGGGATGAGCTATCTCTTCTGTGCTACCCCGAAATTAACGCGAGCGGAGCCGCGGGCAAAAGCTAGTTTGTCATAAAAATATCCCGCATAAATAACATACCTTTATTTTGACAGCTGCGTTAACTGAATTATGCAATAAACAATAACAATTAAGGTTACGTTGTAATCTTGATTTCATGTCCGACGGCATAGCTGCCGCTGTGTGCTTGTGAATATTTCAGATTTGACACAAATTTTAATCCGGTCAGCGCCAAGTTGCTCTAATTCGGATTCATCTTATTTATTTAGCAGCCACGTCCGCCCTCAGCAGGCAAAGCACGTAGGGCGTAACGTTACACGTTACTCATACGTGTCCGAACCGTCCGCGTCATTCAGTACGTAAATGACTTTCAATGGGCAGTTCACACGATTCCATTAGCAATCCAATCTTGTTCAGACTTATAGTACGACTGGAACGGACGGTCGGGAGTGCTAAACGGTCGCAAACAACCGCTGCGGTTCTTTCGCTGATAACAA
The DNA here is from genome assembly GCA_005406045.1 of Adoxophyes honmai. Taxonomy (NCBI): domain Eukaryota; kingdom Metazoa; phylum Arthropoda; class Insecta; order Lepidoptera; family Tortricidae; genus Adoxophyes; species Adoxophyes honmai. Next base: position 25,622 of record BHDV01031465.1, on the reverse strand, counting down.
ATAGGCTCGGGTTTATTGTTTCGTTTAACTAGGGCTGGCTCTGGCGGGAACGGCTATTTACGGATGAACTGAAGTTTAAATCACATGCTCTTTTGACGACAAAAGTCAGCGGCTATTTTTTATGAGTGAAATATTGCGTGGGTTGCGGTTTACGCAGACAGATGAAACTCAAACAAATTGTAGGCCAACGGAAATAATTTTATCAGTTTTGCTAAGAAAATAGCCTTCGAAGTAGCTGCTAAAGCGCTATTTTGAATTTGAATACTTGAATACAACGCATAGCCACAGAAAATGCATACACAACATTTTCCTGAGATTTAACTGAAGTTAACGTAAACGTAACTCGCAGAATCTGGTAAGCAATCAGTTGGACTGTTGAAATATTGTTACTAAGTAGGTATTTCTATGTTAAATTACCTATAGTTAATTTACCATAAAAAAAATATTAGCCCGATAATGTATCCCACCGTAAGGCCTCTCCTTTTGACCTCCACAACTCCCGGTCCTGCCAGTCCGCCGCGAAAAAATGGAGAATGAATTCCCCCGGAATTTCGATACAAAAATAAAAGCTGCAAAATTAGTAGGTACCTACCTACATTCTGGGACATTTCATTTTTTACTCGTCTATCATTCTAATTCGAACCAGACTAATGTATTTAAGCAAAAAAAATGTAAATGTTTAGATCGCTTAACTGAGGGTGTTATACAGTAACTACCTAAAACATTTTGTACATATAGGTGTAAGCAATATATTACTCGACAAACGGAGTGTTATCAATAGCGCTTGAAATCCCAGCGCATACATTATTACGTTACGTCTATGTCATACTTTGACCCTCTTGGGAAATAAGACACTAGCTCGAGTGATCCGCTGTCTAAGCCTATCTCACTAATGGCGTTGAACATATACTATAGCTTATCGATTTCAATTGACATTATGTTAATCATGAGTTGCAGTAGAGATAAGTCAAAAAAATAATTAGCTAACTTACTCACCTGGGGCCTAAATTCAATTAATTAAATTCAGTGATAGTCTCTTGAATGTATGTTTGAGTGAAACTGTACCCGACTTTTGGACTCTGTTTTCGCGTGGAGTTGGGTTTAAAATAACACCTCTCCATTTCTTCCGTGGGTGTCGTAAGACACGACTAAGGAATTAGGTTAAGGTGTATTTTAGGCGACTGGCTTGTCAGTATTATACCTACCAAGTCAAAGCCTAAAAATGTATGCCTGAAGTGGCCATAATAAGTGAAAATAAGTGAAAGTTTTTTCTATTTTAGGGAATACAGGCTTGATGTATGTGTGTATGTTACGTATTTTTAGAATTGGTATCGTTTCATAAGTTTTATTTGCAACGCCAGCCTCAATCTAGAAAGAATGAGGGATTTGAGAGCGAAGACACACTTCAAGTCCTAATGTTTAAATGTGCAAATGAAGTGGCGCGGGACATGAGACTGTGCAAGCTCAAAAGTCGGGCATGACGTTGAATAAGTAATCTTCTTAGTCAAACACTGTCTGCGGCTGTTTTAAGAAAAACAACCCCCGAGTAGCTGCAAGTATATGAAAAGGTCAGCGGTACATACTCCTATATGTATATGGCGCTCCGCTGTCGCTCACACATACTCTCTCAGGAATTCCACTCTTCGTCCACGGAATTTCGATTGGTATTGGCAACTCATTTCGGCGGCGGCATGAAAATTAATGCAGTGCCTTTGAGTACCGAGTATTTATTTTGTAGCCACTTGTTATTGAATCCAGCTCGTGCTACCTATTTGCTGGTTGGGTTTATGTGTTTTTTTCGTTGATTCATATTTTATTTATATTGTTGGCAAAGGTATTTTTCTTGAGGGAAGGGGGTTGATAAAACCGAATAGTATCTAATAGGAACTAGCTATATTGCGACGAGACTTTTAATTTGCGAATTAGACGACTGCGTCAGTGTGTAATTGACAAATTTCAATCCCGCGGGAACTGTCTATTCTTCCGGAATAAAAATACCCTATATTAATACAGGGTGTCAGCATCCTGCATACTAAATTTAACAAAATTGATACTTCCCTTTGCGCGCTAAGAAGTAACAAACATATACACACATACACACTTGTGATCGAGAATAGTAAATAGAACACTATTTGAATTTTATCAAGTCACTGAATCATGCATTTCATTGCTTTGGTCCACAATAAAATAAAATCAACAAACAATTTAATTTGAGTAGGTAGCGTTAGGTAAAAAGTATATTTCGTTTTTGTAAACAAAAGCGACAACTTGAAATCAGGATCAGGACCGAACATTTTAAAATAAAATATGCCTCTAAAATGTATAAGCCTTGACAGTAAACCTGTCCTCACCGCTACAATCGCAGGCCTAAAAACTTAGTCGAAAAATCCGAGGTGATTTAATACATAAGAAGTCACGGGTTTAAAACGATCTTTGTGACCCTCGTGGGAGGTCGAGATTTACCCGGAGATATCCTTTTGACCACGACATCCGAATAACATTATGAAAGGGGTGAGAAGAAGGAAAATGCGTTATTATAATAATTACATAACCCGGCGAGGCAGCTGAAAATGTCTTATATTTTGTTTCTGTACGGGAAAGTAATTTGGCGTCGCTTATTCTTACTTAGAGAACGTGCGAGTATTTTTTAGTGATATGTACAACAAATAATGCGTTCACAAGTAATGTTTCATTAAGATACTTGTGTTTCCTTATGACTGCAGATGTTAAATAACTGCGTGGACAATCCGACACGTGCAATAAGTAAGTTTCTTTCCGCAAGTGATTACTTTTGTAATCATACTTCTTAGTTTACCGTCGAAGTTAATGGAAAAGGCCACTTGGAAGTTTGAAGTGAGATTCCATCTGGATGAAGTTGCCGGGAAACAAATTGAATGGAAGTCAATTTCCAACCTTTTTATGCCAACTATTTTAAGAACTCGTTTAGTTAATTAGGTTCGGAACTATTTTGTGTTCGTCTAAAGCTATTTCAATTGAGCTCTCATGGGCTGAATGGAAACTTATTAATATACACTCAAGCTGAAAGCGCAATCGTCGTTTTCGATTTTAATTTTAAACGGACTTGATCTATCTTTAAAAGCAATTTCGGTATATATTACTTTACCTACCTGGAAAATGTAACTAGACGATTTTCATTCCTAGACAGAAAAAATAGTTACACAATGGGCAGAGATTTCCTGGAAAATATGAAGTAGGTACCTAATTCATATCGTCATGTACCCAGTTGCTGAAATTAAAACAATGTTCTGAAGTTATATATTACTTTCAAATTTGTCAACACTGTCCACCGCTGTTTCAATTTAGAGTTTAAAAACAAAACATGGAATTTAAAATGAGATGAGAAATAATAGAAACTGAAGTTACAAACTACACGTTACGCCTGTTTTGTATAGTTGAAAACATTTAGACGATTTACAATGATCGTGGTTTTCTTTGTGTAAATATTTTATGTTTAATTTGATGCCAAGAAAAAATAAATACCTAAGCATTATCTTTTCAAGTTAAGAGCGCCTATCCCGAATAAATACTCCTTTATTTGCTATTCACCGAATCCCTTCGGGGCGGTCCTGCTGTAAAAAATACCTCCCCTACTACTTAAAAAAAATCTATTAACTACTTGCCTAACTACTACTTTACCTACTGAACTTGTACACGACTGACCTCGCTCTGCTTATACTTTATCTAAACTATTAATTATTCAACCAGCTAATACCAACCCCAAAGCTTGAGCTATTTAAACTCACAATACGATAAGTTAGCGTTTTGTTTGGAAATTGAACAGTAAAAATAAGTAAAACTATTAGAATTAAGGTAATTATTTTCTTCGATTTTCCTAACGCCTTCTATATTAATACTCCTAAACTAGATTATAACATAACTTTGCTCACGATGCACCCTGCTAAATTTAATGAGAAGTTAATTAATACCAAAATCTCGACTGATCCCGCAAGATGGCGTTGATATCCTTTTTTTTTGTCGATTTGTAAACACAATCTCTTAAAAAAAACGGCAAGGAGAGTTACTCTAACGTAACGAAGACGTACCATTACACTGCCCGTACATTGTTCATTGTTGGAATTTTTCGTCGTGGACAATTTTAACTCCTGAAGCACGGGAAGGCTGTAAAGTTTCCGACTAGTCTCTTTACGAGTGCTCCCTCGTATAGCAATGATTGCGCTGAGCTTCCCACCGTAAATTTCAATAAGTTAAAAAACTGAATTGACGTGATAGGAATTTATTGACGGATACCGTATTGTCAGCACCGACAAAAAATAAACGTGACGTCATAAAATGACGAAGTAACTTTTTATGAAGAATCTGTCTTTTGTATTTTGTTTATGTGTGCCTGAGATGGGTTCGGTTTCGGGTCAAATCATAATACTTATGTATCTAGGTACAATCACGTCTTGTTTCTGTACTGCGAGTATACTTACCTACGTGCAGACTCAATAACAAATTAAAATTAAGAAACTAGTATCTTGAGCTGGCATTATAATGTTTAAATTATAAAATCGTTGATTGAAATAATAAATTAAATTATTTCAATCTCGGAGTACGATATTGTTAGTGCGTTAAAATCACGAGTTCAAAGGCCGGCGCTACTGGTTGCGCGAGATTATTGTGAGATACAAATTAATTGTTTTTGTTAAGCTAATGTACAAATAGATAGTGTACCACATTCACAGAACATTTGTAGAGATGTTATTCTAAATCCGACACCACAAGGGAACCAGTGTATTAATGCCTTTTATTCCGCAACAGTCACATAAATAACTATTATGTATGTAAGTATGTAACTAATACATTCAAGAAAATATTTAAAGATAACATTGATATAACGTACAAAGAAAGGCTGAAATGGCTGCAAAACCGGATTCCATGAACAATAAAATTGCGCATCGGCTTCAAAGGCTCGTACAGTTACTAGCATTAATATCTACCACGGCGGAGAGCGCAAATATATCTGACACGTCCTTCTGTCCCTAGTAATAAAGTGTTGTCAGATATTTTTGCAGACGTATTGTGTCAGATATTCGTGTTGGTGATTGTACCACCAGCAGCACAGACAGCGTGTTCTGAATTTAAGATATTTAATTTGTTTACTTCTTTCAATTGTCTCCTATTCACAAGATGTTCGAATTATTAATGTGACTATGATTAGTGATTACATACATTCATCATGCCTGTATGTATTCCCAAATGGGGTAGGCAGAACACATGAAACGCTACTTAGACAAAACCCTGACTGATTAAGGTAAAAAGTACAACAGTGACAGGTTGCTAGTCTCTCACCAAAAATAAAACTTAACCTATTTCCTTAGTCGCCTCTTACGATATCCACGAAAGTGTTATTTTCAACCCGACACCACGCGGCATATAAAATGTGATTACAGTATTGAACTAATGAAAAATAACGGACTACAAGTGTAGGAAAAATTATACCACACTGTTATCTAAGCGATTATTATTCCATGAAACGTGTTTATCTTTATTTCATGTTGACCTTTGCAGGTAGCTTGAGGACTAAGTTTAATTTTTGGCTTGGAACCAACCGACTGCGGTGAAGAACATAAAGATGTTTATTACATACATACATATTCTCACGCCTGTATTCCCAAAAGGGGCGTGAGAATATGTATGTATGTAATAAACATCTTTATGTTCTTCACCGCAGTCGGTTGGTTCCATTTAAAACATTAATAACTCATACAAAATGTTGGAATCGTACATAACTAATTTAGGTAGGTATCTTTACTGTAAACAGAATTCAGTGCACTAAAAAAAGAAAAACTTCGAGAGTATAAAATATTATATTTATTGCTGTTCATTTGTCATGTTATTATTCCACCGTATAAATGCGGGAAATATCGGCACTTATGAGTACTTATAGTACATATCGAGAGTTTTAGTCAAGTTACTTTTACGCCTTCCCGTGTGGTGCCGGGTTAGAATAGCACCGCCCCCTCTCTTCCCGTGGGTGTCGTAAGAGTCGACTCTGGGAAAGGGTTAGTGTCTTGTGGGCGATGGGCTAGCAACCTGTCACTGCAATATCACGTTTAACCATCTGGATACCCTGAAATTGCTAAACGTGACACTGGATTTTTGAATGCACGTGCTCTGCCTACCCCTCTTGGGAATACAGGCGTGAGAATATGTATGTATGTATGTACTTTTACGCCTGATGTCTAAAATACTAGGCACTCTTTAATATTTAATGTTTCATAAAAAAAAACATCACGTTTAATTATCTGGTTACCCTAAAATTGCCAAACGTGGCACTGGATTTTTGAATTCATGTGCTCTGCCTACCCCTCTTGGGAATACAGGCGTGAGGATTTATGTATGTATGTATGTATAAAAAAAAACTGTCTGTGCTGTTACAGGACAGTTCATATGATTGATAATTTATTCGGATGCCCAGAGATTACAATGAAACATTTTTCGTACGCTTCGCTCTTGCAAAAATATTAGTATTACGTTGAAAATTACACTCCGGCGGGTGATTTTGCTTTATTAGGCGCACTGGCCACCCGATCCGCTAGCAGCGGGAATATTTCAGTCTTACTGCCATGCCGGAGACCAAAATAGTACTTTTTAGGGTTCCGTACCCAAAAGGTGAAAACGGGACCCTAATACTGAGAGTTCGCTGTCCGTCCGCCGTTCGTCTGTTACCAGGCCGTATCTTACGAGCCGTGCTAGCTAGACTGTCAAAATTTTAACAGGTTATGCATTTCTATTGCCCCTGTAACGACAAATACTAAAAATGAAATGAAATAATTATTTACATGGGGCTCCCATTCAAAATAATGGTAACAGGTACGTACAAGCATAAAATATTAACAAAATTTAGTTATTTAAGGTAAAAGTACCAATGCTCGACACCTCAACGCCCAGTAGACGACACCCATCTGTCACCTGTCTTACTATGACATAAGGTTGCAAGTGCCAAGTATTGGGTCAGTGTCAAGCACAGGGACGTTTACCTTATCTACTTTAAATGTAAATTATTAAATTAAAAGAAAACAAGTATTTAAACTATTACTACGCACAAGTCCTTAAGCACGCGACAAGTGAAAATAACACCACACGACACGTATATCAAGCAATTTTGTTTTTTACTTTTGCGAGGAAATATAGGAAGTTACAAAATTAACTAAGTACCAAGTAAATGTATAGATTTATAACCTCTAACCTCGCGCAGTATTAGTTAGCCGTTGGTGGAGTGGTCAAGAACCCAAATTAAAATATTTATAATACTTTAATGTCTCAAATATATTTTATTCGTTTTTTAATTTGATTACCTAGTACCTAGGTATAAAAACAAAAAGTAAAGAAGTAATTACAAATAAATAAACTTAACCTATTTGTTTAGACGCATAAAGACGTGGAGCAATAGTAACTTAAGGAAATTAGAAATTTAAAAAGGACTAAAGCGAGAAATGTTGCTTTGCGCTCGATTAGTAGCCACGAAGCACCACTTTGAGAAACGGACATAGTAGCAGTCGGTCAACAGGTCCACCGTTTGTTTGCACCTCATCAATTTTACGGCACCTCATGTCTTAGCTGAGTGAACACGCCCCCGGCCCCTGTTGACTGAGACAACAGCTTCCCTTTCACAGTTCAATATTTTATTCAAACAAAACTCTGACAAAACTATTAAAGTCGAACGATTGCCGTTGAAATCCATCCCGAAACTGTAACTTTTCTACGGCACACAAATAATGGAACTTTGAATATCTAATGAACTTCTTCACCTCGGCTAGTAACTTCCTCCACTCAGATAGTCGAGTGCGCCTCGATTCGCGACAGTAGCGGCTTTCCTGTGCAATTAAGTGTTTCGGCTTTCAATGGGAGAAACTTGAAATCGCTTGTTTGAGTACGTTTCAAATTCGTATGAAGCCCGAAACATTGAAACTTATGGCGCACTACGTTAATTTATTCACGGTACTATAATGACGTCGATATTTATTAAAAACCGCGGCAATTAACGTACAATGGGGTTAGAATGGATTGCGAGGGTAGTTGCGTTTTTAATGGTGAGAGGAGGGATGGCAAAGACGTGAGATGGATTTTATAGGCTACTGCTACCTTAAATTCTTGTTACTTGTGCTACATGACATTGTTACGTGCCAGATTTTATTATTGCAAGTGAAGCGGAAGTTCCCAAATTAATCTATGGTGTCTTATGGCAAATGCAACTCAGACATCTATAGTTTTAGATCACGTAAACTCAAAAGATTGATTTTTTTCAATCTCTATATTATACCCGTGTGGTGCCGGGTTAGAATAGCACTTTCCCCTTTCTTCCCGTGGGTGTCGTAAGAGTCGACTCTGGGAAAGGGTTAGTGTATTGTGGGCGATGGGCTAGCAACCTGTCACCGCAATATCACGTTTAACCATCTGGTTACCCTGAATTTGCTAGACGTGGCACTGGATTTTTGAATCCATGTGCTCTGCCTACCCCTCATGGGAATACAGGCGTGAATATGTATGTATGTATGTATGTACTATATTATATCTGAACGCATTCCTGACATTAATTAGAAGATTATCAAATTTCTAATAAGGGATCTTCTTTTCCTTAAAGAAGTACGGAACACATTTAATAATACAATAAAAATATGAAATAAAAAAATACATATTTAGTCCCCACTCACCCCGTTTTCCGGTAGTAAATGGAGAGATTACACTATAATAATTTATACCTAATAGGTCACTCTCTCATTAAAACTCGAAAATGGGTAAAAATACCAGGAATTGTGACCGCTACAAGCAGAATACATAATAGTTGTACGTAATTATATCGCCTCATATTTTCAGCATCATTGGTAGCGTAATAAAACGGATAAACTCACGTCTTTAAATCGATATTAGCTCTACATGTTTAGAGCCATTTCCTGACTCATTATCAGGAGCAACGCGCCACGGTTGTAGATAGATGGATACTACGCGCCGCCGTCCTTTCAGCGCGACTACTTGACGCAATTGAGAGCGGCTCACAACTACCCACACTGTCGCATCACGTTTACTATTGTCAGTCGTCGGGTAGCACACAACTCTAACAACATCTGTCTCAAAGGATCGTTCACACCATTCATCATTGGTAGCCATGAAATACGATAAAAATGTTTAGTTTTCCTCGAACTATATGAAATTAACTTTGCTCTCGACAAACTAAATCATGTCGACCATGGAACTCTTATCTATGCATCCATGCATGTTTTGATACGAGCTTGGGTTTTATTGAATACTAGCTTTTGCCCGCGGCTCCGCTCGCTTTAAATTCGGGGTATCACAGAAGAGATAACACACATACCAACTTTATAGCTTTCTACATTGAAAACTTCCACTCCTCACTTTAGGGAAATGGGGGTTTTGAAGAGACAAAATGTAGCCTATGTCACTCTCCATGCCCTAAACTACCTCTACCTAAAAATCACGTCAATCCATCGCTCCTTTTAGCCGTGAAAGACGGACAAACAAACAAACAAACAAACAAACAAACACACTTTCACATTTATAAATTGGTACGGATATTGTGACGTATGATTCCCATCATCGGCCTACGTAATACACATAGGTATAAGTTAATCAATAATTCACTATCTAGCTTTCAGCTTCCACTGAAACAGGTACTGCATCATAATAGTATAACAAGCCAGACTAAACTTGTCTTTGGAGTTAAATTGGGTGTATCAGGCATACGGAAGAGGTCCAAGGTTGTTCTTTATAGAAATAAACTTCACCGGAGTCACCGCTCCAACATGCTTGAAACTTGAAAAAGCGGAACTGTATCGGAACATCGAAGTTGTCGATACAAAAAGATTTGATTTAGGTACTTGTTGATTGAATTTATTTCTATTACCGTTGAAGTTTACTCCATTGCACTAGGGTTGAGCAACTCTTATCTGACTTTCTTTGACTTCTTATACGATAAAAAGTTAGAAATTTACATTTATACAAAAAATATTTTAAAATATTTCTACGTCGATATTTTAAAAGTGGAGAGCTGTGTACATGGTTTTAGAGAAACACCAGATTTCACGCCATATCTCTTACATCGAGCAGCATCTGATAACTTGCCAACTATTTTCCGTTTTTTAACGGTGGATAGATATTTTAATGTGTTGCCGTTTAATAGTGCACCTTTCTGTACATACTTCTCATTGACATCCGACACAATATTATAATGTCATGAATTGTATTTACACTAAATTATCGTGTAGTTCCCGCTTTATTTTCAACTAGCTTCTGCCCGCGGCTTCGCACACGTTAAATTCGGGTTAACACAGAAGAGATTTCGGAATTATTATTAGGAAGCGCCCGCCAGAATAGCCAGCCGCCATTAGATTTTTTCCTACTTTCTCGACACTTATCGTCATATTTTGGAAAATTCAAACAAAATCTTTATAAATTGTAGCCTATGTGCTATTCTGATGTATAAGCTACATTACTGTAAAGTTTCATGAAAATCCATTCAGTAGTTTTTGCGTGAAGGAGTAACAAACATCCATCCATCCATCCATACATCCATCCATGCATACTCACAAACTTTCACGTTTATAATATTAGTAAGATTTAATTTATCTTGTATTTAGCATTATATCGTATATATGTATAATTTTTTGCCGCAATGTAGAGTCTTGATTATTAAAAACCACTGATTCTAAAGGCCGGGAGAATGGTTACTCCGCGTTGCAGTGTGCCAAGGAGGTGAACCACTCGATGTCTTACTGGCTGCAACCTCCTTGTGCCATGTGGCTTGGGCACAGACATGATTCCCGGCAACAAACATTCAAAAAATATCAACAAAGAATCGCCGTCCGTCTATAATTATATAAAAATTTAACACAAGAAGCCCGTTATAACTGAAATTATAATAACCGTGCCATGTACTACCGCCTTGCCCAGTGCTCGTGGGTCGTGGCTGAACAAGAAAGACCGGCGTCAGATTCACACTTTCAAGCAGGGATCGAATACCGGTATTATTTTCATACATTTATACCGGTATTTAATTACGGTATCTCAGTTGTTTTTGTATATTATTGCAATTTTTTCATTTAATGTCGTAGTTTCGCAGGCTTGCCTAAATACTATCTAGGAATACCCAGCTAAAATTCCGAATTAAAGGAGATATTTTATTTTTTATTAATACCGGTAACAATCCCTGCTTTCATGGTTCACAGCGGCTAGGTTCAACCAACGATCCAGTTGCTGAATGTAGACTGAATTAGAACCCGAGCCTGAAAAAATGTTTTTCAGCAAAATAGTACGTTGATAGCTAATGAGACCAGTATTTTTTTTTCTATTAAGACTTCAGAAACTGAAATACTGTTTTAAGTATAATAGTTTTTCAAGTATATCCATCAGTTTTAGACAGCGACGCCACGGTCACAGCGAGATATGCAACTCGTTAAACTTATAAGTTATAACACGGAGGGGATGTTTGCATTGGGGTTAAAAACGTAGTGTGTGAGGGAAGCAAAATCTCCACAGGACCGGGTGTAACCAACGGCGGGTATAATGCAATAAACTCTTCCATAGTTCCCACACAGCCTGCGAATTGTGCTTTGCCACGAAACACCGGGACGTCCAACGTATATCTTAACATTGCACGGGGCATTATATCCGGCGCACATGCCAACCGATTAAGGTATGTACCTAAATAATATTATAGAAAATGCTGAATAGCCACTTGGTTTCGCAGGCCGTCGCCGCGACCGCTCACAAACTTTTATGTTGTGAAACTTGGCTGTTTGTGCTTGACATTTATTGCTTTTATATTTTACGGTCTCTAGGGAGACGATTTGTTAAATGCTGTTACACAATGTAAGGAAATATGGCGGTGATGCTGATTTAATTTCACATCTTGAGGCTTTCTAGTAGGTTATCTTTTATTGTTTAATATGATTGTTTGTAGTCTAAGTAAGTAAGTCAAGCAAGTCCGTGTCCAAGTGCGAATGCTTCCCAATAGGTTTTATGTTTTCGAGCTGTATGATTTGCGTTTACAAAATATTTGTGTTTCGTACATGAGGCTTTAGTCTACTACTGGACTGAACTATTTTCATTTTTACAAAAATTTTGATGCTTATGAGATTTATAAAACCTTCCGGTTTTATATCATCTTATTCGTTAGTTACATCCCCGATGCAAAAATAATACCTAATGTTTAACAGCAACGGCTGTTTGTTTGTCTCTGTCTGTGGCATCGTTACTTTACTATTAACTTAATAGTATTAAGCCGCAAAGATGGACCGATTTAGGTGCTTTTTTTGTTAAGATGTAAGCGAATTATTCTTGCGGTGTTTTTCAACCAAGTTTGGCTCATACTTAATCAGGTCGGTAGTTTTCAAAATTTGAAATTCCGAGTTTCGAAAATCCGGACATTTTTACTACTTTTTATTTAGATAACTTAAATTAAATTGTTAAAGTTATGGTTGTCACACGTTTTGAGCTGCAGAGGGTTATGAATGCAAACCCTGGGTCGAACCTCAGTGAGCTATTAGGAACAGACAATCCAGTGACGAAGCCTGAATACAAATTTAAACTAAAAACAATTCACTGTTGTGATTAAAGTTCCCAATCCTCACTGGGCCCGCATCGAAAGTTCAATCTGAGTCCTCTCATGTTGAGGGAAGGCAGACCAGCAGCGGGATGCATATAAGCTATTAGTACTGTTAGTGAAAAAACTTGTTGCAGGGGCCGAAAACTTTTTACTTATCCTTTTTTACTTAATCGTCAAATTGGTCAACGTATGTTCCCATGGGCCGACCCGAACCAACTTCACAATTTTATAAATGTTGTTTAAAAAGAAACGTGTATAAATCGATTCTGGACGAGTTAAGAAAATGAAACTTTTAATATTCATTCTTGGTTTAGTATTTCTATGATCAAATTGTGTAATAAATAGAGGAAAACGTAAACGTATAAGTGCATGACTTCGGAAATAAAACCTAACAATAAATCTTTATGAAAACTGTTGGACAAAAGACAAAAATGGCTGTTCACTGCGTATGATACTGAAATATGGTGCTCAAAAACTGTTTTTTTCTCTTGATGATCCTGAAATTCTCTGTTAGCATTTTTCTGAACAGTCAACAGTTGTTGAGAGACCGTGGAGCAAAGATTCCCAGCTTAACCGAAATGTTACTGCCATAGCAAGAGACTTGTCACACACTAACTCGATTTTTTTTAACTGTGTGATTTCCGTGTATAATAAATAACACCACTCCCATTTTTTCCGTGGATACCGTAAGAGGCGACTAAGAAAATAGGTTTAGATATGCTTTAGGAGACAGGCTAGCAAGTCACTATTGTGCCTTATTTCATCCGTTTGGGAACTTAAAATAGAGCTAAAAGTCGCTTTAGAATGTGAAATGGTCAGGTTTTATCTACGTCACAATTCGTGTGCTCTTGCTTAACCCAGGGAACATAGGCGTGATGGTATGTTATGTTATGTGCGTTCATACTGGGCACGAAAGATCTTAAAGGAAATCTGAGCTTAATCGAGTCAGGAGATTTTAATAGCTTCTTTGCAGGTCTCAGTAGTGGGAAGTGGGAAAAGTTCATGTCCCTTCATTAGTCGTATAGTGAAAAGAAGCGCGCCCAGCTTGGTCTACAGACTCCCAAATCCAGTACTTTTTGCGTTAAAAATAACGTTTTTTGCTTTCAAAGAGATTTAGGGCTGAATTAGTAGTGTTATAAGTCTTTTATCTAACTTTAAACCAAAAATTTAAGATAAAGTGTTTCCGGAAACTTAAACGTTCATGGTTTTGTCTATGTTACGTTTCGCGTGCCCTGCCAACCCCATTATGATGTCGTGTGCGTGTATGTTCCTAATTAACTTGTAATACAAGTTCGATTTACTGAAATTGTGAAACGGACAGAATGTACGTGATGTGGATAGTAGAAGTTTTTGGGTTTGATCCTGGACTAAGCTACAATGATTTACATAGTGAAATAAAGGGGATACACTCAGGTTTATCTAGATTAGCTCTACATGTTTCGGGCTAATTTGTGACCCATAATCGGGAGCAACGCGCCACAATGCCTGCGAAGAAACACATTAATACAAACAGAATACCTACCACAATAACGACAACGTTTGACAATAATGGTGAATGTGATGACGAAAATGTGGGTAGTTGTCAGTCGGTGTCAGTTGCGTCAAGCAGTCGTGCTGAAAGACCGGCGACGCGCAGTGAGCGTCTCTCCGCAGCCTTGGCACGTTACTCCCAATAATGGGTCAAGGAATGGCTCGAAAGATGTCGAGCTAAGCTCAATATGGAGACGTGAGTGTATTCGTTTTATTTCAGCATAAACAAGTCCTATGTTAGTTTTATATTTCCATTGATTAGTTGATTACGCTGATTAACAAATTGTAACACAAGGAACCTAGAAAGTTTAAATTTAGCCCTATTTGAAAGCGAAACAGATTGTGATTAACGCAATAAGCCCACACAATATTTAATAACGATACCGCAATCCAACCCACGGGAATTTGTTACCATGTTAGAACATTTAGCTGCCGAGCTCGAATTTATTTTTAACACTGAACCATTTTGTGGGCATTTCGTTTGCTATTCGTTCCAATAGTCACTGAAACACGAACTAGTTTTTATTTGTATGTAGTTTGCAGTTTATGTAAAACAATTAGCTAGTAGCGTTTTCTAAGGGCGAGAGATAGACGAAAGATTAATGAGCTCGGATTGGATGAATATTGAGTGCGTTACAACTTTCTAGTTACTTACCCACAAAGTTGTACCGAATTTGCATTTTACGTACTTACTGCCAACTAGGCCTCGGCCCAACCTTGTTTCTCATCGACTTCCCAAAGTAGCGATCAAAATCAAACTTGCTTAAATTTGCAATTGAAATATCTTTTTATTTTCCCTTTGAGCTTTCAAGGTTTAAGGGGACCCGAGCTCGTCAACTGCTTAAGGATATTAAACTTCCTAGCCCGTTCCTTCCAAGTTATGTTGAGGGACAGTTTTTTGTTTGTTGCCACGAAATTGTTTATCTTTCCTAAGTTAACCTTCTAGCGATTAAGCTTAATCACTTCACTTTTATTTAAGTAAGTATCGACGCTCCCTCCGCCACTGCATATTGGTAAACGAAACGGATTTACCCTATCCACTGTTTTCTGCCTAAATAATTTCTACTTTCTCATATTGAACTTGAAATTACTTTCATAGACATGACTGTGACTTATGTAATTACGGTGTTCAGTTTTAAAAGAAAAAGAATACTCCATTTGAGTGTTGTTTCATTTCGTTAGTTAGTAACAAAAAGGAAATGAAGGAAAAGATGTTTCTTAAACTCGAAAGAGTTGATAGCCTGTAACATCAAAAAAATGTACATTCATCCAAAACGGGACACATAATTTGTTACTCATTTGCCAATCCACAAACGATCCATTTGGATTCGCAATACATACCTAACATTATTTACCCTTAAAATTGTCATAAAATAAGTGCGAAATAAGTAATGACGTAACAAATGCAAGGCTGCGATGACAAAGATCTCTGATAAAACTGGCAATTTAATGTCCGCATTAAAAACTAAAGTTAATAGGCGGAGCTTGGGCAGCGGTTTCCAGCGGCGCGGCTGCGAGGGGCGCGGGCGAGGGCCGGGGGCTCCGCCGACGCGCGCACCTCTTAGCAACAAAATATTACTCTAAACGTAACCGTTAACTACACTTTAAAACAAAAGAACACGCATACACACCCTTCCATACACGTCGCCTAAAAATATACTCACAACATTTTGGTTTGTTAGGTACACATTTTGTGGGTTTGACTTGGCATTTTTCTTTTACTAATTTTCGACGCTATTTTACGGTCCATTAGAGGTTTTATAAATAACACATATTAGTTCCGATGAACGTTTCAGAGAGCAAGTGAGCGCGCGGTGGTGGCGGGTCGGGAGGGTGTCCCCATGCCACGGCCGCTCCGCCTCGCAATCAGTCGCCCCTAAGTCTCAGGTTTGTACGCAGCATCCCGACGCTTTATCTCCTTTCGTTTCACACAGATTTCTTTCGACTAGTGTTTGATAGAGGCTGTATTATGTAATTTTGTGTGCACGGTGTTTGCAAGTGATCGGGTTGCTGAAGTACGATGTGCGGGCGCGGAGTCCGGGCGGCCGTCGCCGGTGTGTTATTGTTGTATCTCGGCGTGACGGCGCAGCCTTTTTCCGTCGAGAAAATAGCTGTCGGTGAGTGTCATTATTCCAAAGATAAGCGAGATAAACATCTCTATTCAGTTGCACGATTTTGTAGAGACACATCAGGCAAATTTTATTTTACCTTACTGACTTTCCATTATTACTTCTTACATTATTTTAGTAAGAATAGCGAGTAATGTAGTGTTTTGTTTCCTTTTCACTCTAACGCACGCGGCCGCTCGCATGCTCAGTTCAAGTGGGTATCGATTTTCTCTTTTCCACCCTGTGCGTCGTCTCTTTCTGTCTTTGAGCAACGTATTAAGGTAATGGCGTTTTGAAAGCACGCCTGGGAGTGCAGAAGGACAGTTATCATGTTTTACCAAAAATAAAACTACAAAAAAAACACCAAATACTAGGGAGCTTCCTGCCTTTAGCGTCGACATTTTCTTTGATTTTATTAATTCTGCTTTATGCAAAAATTTAACCAGGCACAAAAGAACGTTAGTGTCACACATGTGGGCAATTTTAACGTATTGGATTTACTTCTAAGGTGTTAAACCGATTTTCATACGAGGATTTTTATTGATCAATGATTGCTTTACTGCTTATCAACTCGTCGGTAACAATAGGTAATCCCTAGCAACCTAACCAATTACCTAACCTAAAACATAGAACAGGAAATATACATTTAATACAACTAGTGAAGTAATTAATCATATACCTGGTTAACTGAAATCGATCATGACGTAGCAATTGAATTCAGTAGGTATGTGCTAAACAGACATCTTCATTCATAATTAAAGTAATTGTATTTTTAAACCCCTGTGATGTTGGGCGTGGAAGTTTCCAAACATCTCGTATCGTAAAAGTAAACCTGGTTAAGTTATGTTTTAGGCATCGGGGTAACACTTGTCACTATTATACCTCTCTTACTTACCTTATAACCTAAAAATGTGCTAAATGTAAATGAATGAAATAGTTTTGTGTATGCAACGTGAAATATACTCTATTTGGCTATACAGCCGTGGCGTATGCACATGTATAACTATTGTTCTGAAACATAATCAAAACGTCGTAACTTTAAACTTTAACTGTATTATAAAGTCGTAGCAAGCTGATATTGTAATGGAACCCCTTAATCGCTCCATTATTTTAAGTCTGGGTACACATTTCCATCAAGATTATCAAAATAAAAGTTCGGTGCGCGATATTAAAAATGTTGCACCTACCTATTGTTTGAGTCAATTTTATGGATTTTGCTCATCCTATCGCAAGCCGCGAAGGATCGTTACATTTTATGTCATTTTAAAGTTTAATGATTATTTTGTCCAAGAGAACACGAAGTATTCAGTGCAGCAAAGGAAACTTCTGAACGGTACCACTTTAAACTTGGAGGCGACATTTGACGAAAAGTTACCGTAATTACCTCGTTCGAATCGTTTTCTGTACCGGGCACACCTGCGACTTATCGAACTCTCTCATATTTGTACATATATTACGGGCACAGAATTACTTTAAAACGCTCAGTAATTGTACAAGTACATTGCTTCGTTTGATAATGATAACCCAGATTGAAGTGTTATATATACAGCGAGTTATTAAAACCCAAGGCGTATATTAGTTTCAAATAACGTGAACACAGTCATATTTGTTCTTTAAAAAAAGATTAATCGGTCTCAAAATTAATGACCAATCTTCTTAAAGTACTTGTTGCTGTGATGAAAATAACATTTAGGTACCCGTTCTGTGCCATAAAAGGTTTCACATTGTGTGATGCGATGCATTTAAAATGGTTCGTTAAACTCTCGCATTTATTTTAAAAAAATGGCGAAGTTTTAGTAGGTGACCTAATTATTGGACTGCATCTGCCCTACAATCGTATTTCTATTTATTTTATAACAATATTAATTAATACACGCATACATACATACCGTCACGCCTCTTTCCCACAGGGGTAGGCAGAGACCACTTTGTTCCACTTGCTACGATCCTGACATACATCTTTTGTTTCATCCACGTTCATTAGTTTCTTCATACATGCTCGTCGATTTCGGGTACTCTTGACCTGACCTGTTTCTAAAACGTCCGCGATTTGGTCACGGAACGTCCGTCTAGGACTTCCCCTCCACATTCACTTCCCTTCACACTTCCAGCATAGATCTGTTTAGTCGATCTTCTTTCATCCATCCTCTCTACATGACCAAACCAGCTAAGCATACTTCTTTCACGCCGTAACTACTGAACCGATTGCTTTGAAATTTTGCAGACGTAAAGTTAGAAGTCGGGATTAAATAATAGGGTACTTTTTATCCTGAAAAAAATTGATGTTCCCGAGGGAAAACAAAAATATAGTTTGCTTGATAGATAGATTGGAGATGGCGCTGTGTGTCGTTTAAAAGAAGGTAAAATATTGCAATCAAATATAAACATGTAAATTTGTTGCGCTTTATACCGCAATATAACCGAATTCCACGCAGGCGAAGCCGCGGGCGGAAAGCTAGTAATAAATAAACCACCCTAAATACGCTCCATACGTATAGACTATGCGAAAGAGTCTCAGTATGAGAGAGTTAAGGGAGGAGGAAGAATACAGGGAACTTTACACCCAATTCTGAATTATTAAACAGCTATGTTTTCCTTTACCAAGTAGCTCGTCACGGGTCAAACCACCAGGCTATCATCGATTTTTTTGAAATAATAACACTACTAATAAATAGAAAATAGAAGAAAAGACGCGTTTGAGATCAATTCAAACCCTGCTGAAAATCATCCTTGTGCTGTTTATGGTAGGTTTGTGAAACGTTTGACTTTGGCAACGCCATAATAGTCGAAGTTTTAAACTCAAGTCCGGTTTCGAAAATAAAACACACTTTGCCTTTCTGGTCCCTTTTCTTTGGCCTACTTTAAAATTTTTAACCCAACTTTTATCTTCGCCCTTCCTCGGGTTTGATTTCTAAAAATAGTTTACTTTGTCTGATCTCTAAATAAAGGAATAGATTTTTAGTTTCATTCTCGCTCACTCTATAAACAGAAATTTTTTTTTCTGCTAGAATTTTCACACTACCTCGTCAAATACCATTAAAACCATTCACAATTGAAACAGTCTTTACAAAAAGTACAAAATATACATCTGTATACCTAACCTGAATATTGAATATTTAATAAAAAAAAAAGTTTCATAAGATAGTTTAAAAGGACCTGCGGTGATCCTCTAACTAACGTAACAAGCTAAACTTATAGACGAACTCGACGTCGAGGTTTCACAATTTGCTGTCATATTTTAAGGAAAATCTGATAGTAACCGGTGGTGTCGGATTTAGAATAACAACCTCCGTTTCTCACGTGGAATGTCGTAAGAGGCGACTAAAGGTAAGCGTCCACTTATCGGTATCGTACGCAACGGATCGTAGTATTTTTTGTATAGAAACTCATATAAGTGCGTCCACCTGTCCGCATCGTACGCATCGCACATCGCCATATATCTGAATGAATGCGATGCGTCCGATGCGTGCGATGCGGGCCTGTGGACGCCTACCTTAAGAAAATAACTTTAGGTATACTTAAAGCGACAGCCTAGCAACCTGTCACTAACGTATGCGGACTGAAATTTGGACAAAGTTTGTATATATAAAATACATAAAACAAAAGTTTAAATAAAAATGTGTGTTTGTCAATGTAAAGTCAATATATCTGTCAATCAGTTTGGAAAGTTTCATGAAGATTGGGTGTTTGATTTTGTAATTATGGTAAATCAACAAGAACGCCGTCGTCAAATTGTATGTAATTTCTACAATACACATCCCCTATGGCCGAAATCGAAGGTGGTGGAACATTTTGTGCAAATGGGTGAGAGTCGAAGCACCATTTACAATATATTGGCGTCCTTTGGCTTGAAGAAAACCACTGCCAGAAAACCTGGTTCTGGAAACTACTCCAGCTTGAGCAAGTCTTCTGAGAGAGCTCGATTAAAGAAAATTACGGCCGGCCGTGTCGCAAAATCCTACAGAGAGCTCGGAAGGAAATTCAAGTGTGACGGCAAAACTGTTAAAAAATATCTGAAAGACATGGGCATCGATAAGCGGTGTAGAAAAGTTAAGCCCACCGTCTCTGAAAACCAAGAAATCACTCAGAAAGTACGGCTGCGTAAATTGGTCAAAGAAATATTTTACGCTAAAAATAATGTCACTTGCGTTATGGATGACGAGTCATATTTCACGTTAGATGGAAACGAGTGGCAAGGCAATTACTATTTTGAGAACACCAATGGACCAACCGATGAAAACGTAAAATATATTGAACATACAAAATTTCCTAAAAAAGTTTTGCTATGGCTTGCCATTAGTCGACGCGGAATGTCTAAGCCTGTATTCTTTGAATCAGGTTTAGCTGTGAACGCCGATCGCTACATAGAGCGTTGTTTGCCATTAGTGCGAGATTTTATAAATACGAGTCATAGAGGAGAAAATGTAGTGTTTTGGCCAGACTTAGCCTCAAGCCATTATTCCAAAAAAACCCTTAGCAAAATGGCGGAGTTAAACATCCCATACGTACCGAAGACATCAAATCCACCTAATGTTCCACAACTTCGCCCTATTGAAGATTTTTGGGCAAATCTAAAGAGGCGAGTATATTGCAATAATTTTCGTCCCAAAAATGTACAGAGTTTGATCCGAAAAATAAAATTGGAGTTGACAAAAATGCCCACATCTGTGTTTTCGACAGCGATGGAAAAAGTACCACAGAACTGCCGTAAAGCATCTCGCACAGGAGTAAACTTTTTTTTACATTAAGCATTAACATATACCTTATTATATAAACATAACTATTTTTTTAAAAATGTGTTTTTTTTTATTTAAAACAATATGGAAATTTGTCCAAATTTCAGTCCGCATACGTTATGTATCTGCAAACTCAAAACAAAAAAATATTTTAGAAGTGACCAGGGAACGTGAAGTAGTACATAATGTTTGTGGCTACGTAGCGTATCGTGTACCTACTCTACCTACCCCATTTGGGAATACGAGCGTGATATAAATATGTATGTATCAGTAGATATCCACTAATTTTGGCGTTTTATCTAGTTCATTAACTAAACATACTCACCATAATATAACATACTGTAATGTGTTATCAATTCGAATTTCAATCTACACACGCAAATTTCCCAATTATTGAATACATATTTATTGTGATATTCACTGGACAGCCATCGACTTATCGTTCGATCATTATCATTCGACATTTCTGTCAATATCGATTATCGAAAGATGAAAATGGAAGCTACATCGACTCTGGCGGGTACATAATCTAAAATCTTATCGACTTGATGCCATCGTGTCGACTTAGATGTTTGAGAACTTTATTTAACTTATGCGGTTCCTCCTAACATTCGAAGGACTTATTTATTACGATCGAAAAGTTAACACCTACAGCCAAAATACTTGCAAGTGAGTTAAAAAGCTATTGAATATTAAACTACCGTGAGACTCGTCACTCATGTTAAAAACTTATAAGGATAACTCACGCTTTAAATTGAGTATAGCTTGACATGTTTCAAACGTAAATCGTTACTCAATCGAACGCCCCCCCCCCCG
>BHDV01031409.1:192693-214454 GCA_005406045.1 Adoxophyes honmai | reverse complement strand
TGAAAAACATCAAAATCACCGAATTTTGTTTGCACGCTCTTAATATAAAATACGCAACATGACCAGGGCCAAATAGTAAGTTGTCAGGCTATAAAAATTTTATTTTGGACTGTAACTTTTTTATGTTTGATTTCAACAAAAAATACATTTATCTGTGGTATTTGAAACTTTTTCGAACCTTCGCATTCGAACATTCGTAATCCTACTGGACATTTGCATTCGCGAATGTGTACAGTCACGAACAGGGATTGTTGAGCCACTTGCCACTGTTCGCAATTTAGACGTTTAATCAATGACCGACGTGACCGACTAGATGTCAGCTATTGGATTAGTATTACACGGCCAAGTTACAAACATAGGTAAGTGGCTCAACAATCCCTGTTCGCGATGGTACATTTTGACATTCCTGACATTCCTAATACAGACTTACATACATCACGCCTGTATTCCCAAATGGAGTAGGCAGAGCACATGAAACGCTCCATAGACACCACTTCTATCATATTATTTTAGGTTTTGAGTTAGCAGGTATTATAGTGACAGGTTGCTAGCCTGGTGGTTTGGTTTGGGCACGTGGAGAGAATAGATAAATCAAGGATATGTAAGCAAATTTACAAGGGAAGTGTGTTAGGGCAAGTCGGTCGAGGGCGCCCTCGTAGAACGTATATCGACCAGATCGGCGATGTACTAAATAAAGCTCAAATTAGGAGTACCCGAAACCGTCGAGCGTGTATGACGAGAGTGATGATGATGAATGTGAGTGAAGCGAGAAAATTATGTCAGAATAGAAGCGAATGGCGCTCTGTTGTCTCTGCCTACCCTGCAGGGATTAAGGCGTGGCGGTTATGTATGTTATGTAGGTTGCTAGCCTGTCGCCTAAAATACCTTAACATATTTCCTTGGTCGCCTCTTACGACATCCACGGAAGAAAATAGAGTGGTGTTATTCTATCGGATCTATCGGTCTATCCCGACACCATACAGGAAACATAACATAATACAATTACAGACGTAACATAATTACAGACGTTTATTTTTCTTTTTTTTATTGTCAGCCTTCAAAAAACCCTCGCTTCTCTCCGTGCACTCGATCACTCACTCCGACGAGCGCAAATACGCCTGCGCGTGCGGTAAACGCTACAAGAGGCGCAAGGAGCTCAAAATACATGCGCGGACGCACGACGACGCGCGGCCGTACCAGTGCGACCATTGCAACATGAGGTGAGAGTGAGATGCGAACTTTATGACTATATTCGCGAAAGACAATAATGTCAATAATAGCAAAAATTGCAAAAACAAATCTCATTTTTTTTAAAGAAGGGCTTTTGCAGTTAGGTATGAATATCCAGCAAAAAATACAATATGCGTTTTTTGTCAGAGAGCCCTTTTAAGTACTTACCTATTTTATTTTAATTTCATTATTTACTTTGAAATAAAAGTAGGTATATAACTTAATAACTTGTGAATATTTCAAGTGTTCACCTGTTGCCAAGTGTCCAACAACACCAAAAATATCGCGATTGTTATAGACATTTCTGCCTCTGCACTAGGAACAAAATGTATTTCGGTTAACGTATTTGGGTATGGCGCAGCGCAGACGACAGAGTTTTGTGCTATCGAGTCTGCGCAGCAATAAATTGTCTGAATGGCGCGCTGACAGTTTCCACGAAACTCTGAATGGAAATTCCTGGAACCTGTCAGCGCGCCATTTAGACAATTTATTGCTCCACAGACTCGATCGCACAAAACAGTGTCGTCTGCGCAGCGCCTATAACTAGCGAAAATAGTTGAACTTTCTAATTCTGAGCTACGCCCAACTCTTTCTCTAGAATGCCGTGTCATAAAAGATTTAACAAAAAAAAAAGTGTTTCAACGTGTTCCTAAACACCGAGTAAAAATGTAATGAAACGAAAATTCCAAATTCTACTGAGCTGTCACTTAATAGAACTGAAGGGTTCATAGATTATGTAACAGAGTGTATTCTTTGACGGATTTTAAATTTTTCATTCAAAAAGGTTTACAAACTCATTGAAAATTGGGCCATTTTACCCCTTTTCTGCTTTACTCGTGTTTTTGTAACACGTATATTCATGTTCTTTCCCCTTTCTTCCCGTGGGTGTCGTAAGAGTCGACTCTGAGAAAGGGGTTAATGTATTGTGGGCGATGGGCTAGCAACCTGTCACTGCAATATCACGTTTAACCATCTGATTATCCTGCTGAAATTGCTAAACGTGGCATTGGATTTTTAATTCATGTGCTCTGCCTACCCCTCTGAGGATTACAGGCGTAAGAATATGTATGTATGTGTATGTATGTATGTGTATATTCATGTTCTCTTTCAGCTTCAAGCTCAAGAGTGTTCTGAAGAGCCACCTAGCGCTGCATCAACCTGACAAGCCGTTCCTCTGTTCCGTTTGCGGGTGGCGATTCACGCAAGGTATGGCCATGTTTTTAAGGGAACAGTATGATTGTCAGATTGTCACACCCGTTTTGACAATTGGTATCGTGTTTTTATAACGTCTGCAACAAATACTAATTACTAAATGCTTGATGTCCTTTGCGCAATAGTGTCGCCGAAAACAAGGCTGGTTAATACATTTTTTTAAATTAGGGTTCACAAAGTCATTATTTGGTTATCCCTATCCGTTTGTGATTGACACGACTGTCACGATAAGATATAAATAGTTGTCAATATCAAGTTATTGTCTTCGTATTTTTGCGTCGTTCATTGTCATTGTAAACTGTATACAACTGCATACAATAAGTGATTTACTTAAGTTTTTCGCCTATAACATCTATGTGACATGGTTAAATAATAAGGCTTTTTTATATTTCTATTTGTGACTGCATTCTCAGCATATTCGCTCTCCCCAACAGCCGGTAACCTATCAGTGCACATGCGGACGCACACGGGCGTCAAACCGCACGCGTGCGGATGGTGCGGGTTCCGCGCGGCGGCCGCATCCTCGCTGCGGAGGCACGAGCGGCGGCACCGGGCCTCGCGCCCGCATCGGTGCCGGTCGTGCCGTAAGGCGTTCCACGATAAGGGGGCGTTGGTAAGTCACATTAAACGTGTAAATTGGTTTAGTGCGAATATCCGCATCATTTTAATATTCGCTTTCACATCGACGTTCGCATCAAATGATGATATTCGCACTCGCATTATGCGGATATTCGCATCGTTCTTACCATTCGCATCGACATTCGCATTCGCATAATTCAAATATCCGCATCATTTTTAACATTAGCATTCGCATAATACAAATATCCGCATCATTTTCAACATTTGCATTCGCATAATACAAATATCCGCATCATTTTTAACATTAGCATTCGCATAATACAAATATCCGCATCATTTTTAACATTTGCATTCGCATAATACAAATATCCGCATCATTTTTAACATTTGCATTCGCATAATACAAATATCCGGATCATTTTTAACATTTGCATTCGCATAATACAAATATCCGCATCATTTTTAACATTTGCATTCGCATAATACAAATATCCGCAACATTTTTAACATTTGCATTCGCATAATTCAAATATCCGCATCATTTTTAACATTAGCATTCGCATAATACAAATATCCGCATCATTTTTAACATTTGCATTCGCATAATACAAATATCCGCATCATTTTCAACATTAGCATTCGCATAATTCAAATATCCGCATCATTTTTAACATTTGCATTCGCATAATTCAAATATCCGCATCATTTTTAACATTTGCATTCGCATAATTCAAATATCCGCATAATTTTTAGCTGGTTTGGTCACGTAGAGAGGATGGATGAAAGAAGATTGACTAAACAGATCTATGCTGGCAGTGTGAATGGATGTGTTGGGGGGGGGGAAACCTAGACGGACGTTCCGTGACCAAATCGCGGACGTTTTAGAAACAGGTCAAGAGAACCCGAAATCTAAGTGAAACTAATGAACGTGGATGAAGCAAAAGAGGTATGTCAGGATCGTAGCAAGTGGAACAAAGTGGTCTCTGCCTACCCCTGTGGGAAAGAGGTGTGACGATATGTATGTATGTATTTTTAACATTCGCATTCGTACAATGCAAATAGTTTTTTGTACTTCGTGTTCTTTCTTTCACACGGTAGTGTTTATACTTTTTTTTTGTTCCAGACGCGCCACGAGCGATCTCACAGCGGGGCTCGGCCGTACCTTTGCCCCGGCTGTCCCATGCGCTTCGTGGACAGCTGGAAGAGGAAGACGCATCTCATGCGCGCGCATAGGACTCCCCTAGCGCGCATACCTCGCATGCGCGCGGACGCCACCACTATGCCCTGAGAGAACTATGAGGAAGACACATCTCATGCGCGCGCATAGGACTCCCCTGGCGCGCATACCTCGCATGCGCGCGGACGCCACCACTATGCCCTGAGAGAACTATTAAGTCGTCAACATAAGCTGCGCAGACGACAGACTATCCGTCACGCACTTTTTAGTCTAAATATAATCAAAGCAATTACATGCAGCGGCGCGCAAGAAGTCCGGCGCGCATACTATCCATGCAGAGTTTTTGTGCGCCGCAGACTCGATCGCACAAAGTGTGCCATCTGCGCTGCGCCTAAGTGTAAACTCTATTTGGTAGAAAGGAGAACATATAACAATGAAGTCGTCTATGTTAGTGGCATTTTGTATCCATTTGGTTAAAGTTTACATTAGAAAACGGCATGTAAATGTGGGATAAGCAGTTGTTGTCATATGGGGTCGAAACCATGTTAAAACCAAAATAGCAGTTTTTTTATTTTGTTTTCTAAATTAGGTAGACGATGAAAAACCTATTTAGTCCGTGAGATAAAGTACCAAAATATATTGTACACATATTTTTTCTTTTATTTGACAAGCAAGAAATGACGAGGATACAGTACTCTGATATTTAGAGCAAGGATGTTGCGGATGCATTATTTTTCACATCTGCGAATGCGGATGCGGATCTGTACAAAACACTCAATTATGGGTTGGGTGGGGTAAAAAAACTAAGTATTGCACGTCAGATCCTATCACGACCACGACAAAATAATAGCGACACGTGCCACCGTCACCAATTCACCGAAGTACCTACGAAGTCAAATTATTGCTTGCCCATTGGTCGACACTCGACACGTGCCACTTGCCGGGCCCGCCACTTTCTTTCTTGTCGCGACATGCTACACATCCGCATCCGCATAAACTCCGCATCGATTTTATGCGGATGCGGATGTCCAAATCGATGCGGAAGTTCCGCATATGCGGATGCGGATGCGGATATTCGCAACATCCCTGATTTAGAGTGACGCCACTACAATTTTTACCTAGGCGCGACGTCACAAGCCCCCACTCCGGAAGTTTGATGATTTAACTCTGTCGATGTTTAGTCACTTGATAAATCAAAAACCACATATCGCATATTTTTTCTATAATCTAACTAACGGAGTAATTAGAATTACATTACATTAGAATTACACAACACACCCCTATTTGTAAAATATTTACAGGTTAAAATGGCTGGGTAGATGTAAACATAAAATAAATAAATGTTTCCAAACGGGGTCGAAACCATGATACGAAACCAAAAAGCGGTTTTATTTTAATTAAAGTATATAACATGAGTCGGGTCATTCGATGTATCTAAGGGCTTTGCAAGTGAAGTGAGTTTTTTCACTATTTTGGTGTAAATTTAATCGGTTCTGTGTATTTAAGGAATTTGCAACTTTATTAAAGTGTCAATTAGTGTTCGTCATATTTTTCTGGAGATTCACCAGGCATTTCGGTGCTTCTATCGAGCGTTGTTGCAATCGAGTTGCAGGAATATTGGCGTATTTCTGCCGTTTTGGTTCCATTCATGAGCCTCTAATAGTCGATTTCACCATTTCATACATACATACAGTCACGCCTGTATTCCCAAATGGGGTAGGCTGAGCACAAAAAATGCTACATAGACAAAACGATGACTATTTCACATTTTGTGGCCACTTGTAGCGTATATTTCTCGGGTTTTAAGGTGGCTGGTACAATAGTGACAGGTTGCTAGCCTGTCGCCTAAATGTACCTTAACCTATGTCCTGTCACCTCTTACGACATCAACGGAAGAAATGAAGAGGTGTTATTCTAAACTCGACACCAAACGGGTGATCGGATCTAGTAATCGATTTTACCATTTCATTTCAAAAGCCGAAGTCGCAATTTCTTTACGGCAGTTGATTATGCCATTCCACTACGGCAGTCGGCTTTGCCATTCCATTACGGCAGTCGGCTTTGCCATTCCATTACGGCAGTCGGCTTTGCCATTCCATTATGGCAGTCAGTTTTGCCATTTCTTTATGGCAGTCGATTACGTTATTTCAATACGGCAGTCGGCTTCGCTATTTCAGTTGCATCATTTATTCTAATTTTCTAATGTGTCACTGTCACATACGCAGTGCGGTCATAACTAACTAGATTGGCTCACTGGAACACGATGTCGCGTTGTTTGTGAGCGGATGGAGTATTTCTGCCGTTTTGATTCCAACTATGCGCTTCTGGTAGTCGGTTTTAGCATTCGGGCCGTCCTTTAATCACGCGAGGCTCGAAAGGGAAGGGTCAATAAAAAAAAAACCGGCCAAGTGCGAGTCGGACTCGCGCACCGAGGGTTCCGTACAAACCTGCAAGGTTTACAAAGTTCGTTCATTACGACAATCGAGTAATAAGTTTATATTTATTAAAAAATATATATTTTGTAATGTAACAAAAAATTTAAGGTTTTCGGAATTTTTCCTTTATGTGTGCTATAAAACGTTGCTTCATGCCAAATTTCAAGATTCTAGGTCGACTGGAAGTACCCTTTAGGTTTTGATTCCCTTGCGAGTACTTGCGAGTTTCAAAATATGCAGCTTAAATTGCTGTTTCTTTTGATTGCGTTGACATAGAAGTTTGATTTTGTTACAGCTTAAAGGTATTATAGACCTGAGTATTTGGTATGAATTTCAATTTAATACCTCTACGCGTTTATGAGGAAATGGGTAGTAAATTTAAAATTATTAAAAAAAAAATATTATGTGATGTAACTAAAAATTTATGGTTTTCGTAATTTTTCCTTTATCCATGCTATAAGACGTTGCTTCGTACCAAATTTCAAGATTCTGAGTTCACGGGAAGCACCCTGTAGGTTTGATTCCCTTGCAAGTCTCGAAAATTTGCGGCATAAACGGCTGTATCTTTTGATTGCGTTGGCCTAGAAGTTTGATTTTTTTACAGCTTCAAGGGACAGTAGACCTGAGTAATTGATATAAATTTCAGCTTCATACCTCCACGCGTTCCTGAGAAAAAGGGTCTTGACAGACGGACGGACGGACGGACGGACGGACAGACGGATAACAAAGTGATCCTATAAGGGTTCCGTTTTTTCCTTTTGAGGTACGGAACCCTAAATACCACGAAATATCACATGGGGGGAGGGGTGGGGTGCAGTAATATATGAGCGGCGGATTTTGCCATTTATTTACGGCAGTCGATTTTTGCTATTAAATTATGGCAGTCGATTTTGCCATTCTATTACGGCAGTCGGCTTAGCCATTCCATTACGGCAGTCGATTTTGCCATTCTATTACGGCAGTCGGCTTTGCCATTCCATTACGGCAGTCGGCTTTGCCATTCCTTTACGGCAGTCGGCTTTGCCATTCCATTTCGGCAGTCGATTTTGCCATTCCGTTACGGCAGTCAACTTTGCCATTCCATTACGGCAGTCGATTGTGCCATTCCTTTACGGCAGTCGCCTTTGCCATTCCGTTACGGCAGTCGGCTTTGCCATTCCATTACGGCAGTCGGCTTTGCCATTCCATTACGGCAGTCGACTTTGCCATTCCATTACGGCAGTCGGCTTTGCCATTCAATAACGGCAGTCAGTTTTGCCATTTCTTTATGGCAGTCGATTACGTTATTTCAATACGGCAGTCGGCTTTGCTATTTCAGTTACATCATTTATTCTAATTTTGTAATATGTGTCTCTGTCACATACGCAGTGCGGCCATAACTAACTAGATTGGCTCACTGGAACACGATGTCGCGTTGTTTGTGAGCGGATGGCGTATTTCTGCCGTTTTGGTTCCAACTATGCGCTTCTGGTAGTCGGCTTTAGCATTCGGGCCGTCCTTTAATCACGCGAGGCTCGAAAGGAAAGGGTCAATAAAAAAACCACGAAATATCACACGGGGGGAGGGGTGGGGTGCAGTAATATATGAGCGGTGGATTTTGCCATTTATTTACGGCAGTCGATTTTTGCTATTCAATTACGGCAGCCGATTTTTGCCATTCAATTACGGCAGTCGATTTTGCCATTCCATTACGGCAGTCGATTTTGCCATTTATTTACGGCAGTCGATTTTTGCCATTTCTTTACGGCAGACGATTTTTGCCATTCAATAACGGTAGTCGATGTAGCCATTTCTTTATGGCACTCGATTACGTTATTTCAATACGGCAGTCGGCTTTGCTATTTCAGTTGCATCATTTATTCTAATTTTCTAATATGTGTCACTGTCACATACGCAGTGCGGTCATAACTAACTAGATTGGCTCACTGGAACACGGTGTCGCGTTGTTTGTGAGCGGATGGCGTATTTCTGCCGTTTTGGTTCCAACTATGCGCTTCTGGTAGTCGGTTTTAGTATTCGGGCCGTCCTTTAATCACGCGAGGCTCGAAAGGAAAGGGTCAATAAAAAAAACCACGAAATATCACACGGGGGGAGGGGTGGGGTGCAGTAAAATATGCGCGGCGGATTTTTCCATTTATTTACGGCAGACGATTTTTGCTATTTCACTACGGCAGTCGGCTTTGCCATTCCGTTACGGCAGTCGATTTTGCCATACCATTACGGAAATTGGGCTTTGCCATTTAAATCGTGACATTCATTCGAATTTGCTTGACTCTATCACATACGCAGTGCAGTCATAACTAACTAGATTGGCTCGCTGGAACACGACGCTATGCAGATTTTGTGCATATTGCGTATTTCTTACGTTTGGTTCCACGAATGCGCTTCTGGTAATCGATTTTACCATTCCATTACGGCAGTCGGCTTTGCCATTCCATTACGGCAGTCGGTTTTGCCATTTCATTATGGCAGTCAGTTTTGCCATTTCTTTATGGCAGTCGATTATCTTATTCCAATACGGCAGTGGGCTTTGCTATTTAAGCTGCAGCATTCATTCGATTTTTTTAATATGTGTCTTTGTCACATACGCAGTGCAGTCATAACTAACTAGATTGGCTCACTGGAACACGATGTCGCGTTGTTTGTGAGCGGATGGCGTATTTCTGCCGTTTTGGTTCCAACTATGCGCTTCTGGTTGTCGGTTTTACCAATGGGGCCGTCCTTTAATCACGCGAGGCTCGAAAGGAAAGGGTCAATAAAAAAACCACGAAATATCACACGGGGGGAGGGGTGGGGTGCAGTAAAATATGCGCGGCGGATTTTTCCATTTATTTACGGCAGACGATTTTTGCCATTCAATTACGGCAGTCGCCTTTGCCATTCCGTTACGGCAGTCGACTTTGCCATTCCGTTACGGCAGTCGATTTTGCCATTCCTTTTGGCAGTCAGTTTTGCTCTTATGGCAGTCGATTACGTTATTTCAATACGGCAGTCGGCTTTGCTATGTCAGTTGCATCATTCATTCTAATTTTCTGATATGTGTCACTGTCACATACGCATGGCGGTCATAACTAACTAGATTGGCTCACTGGAACACGATGTCGCGTTGTTTGTGAGCGGATGGCGTATTTCTGCCGTTTTGATTCCAACTATGCACTTCTGGTAGTCGGTTTTACCATTGGGGCCGTCTTTTAATCACACGAGGCTCGATTTCCTGGCTTATACGTAATAGCTTTTGCCCGCGGCTCCGCTCGCGTTAAATTCGGGGTATCACAGAAGAGATAGCACACATACCAATTTTATAGCTTTCTACATTGAAAACTTCTACTCCTCACTTTAGGGAAATGGGGGGTTTTGAAGAGACAAAAGTTCTTTACTGTTACATAAATTGGATTTCGCTTGAAATTGCGACTTTTATAGCCTATACTTAAGCTCTAACGGGTAATCATAATAATTATACATCGGATCTATTGTTGTTGTTAGGTTGGATAGTAAGTTAAAATGTTTTCCAAATACTAATTCGATGGGTGTATAATTGTTTACAGAATGGACTGTAGTCGGCAGTCGAGTTTTGCCATTCCTTTACATTAGTCGATTTTGCCATTTTCTTTACAGCAGTCGATTTTTGCCATTTCTTTACGGCAGTCGAGTTTCGTCATTTCTCTACGGCAGTCGATTTTCGCCATTCAATTACGGCAGTCGATTTTTGCCATTCAATTACGGCAGCCGATTTTGCCATTCAATTACGGCAGTCGATTTTTCCCATTCAATTACGGCAATCGATTTTTGCCGTTGAATTACGGCAGTCGATTTTTGCCATTCAATTACGGCATTCGATTTCTGCCGTTAAATTACGGCAGTCGATTTTGCCATTTATTTACGGCAGACGATTTTTGCCATTCAATTACGGCAGTCGATTTTTGCCATTCCACTACGGCAATTGATTTTGCCTTTCAATTACGGCAGTCGATTTTTGCCATTTCTTTACGGCAGTCGATTTTGCCATTTCTTTATGGCAGTCGGTTTTGCCATTTAAATTGTGACATTCATTCGAATTTGCTTGACTCTGTCACATACGCAGTGCAGTCATAACTAACTAGATTGGCTCGCTGGAACACGACGCTATGCAGATTTTGTGCGTATTGCGTATTTCTAACGTTTGGTTCCACGAATGCGCTTCTGGTAATCGATTTTACCATTCCATTACGGCAGTCGCCTTTGCCATTCAGTTACGGCAGTCGATTTTGCCATTCCATTACGGCAGTCGGTTTTGCCATTCCTTTTGGCAGTCAGTTTTGCTCTTTATGGCAGTCGATTACGTTATTTCAATACGGCAGTCGGCTTTGCTATGTCAGTTGCATCATTTATACAAATTTTGTAATATGTGTCACTGTCACATACGCAGTGCGGTCATAACTAACTAGATTGGCTCACTGGAACACGATGTCGCGTTGTTTGTGAGCGGATGGCGTATTTTTGCCGTTTTGGTTCCAACTATGCGCTTCTAGTAGTCGGTTTTAGCATTCGGGCCGTCCCGCGAGGCTCGAAAGGGAAGGGTCAATAAAAAACCGCGAAATATCACACGGGGGGAGGGGTGGGGTGCAGTAATATATGCGCGGCGGATTTTGCGGATTACGATTTTTGCTATAAAATAAGGGCACTCGACTTTTGCCATTTGATTACGGCAGTCGATTCTTGCCATTCAATTTCGGCAGTCGATTTTTGCCATCCCTTTACGACAGTCGATTTTTGCCATTCAATTACGGCAGTCGATTTTGCAATTCAATTACGGCAGTCAATTTTGCCATTTCTTTACGGCAGTCGATTTTGCCATTTCTTTACGGCAGTCGGTTTTGCCATTTAAATTGTGACATTCATTCGAATTTGCTTGACTGTCACATACGCAGTGCAGTCATAACTAACTAGATTGGCTCGCTGGAACACGACGCTATGCAGATTTTGAGATTTTGTGCATATTGCGTATTTCTAACGTTTGGTTCCACGAATGCGCTTCTGGTAATCGATTTTACCATTCCATTACGGCAGTCGCCTTTGCCATTCCGTTAGGGCAGTCGGCTTTGCCATTCCATTACGGCAGTCGGCTTTGCCATTCCATTACGGCAGTCGGCTTTGCCATTCCATAACGGCAGTCAGTTTTGCTATTTCTTTATGGTACTTACTCGATTACAATATTTCAATACGGCAGTCGGCTTTGCTATGTCAGTTGCATCATTTATTCTAATTTTGTAATATGTGTCACTGTCACATACGCAGTGCGGTCATAACTAACTAGATTGGCTCACTGGAACACGATGTCGCGTTGTTTGTGAGCGGATGGCGTATTTCTGCCGTTTTGGTTCCAACTATGCGCTTCTGGTAGTCGGTTTTACCATTGGGGCCGTCCTTTAATCACGCGAGGCTCGAAAGGAAAGGGTCAATAAAAAAACCACGAATTATCACACTGGGGGAGGGGTGGGGTGCAGATATATAAGCGCGGCGGATTTTGCCATTTATTTACGGCAGTCCATTTTGCCATTTCATTACGGCAGTCGATTTTTGCCATTCAATTAAGGCAGTCGATTTTGCCATTCTATTACGGCAGTCGGCTTAGCCATTTCTTTATGGCAGTCGATTACGTTATTTCAATACGGCAGTCGGCTTTGCTATTTCAGTTACATCATTTATTCTAATTTTGTAATATATGTCACTGTCACATACGCAGTGCGGTCATAACTAACTAGATTGGCTCACTGGAACACGATGTCGCGTTGTTTGTGAGCGGATGGCGTATTTCTGCCGTTTTGGTTCCAACTATGCGCTTCTGGTAGTCGGTTTTACCGTTGGGGCCGTCCTTTAATCACGCGAGGCTCGAAAGGAAAGGGTCAATAAAAAAACCACGAAATAACACACGGGGGGAGGGGTGGGGTGCAGTAGTATATGCGCAGCGGATTTTGCCATTTATTTACGGCAGACGATTTTTGCCATTCAATTACGGCAGTCGATTTTTGCCGTTCAATTACGGCAGTCGATTTTGCCATTCTATTACGGCAGTCGGCTTAGCCATTTCTTTATGGCAGTCGATTACGTTATTTCAATACGGCAGTCGGCTTTGCTATTTCAGTTACATCATTTATTCTAATTTTGTAATATGTGTCAATGTCACATACGCAGTGCGGTCATAACTAACTAGATTGGCTCACTGGAACACGATGTCGCGTTGTTTGTGAGCGGATGGCGTATTTCTGCCGTTTTGGTTCCAACTATGCGCTTCTGGTAGTCGGTATCACCATTGGGGCCGGCCTTTAATCACGCGAGGCTCGAAAGGAAAGGGTCAATAAAAAAACCACGAAATAACACACGGGGGGAGGGGTGGGGTGCAGTAATATATGCGCAGCGGATTTTGCCATTTATTTACGGCAGACGATTTTTGCCATTCAATTACGGCAGTCGATTTTTGCCGTTCAATTACGGCAGTCGATTTTGCCATTCTATTACGGCAGTCAGCTTAGCCATTTCTTTATGGCAGTCGATTACGTTATTTCAATACGGCAGTCGGCTTTTCTATTTCAGTTACATAATTTATTCTAATTTTGTAATATGTGTCACTGTCACATACGCAGTGCGGTCATAACTAACTAGATTGGCTCACTGGAACACGATGTCGCGTTGTTTGTGAGCGGATGGCGTATTTCTGCCGTTTTGGTTCCAACTATGCGCTTCTGGTAGTCGGTTTCACCATTGGGGCCGTCCTTTAATCACGCGAGGCTCGAAAGGAAAGGGTCAATAAAAAAACCACGAAATATCACACTGGGGGAGGGGTGGGGTGCAGATATATATGCGCGGCGGATTTTGCCATTTATTTACGGCAGTCCATTTTGCCATTTCATTACGGCAGTCGATTTTTTCCATTCAATTACGGCAGTCGATTTTTGCCATTCAATTAAGGCAGTCGATTTTGCCATTCTATTACGGCAGTCGGCTTAGCCATTCCATTACGGCAGTTGGCTTTGCCATTTCATTACGGCAGTCGATTTTGCCATTTCTTTACGGCAGTCGATTTTTGCCATTCAATTACGGCAGTCGGCTTTGCTATTCCATTACGGCAGTCGACTTTGCCATTCCGTTACGGTAGTCAACTTTGCCATTTCATTACGGCAGTCGATTTCGCCATTTCTTTACGGCAGTCTGCTTTGCCATATAATTACGGCAGTCGGCTTTGCCATTGCATTATGGCAGTCAGTTGTGCTATCCCATTACGGCAGTCGACTTTGCCATTCCGTTACGGCTGTCAACTTTGCCATTTCATTACGGCAGTCGACTTTGCCATTCCGTTACGGTAGTCAACTTTGCCATTTCATTACGGCAGTCGATTTCGCCATTTCTTTACGGCAGTCTGCTTTGCCATATAATTACGGCAGTCGGCTTTGCCATTGGATTATGGCAGTCAGTTGTGCTATCCCATTACGGCAGTCGACTATGCCATTCCGTTACGGCAGTCAACTTTGCCATTTCATTACGGCAGTCGGTTTCGCCATTTCTTTATGGCAGTCGATTTTGCCATTTTCTTTACGGCAGTCGATTTTTGCCATTTCTTTACGGCAGTCGTTTTGCCATTCCATTACGGCAGTCGGCTTTGCCATTCCATTACGGCAGTCGGCTTTGCCATTCCGTTACGACAGTCGACTTTGCCATTCCGTTACGGCAGTCAACTTTGCCATTTCATTACGGCAGTCGGCTTTGCCATTCCATTACGGCAGTCGGCTTTGCCATTCCATTACGGCAGTCGGCTTTGCCATTCCATTACGGAAATAGGCTTTGCCATTTCAATCGTCACATTCATTCGAATTTGCTTGTCTCTGTCACATACGCAGTGCAGTCATAACTAACTAGATTGGCTCGCTGGAACACGACGCTGTGTAGTTTTTGTGCGTATTGCGTATTTCTCACGTTTGGTTCCACGAATGCGCCTCTGGTAATCGATTTTACCATTCATTCCGACAGCCGGTGTCGATATTCCTTAACCTATGTCCTAAGTCACCTCTTACGACATCCACGGAAGAAATGGAGAGGTGTTATTCTAAACCCGACACCAAACGGGTAATCGAACCTAGTAATCGATTTTACCATTTTATTTCAAAAGCCGAAGTCGCAATTTCTTTACGGCAGTTGATTATGCCATTCCACTACGGCAGTCGACTTTGCTATTTCTTTACGGCAGTCGATTTTGCCATTCCACTACGGCAGCCGTCTTTGCCATTCCTTTACGGCAGTCGGCTTTGCCATTCCATTACGGAAATAGGCTTTGCCATTTCAATCGTCACATTCATTCGAAGTTGCTTGACTCTATCACATACGCAGTGCAGTCATAACTAACTAGATTGGCTCGCTGGAACACGACTCTATGCAGATTTTGTGCGTATTGCGTATTTCTGACGTTTGGTTCCACGAATGCGCTTCTGGTAATCGATTTTACCATTCCATTACGGCAGTCGGTTTTGCCATTCCATTACGGCAGTCGGTTTTGCCATTTCATTATGGCAGTCAGTTTTGCCATTTCTTTATGGCAGTCGATTATCTTATTCCAATACGGCAGTGGGCTTTGCTATTTAAGCTGCAGCATTCATTCGTTTTTTTTAATATGTGTCTTTGTCACATACGCAGTGCGGCCATAACTAACTAGATTGGCTCACTGGAACACGATGTCGCGTTGTTTGTGAGCGGATGGCGTATTTCTGCCGTTTTGATTCCAACTACAGTGGAACGTCGATTATCCGAACTAATTGGGGGACATGGGTGTTCGGAAAACCGGTTTTTTCGGATAATCGATCTATATACGTTTATATACTAATAAAAAACATATTTCATATAAATCTCGTTTATAACTAAGTAAAGTAGGAATAATTGTATGTGGACGTTATAAGTGGACGCGGGTGGTAGCGGGGGAGACGGTTGCGTACGAGCGAGTGAGAGAGCCGTGTCTGAGCGAGCGAGAACTAGCAGTTCGGTTAAGCGGTCGTTCGGATGATCGACGTTCGGATAATCGACGTTCCACTGTATGCGCTTCTGGTAGTCGGTTTTACCATTGGGGCCGTCCTTTAATCACGCGAGGCTCGAAAGGAAAGGGTCAATAGAAAAGCCACGAAATATCACACGGGAGGAGGGGTGCGGTGCAGTAATATATGCGCGGCGGATTTTGCCATTTATTTACGGCAGACGATTTTTGCTATTAAATTACGGCAGTCGAATTTTGGCATCCAATTACGGCAGTCGATTTTGCCATTTTATTACGGCAGTCGGCTAAGCCATGCCATTACGGCAGTCGGCTTTGCCATTCCATTACGGCAGTCGATTTTGCCATTTTCTTTACGGCAGTCGATTTTTGCCATTTCTTTACAGCAGTCGATTTTGCCATTCAATTACGGCAGTCGGCTTTGCCATTCCATTACGGTAGTCGGCTTTGCCATTCCATTTCGGCAGTCGATTTTGCCATTCCATTACGGAAATAGGCTTTGCTATTTCAATCGTCATATTCATTCGAATTTGCTTGTCTCTGTCACATACGCAGTGCAGTCATAACTAACTAACTAGATTGGCTCACTGGAACACGATGTAGCGTTGTTTGTTAGCGGAAGGCGTATTTCTGCCGTTTTGATTCCAACTATGCGATTCTGGTAGTCGGTTTTACCATTGGGGCCGTCTTTTAATCACGCGAGGCTCGATTTCCTGGCTTATACGTAATAGCTTTTGCCCGCGGCTCCGCTCGCGTTAAATTCGGGGTATCACAGAAGAGATAGCACACATACCAATTTTATAGCTTTCTACATTGAAAACTTCCACTCCTCACTTTAGGGAAATGGGGGATTTTGAAGAGACAAAAGACAAGAGTTCTTTACTGTTACATAAATTGGATTTCGCTTGAATTGCGACTTTTGTAGCCTATACTTAAGCTCTAACGGGTAATCATAATAATCGGATCTATTGTTGTTAGGTTGGATAGTAAGTTACAATGTTTTCCAAATACTAATTCGAAGGGTGTATAATTGGTTTCAGAATGGACTGTAGTCGGCAGTCGAGTTTTGCCATTCCTTTACGGCAGTCGAGTTTCGTCATTTCTCTACGGCAGTCGATTTTCGCCATTCAATTACGGCAGTCGATTTTTGCCATTCAATTACGGCAGCCGATTTTGCCATTCAATTACGGCAGTCGATTTTTGCCATTCAATTACGGCAATCGATTTTTGCCATTGAATTACGGCAGTCGATTTTTGCCATTCAATTACGGCAGTCGATTTTGCCATTTATTTACGGCATTCGATTTCTGCCGTTAAATTACGGCAGTCGATTCTTGCCATTCAATTTCGGCAGTCGATTTTGCCATTTCTTTACGGCAGTCGATTTTTGCCATTCAATTATGGCAGTCGATGTAGCCATTTCTTTACGGCAGTCGATTTTTGCCATTCAATTTCGGCAGTCGATTTTTGCCATTTGATTACGGCAGTCGATTTTGCCATTTTTTTACGGCAGTCGATTTTGCCATTTATTTACGGCAGTCGATTTAGCCATTTATTTACGGCAGACGATTTTCGCTATTCAATTTCGGCAGTCGATTTTCGCCATTTGATTACGGCAGTTGATTGTGCCATTTATTTACGGCAGTCGATTATGCCATTTGATTACGGCAGTCGACTGTGCCATTTATTTACGGCAGTCGATTTTTTCCATTCAATTACGGCAGTCGATTTTGCCATTTGATTACGGCAGTCGATTGTGCCATTTATTTACGGCAGACGATTTTCGCCATTTGAATACGGCAGTCGATTCTTGCTATTCTGTTACGGCAGTCGGCTTTGCCATTCCTATACGGCAGTCGATTTTTGCCATTTAATTACGGCAGTCGATTTTTGTCATTCAATTACGGCAGTCGCTTTTTGCCATTCAATTACGGCAGTTGATTTTGTCATTCCTTTACGGCAGTCGATTGTGCCATTTCTTTACGCTAGTCGATTTTGCCATTTCTTTATGGCAGTCGATTTTTGCCATTCCATTACGGCAGTCACATACGATGTGCGGTCATAACTAACTAACTAGATTGGCTCACTGGATTATTGCGCTGGATTATTAAGCTTTGTAAATAGGTTTGACATATTTTTCAATAGGCCTAATAGCGCAGTGTTGCTGGTTGCTGTGAAGTCAGCAATACCTATCTTAGGCCGATATATCATGAAAATTTTAATATTATGAGCAACTAGCTTTTGCCCGCGGCTCCGCTCGCGTTAAATTCGGGGTATCACAGAAGAGATAGCACACATACCAATTTATAGCTTTCTACATTGAAAACTTCCACCCCTCACTTTAGGGAAATGGGGGGTTTTGAAGAGACAAAAAGTAGCCTATGTCACTCTCCATGTCCTAAACTATCTCAACCTAAAAAATCACGTCAATCCACCGCTCCGTTTAGCCGTGAAAGACGGACAAACAAACAAACAAACACACTTTCACATTTATGTATTGGTACGGATGGTGTGACGCGTACAACCGCCGGTACAATACAGACGAGGACTCGTTCACAAGTTAACTTGGAATCAGACTGTTCATTTTGAGTTCATTGTTGTTTCATTCTGCGTCTTTCACTCAAAAAGACATAAATTTCGTATTTTTTAACCAATTTCACCTTATTTTTTAGGTTTTTTTTATTTAAATAAAAATTTGGCATTCCAGTACGGCAGTCGGCTTTGCCATTCCATTAAGGCAGTCGATTCTACCAATCCATTATGGCAGTCAGTTTTGCCATTTCTTTATGACAGTCGATTATGTTATTCTAATACGGCAGTCGGCTTTGTCATTGAAATCGTGGCATTCATTCGAATTTGCTTATGTCACTGTCAGATACGCAGTGCAGCCATAACTAACTAACTAGATTGGCTCACTGGATTTTGCCATTCGATTACGATTTTGGGCGCTCATCACTTAACGGCAGTCGGCTTTGCCATTCCATTATGGCAGTCAGTTTTGCCATTTCTTTATGGCAGTCGATTTTGTCATACGGCAGTTATATTAATATTATTATGGATTTGCTATTTTGGTTAGACAGCTCTGCCATTCAGTCAGTAAGTTTTTATGCAGAGTTGAAGGAGCCTATTAGGTGAAAACTAGAGCATTAGGACAAGTGTGTCCTATGTCTTCCTAAATTATGACACTTTATGTAATTTGATTTATAATGTTAGAACAAAATTAACCGCCAGAAAATTAACATAAGTATATGAATTAAAATAAATGTTTGTTTTAGGTGGTTTTATTTTTTTGTTTTATTCACAAAGAAGTTATTTTCGTTTAAAAGATGAAAAACTATGTCTATGTCAAAAGTATCCGGGACAGAAGGAGCGTGACACTTTTTTTATCTTTGAAAGATAAAATTACCAAAGTTTTGGAAATCAGCATTATTATTCTCTTCAGCGAAACGCCTATACCTACTCATTTTTAGGTACATCAGTTTTACTGAATAGCCTCAGTTCGAATTTAGTGTTTCGATGAATGGTGCTTTTGAAGTATCGCCATGGATTTCGGCCCCATTTTAACCCACTGAAAGTATTGAGTGTGTATATTATATGAATACATAGAACATAACGTAGGTATAGGTGAAAAACTAAAGTAAGTCACCTGTTGTATGTGTGAGTTATGTGTGCGAATAGACATTATATTTTTAAAATTTGCCCTCAGAATAGTGTTGCCAGGTATGATTTGTTTTAAATCGGTACATAAGGTAAAACAAATCGGGATTTAAGGTTGTAGATCGGGACAAACAAAAAAACTAGCCAAGTGCGAGTCGGACACGCGTACAAAAGGTTACCGTAGCAAAAGCTGCAAAAAAACACGTTTTTTTTTTCTATGGGAGCCTCTCTTATTATCCCTTATTATTTTGTTTTAATATTTGTGGTTGTAATGGCAATAGAAACACATGATCTGTGAAAAATTTCAACTGCCTAGCTTTCACGGTTCTTAAGACACAGCTCGCAGAATGGTGACCACGAAAAACGGCCAAAATTTAACGTTTTTTCTACGGAAGCCCCCCTTAATTATTATTAGTATTTTGATTCTAGTTTTTGTTGTTATAGCGGCAACAGAAATACATCATCTCTGCAATTTTAAATTGCCTAGCTCTTACGGTTCTCGAGATACAGCTTGGTGACAGGCAGACAGACGGACAGACAGACAGACAGCGAAGTCTCAGTAATGGGGTCCCGTTTTCACCCTTTGGATACGGAACTCTAAACATAAATTTCTATGACTAGATGTATTAAAGTCATTTGTTACTCCTGCCTGGAAGGTTTTCCAGGAGTTTTGAAAATTGGTAGCTAATTTTATAGATTTTGATGTGCTCTTTTCGAATGTCCACTTTGCTACCTCGTATTGTTGCCGCTCACGCAGCCATATTGGAAAAATGACGCGTAAAAGCAGTTTTTAACAATACATATCTCCTGTCTGACTAATTTGACGATTAAACAGTATTATACAAAATAAAACTAGAGACCTGCCTTACCTGCTGTTTATTTTATGTTTTTTTTTTCAAAAACTCAATAGTTTTGGTGTACGAGCGCCACAAAGAGTGTACCTACTCTTACACAACTCAACGAAAAACTCAGCTTTGTCTCTTGCCATTCAATAGAGGTTTAGGACTTTCTTGAGCAAAAGTAGAGACCATTTTACCAAAAACACGTAAGATGTACATATGAAATTCTGTGACGCTTACTTTTTTTTCGAGTTGATAAAGATTGTACCTATAGGAGAACAACATTTTCGTTTTTTAATATATCACTCGATATGTTTTCATACTTTTTCACTATTTAAACCTTTCCTGAACTTCAACAATGGCCAATTTGATCCAGGCATTGTTGAGTTATGCGCTTACCTACACATTTTGCTAAATCCACTTTGTGGCCCTCGTACGCTAAAACTATTGACTTTATGAAAAAAAAACATCCTTATTAATATAATTATTAATCGGAAAGTGAGTTTGTTTGTCCCACGTCGTAACTACTGAACCGATTGCTTTGAAATTTTGCAGACGTAAAGTTAGAAGCTCGGATTATTAAATAATAAGGTTATTTTTTATCCCGGAAAAAATTGATGTTTTCGAGGGAATGTTCGCTTTATACCGCAATATAACCGAAATCCACGCGGGCGAAGCCGCGGGCGGAAAGCTAGTAAGATATAAATTGTAGGCAATTGTCTCTAGTTTTATTTTGTATAAAACTGTTTTTATCGTAAAATGAGTCAGACAGGAAATCTTGTCAAAAAAACTGCTTTTACGCGATATTTTTCAAATATGGCGGCGTGAGTGGAAAAGTACGAGGTGGCAAAGTTGAAATTCGGAAAGAGCACATCAAAATCCATAAAATTACCAATTTTTAAAACTCCCGGAAAACTTTCCAGGTACTTAACCTCTATATTTCGAACCAAATGACTGTAGTAATCACGCTAGGAGTAGCTGCATCGAGACCTCTCTTCAAGCAAATTATATTATTCCTATATTAAAACAAATTTTTAAACTGATATTCAATACCTTTAGCGCTAAATGATGTATAATACGAGTTATTTTGAATGATTTATCGTATTGGACATAGTGTTGTGATGTAATGCTGATGCATAAAGTAGACCTATTTTTTTCTAATGATACAGATTTTTCATTATACGGATTTATCGGGACATTTAGCGTCCCGATCAAGTACAAATCGGGACGCGCCCTCAGACCCCTGAAAATCGGGACGTCCCGCGCAAATCGGGACACCTGGCAACACTACCTCAGAATGTCGTATGGTTTGCAAACTCATTATTTGCTTTTCTTTCAAGTTTGATTATTCCTGTGAACATATCATTGACACGACTGTCATGCTAAGATATAAATAGTTGTGAAAATCAAGTAATTGTCTTCATATTTATTTTTTGCGTCGTTCATTGTAAACTGTACACAACTACATACAACAGGTTCGTTACTTAATTTTTTCAGCTAAGTACATTGAGGATATAAGTACATTGAGGATATAAGGATAGAGTACTAATGTCATCTTGGTTGTTCGGAAATTATTCCGCAAAACAATTGAAGACCTCGCTATGCTCTTATTGGCCGGCCCA
>BHDV01031409.1:137638-153266 GCA_005406045.1 Adoxophyes honmai | reverse complement strand
TTTTGACAAAAGTTTCTGTGAGATCAAAATTGTCACAAGGTTGACATTGTCACTGTCATAATATTATGGCAAGGGGAAATCGACCTTGTTGTTTCATGAAGTTCAAATGAATATCGATCTTGAGGGGGTAGACCAATTTCTTTGTCGACTGTACAAAAGTAAGTGCGGACTAAACGCGCCGACTGCTCGTTGATGTCTTTCATACAAAACTCGTTTCCTGTAATTCAAAAACTAC
The DNA here is from genome assembly GCA_005406045.1 of Adoxophyes honmai. Classification (NCBI taxonomy): domain Eukaryota; kingdom Metazoa; phylum Arthropoda; class Insecta; order Lepidoptera; family Tortricidae; genus Adoxophyes; species Adoxophyes honmai. Next base: position 153,031 of record BHDV01031409.1, on the reverse strand, counting down.
GCGACAGATATTGATGAAATTAAAATGGGACCAATGGGAAGCCATTTCCAATCAAACAAAAAAAACATCGAAATCGGTCCACATGTTTAGAAGTTCTGAGGTAACATACATAAAAAAAAATTATAAAAAAAATACAGCCGAATTGAATACCTCCTTTTTTGAAGTCGGTTAAAAAACAATTGAAATTGAAGTTACAGAAGAAATTTCAGTAAATTACAATCCTACGTCACGAAATGTGAAAAGTACACACTTGTTTGACTTCTCCGCGTATCTATTTTATGGCATTGCGCAGACGCAGCGTTATAAACGTATCTGCGTCGTATTGGGAAACGAAACTGACATAACATTGCAGTATAAGTATAGTCAGTAGAAATAGTGAACGAAACATGGTCTTGACCTATGACGAAAAACTGGCAACTATCCTTTTGGTAATTTACTATGATCTTTGCCCGATGGGTTAGTCACTTCATTGGTTTTACCGTTTTTGTAAGAGGTGATTAGGGAAATAGGTTAAGTATATTATACTAGCTTTCCGCCCGCGGCTTCGCCCGCGTGGAACTCGGTTATATTGCGGTATAAAGCACAACTATAAGAAAACTTCTCGTTTCAAACGACACACGGCGCCATCGATCTATCATCTATCGATCGGTTATCGATTGACATCGATCTATCATCGATCGATATCGATCTATCAAGCAAACTATATTTTTGTTTTCCCTCGGGAACATCATTTTTTTCCGGGATAAAAAGTAGCCTATGTCACTCTCCGTGCCCTAAACTATCTCTACCTAAAAAATCACGTCAATCCATCGCTCCGTTTAGCCGTGAAAGACGGACAAACAAACAAACAAAGAAACAAACAAACAAACAAACACACTTTCACATTTATATATTGTTACGGATTACGGATACCTCTGTCATTTTAATCTTTTAACCTAAACTCATTATAAAAAAGTCTACGAAATAAGTAGTCATCAGTTTTGAGTCATTTCAGCCATAAGACGTCCACTGCTGAACGTAGGCCTCCCCTTTAGACTTCCATAAGTACCTGTTGGAAACGACCTGTGAGCGTTTTCCGGCGACCTTTATTAAGTCGTCTGTCAGTCTGTCCATCTTGTAGCTGTTGTGGTTTTGAGTTGGCGGGTACAATAGTGAGACAACAACGGAAGAAATGGCGAGGTGTGAGGTGAACAAAACCTCTTCGCTTTTACTTAAACGGTTATTTATATTTTTTTACATAATAAAGAGTTACTTATTGTTTAAGATCGCTGGAGAAAACTTGAAATGAATCACTTTCGAAACACAACAATTTACCTAAAACTTTGCTTTAAAAAACAATGTGTTAAATAATGTTAGGGTTCCTTACCACTCCACCACAACAGTACCACTACTGACTTCTGACCACCTTTAAAGACCACGTGACTGAGCAATAGTATAATATTATATTATATTATAATATATGCGTCGACTCTGGGAAAGGGTAAGTGTATTGTGGGCGATGGGCTAGCAACCTGTCACTGCGATATCACGTTTAACCACCTGGTCACCTTGAAATTACTAAACACACCCATCGCCCACAATACACTAACCCTTTCCCAGAGTCGACTCTTACGACACCCACGGGAAGAAAGGGGGAAGTGCTATTCTAACCCGGCACCGCACGGGGTTAAATAAAAAATATGTGTAGGTACAATATTTTTTGGTAATCTATATAGCTGACGGACTAAATAGTTTTTTGTCTACTAGTCTATTATCCCACAACATTTCCCTGACAAAATAAACCAGTGGGTCAGAAATTGTTGGAGCGTAACGCAAACTTTTTACGGAACACATAGCGCATAAGTCCAACTCGCGCTTGACCGATTTCAAACACATTACCCTATTTCCGATTTGAGTAACACAAAACACTGTGTAGCTCTTGACCTGACCGCAACAATAGAAATTTCACTAAACAGTTAGAAATATACGTTCCAAAATATCTACGATTTTGGCACGACCTAAGTGCCTTTCTATAGGTTTAATGTATTTACGATGGCATATCTACTCAGTAATTATTTTTTTCTTGGTAAAATTACATGATTTCGAAAGCAGGTGTATATTTGTAAAAGAAAACCTATAAATATCTACATCAATACAAGTGAATTTAACCATACATTATTAAGTTTTAGGAGGTCTAAACCGTGTGGTGCCGGGGTAGAATAGCACCTCCCCCTTTCTTCCCGTGGGTGTCGTAAGAGTCGACTCTGGGAAAGGGTTAGTGTATTGTGGGCGATGGGCTAGCAACCTGTCACTGCAATATCACGTTTAACCATCTGGTTACCCTGAAATCGCTAAACGTGGCACTGGATTTTTGAATTCATGTGCTCTGCCTACCCCTCTTGGGAATACAGGCGTGACGATATGTATGTATTAAGTTTTAGTGGCCGCGCCGTCCATCTGCCGTCATTATCATGAACTTCTGAGCACGTGTCACGAAAATGGCGGATTCTAGTTCAAATATTTCTGCCAATCATCAAAGACCAACTATCGCCATTGCTTAAAATTCATTGGTTGGAAGCACTCGCTGGTCTAAAACTTTTTTAGCGGGGAAATACAAACACTCGAATTGATGCTACCTAAAGGTCAGTCGTCCGTGTTAGAACTAAGATGCCGGGAAATGCTCGGCCGTAACGCTATGGTTTATTTAGCACTTTTTAAAGGACGCCAGGTGTCAGGAGGATATACCACATTCCACATAAAAATCACACCTGTATTGTTTACCAATTAAAAATATGTGAGGATTTGACAGTCAAAATTCCCATCTAAACAGAGTCTAGGTATGAAGTGTGATTCAACATAGCTACAACCGCAAAATTTTCTCTTTCAACAATACTTTAATGGCAGAGAAAACGTATCGAATACTTTTCCATTTTAAAATGAAACGGAGTCACCGAACCAAGATTTTATTGACAGTGGTCAAATTGCCCGAATGTAATACCTCGTGTGGTGCCGGGTTAGATAATAGCACCTCCGCCTTTCTTACCGTGGGTGTCGTAAAGAGGCGACTCTGGGAAAGGGTTAGTGTCTTAGTGTATTGTGGGCGATGGGCTAGCAACCTGTCACTGCAATATCACGTTTAACCATCTAGTAAGCCATATGCCAGAAGCGGCCACGAAACGAAAAATAGTTTTTGTTTATGTAGCGCTTTGTAAGTATAATTATGCTCTGCCTATCCCGTTTGAGAATACAGGTACGAATACGAAGTGTGAAATAATCGGGTGTCCCTCGAAATCCCTAACATCGTTTGTCATAAAATCATTTGCCCGAAATGTTTTGTCCTAATGGGCATTAGCCCTAACGATCACTTGCCATAAATAATCATTTTCCATAATTCTAAAATAGTCAGGAATCAATTAGCCAGGGTAGAAATCAAATAGGTTAGGTTAGGTTTGGTTTATTTTATGACCATAAATAGCGAGCGAAGCGAGCGGAGCGTCAAAACTATCGTTTCTGAAATAAAATGTTTAGGGAAACTAAAAATATGGCATAGAAGTTTTATGGCAAATGATCATTATGACATAAAACGTTAGGGAATATACTTAAAAATAGGTAAAAAAACTTTAGGGATCCAGATATAAATCCAAATACGTAATCATGTTTTGTCTAACGTTTCGTGTGTCCTGTATACTCCTGTGACTTATTGTGTTATGTCTTCTTATTACGGTTCAAGAGGTGCCTGCGACAGACGGACAGACACCCAGCAAAAAGCAAAAAGAGATTTTTGAAACAATAACATACAGCACTGGCTTACCGCAAATCGTTACGTAACATATTTATAGAGCTGAGCGACGACGTTACTTGCTATTTGCTATCACCGTGACTGAGGTCCCCGTGCGTAAAATCACTGCGAAAAATCACCGTGACTTTCACGCCTACGCCTGTTTATAACATCCATTTCTGGTGTCGGGGATAGAGATATAGATATATGGATGTTATCAACAGGCGTGTAAGTCACGGTGATTTTTCAAACACCTCTCCATTTCTTTTGTGTTATTACTTTTTAGGGTTCCGTACTCAAAGGGTGAAAACGGGACCCTATTACTGAGACTTCGCTGTCCGTCCGTCTGTCACCAGGCTGTATCTCACAAACCTTGGAAGACAGACTGTTGAAATTTTCGCAGATTATGTATTTCTATTGCCGCTATAACAACATACTACAACGCTCACTGAAGAAAGAATTTTTAGGAGAGTCTATCCCAAAATACTTTCCGGCGGCCGATCGCTGTGACTTTTTCACGTCATCCGCCCACCTCTAGTAACGATGGTCCGGTAAATACAGAGGTAAGTAATCCAACGAATGAACAAAGTAATGGTAAGTTTAATGGTGCACCATTAATCACGGACCGTGTCGGTTTCCTAGGCAATTTAGTGGTTACCTATTGCCATAACTAAGGCGTGCACTAACTCCGTTTTCTTTCAAGCTTGTCTTTTTACCTGTCTGTAACACCTTTCCATTTCTTCCGTGGATGTCGTAAGAAGCTACTAAGGATTAGGTATGCTTTAGGCGACAGGCTAGCCATGTGTCAGTATTATACCTTTTCTATCTATTTTCGAACATTAAATTAAGTTAAATGTGGCTGCAAAGCGTTGAAAGAGTCATAATTATAGTTTTGTCTATGTCAAGTTCATGCTCTGCCCATTTGGGAACACAGGCGTGATTGTATGTATGTATAATGGCAATCTACCAACAGGACTGCTGCGTCCTCTCTTACGTCAGTCGATCCATATGTATGTATTTTTAACTCTTTATTTTACAAAAAAAAACATGAAATATACTAGAAGTGGCCACGATACTTGAAACAGCCATTGTTTTGTCTATGTAGCGTTTTGTGTGCTTTACCTACCCCATTTGGGAACATAAAACATAGGCGCGATTATATGTATGTGTAAGAGTCACACATATTTTCGACTTTTGTAAATCAGCTTTGCTGCTATTGACCCCCAGCCCTTTAAAAGGTCTGTGTTCCGAGCTACGGTAACATTTACAGACAAACGCATTCCAGCTAACCTTGGTAAAGGCCGGCTTGGTTTCACCAATTTCGTAACATGTTTACAAACCGTATTTTGGTCGCCACAGAGTCCACTTGGTCATAAATATTGACCCAGTAAGTAATAAACACTAGTCAAAGACACAGGGTTCAGTATAAAATAGAAAGAGAAAGAAAGACATTTATTGGTACAAAATTTGACACAGATTTTAGCCTAAATAAACAAATAAACAACAACTTAACAATTATGCATGCAATAAAAAATTAAAATAAAAGTTCACATTTCCGTGACAAATAGCACCAAAAGGCAAAAATAAGCTTACCAACAAGCATTCATTTTCGATGCAAACTTTTTCGCCGACTATACTTTTTGCCAACTGTACTTCATTATCATCCACCCTAGATTATGTGCAACAGATTTCAAGTCAATCAGACCAACCGTTGAAGAGCTCCCTCCGTCGGAGACAGTCCCGGCTGGGCCACCAGAGGTCCACTACCGGAATATTGTATTGTCATCTAAGTTACGTAGCTATACCAAGTTTCAGCTCAATCGGTCTTTTGGAAGTGGTTCAAATCTTCCTTGCAAGATTTGTAGACAAACAATCATACAAAAGTGAGGTTAAATAAAAGCTTGTAACTAAGAGAATGCGATTTAAACACTGACAGTTGACGTAGGTGACGTTTGTAGAAGTTCGTCAAATTGACGATAGGTGGCACCACGTGTACACGCGAATCAATTGATTCCTGACCAACCATAGAAGCTATAACAAATGTCCTAACGATTTTTGTATTGGGTAAAGAACCCTAACAAAAGCTCAGTTCTCACTATTTATCTTAAAATAAGAAGCAATATGTATGGTGAACTTTACAACGCCTCCAGCGGTCAATTGTGGAACTAAAACCATACAAATCAACACTAGCCGAGCGAGTTCGGTCACTAAACTTTTAGCAATCGTACTGAACTCTAAAAATAATAAAACAAATGAAGGTAAGGTCCAAAGTTCATTTATTATTATTATTACCTTTATGAAACTGTTTATACGCTGCAGAGAATTAATTAAGTTAGAATCCACTAGAACGTTTAAATTATATTAAACTGTATTCCAAGACATCATTGCTCACAAAAGTAATACATACTTGACATACCGTCACGCGTCTTTCCTACAGTGGTAGGCAGAGACCACTTAGTTCCACTTGCTACGATCCTGACACACCTCTTTCGCTTCATCCGTATTCATTAGTCCCTTCATACATGCTCGTTGGCTTCCGGTACTCTTGACCTGACCTGTTAAAAGTGTCCGCTATTTGGTCACAGAACGTCCGTCTACCTAGGTCTTCTCCTCCCAATGCACCCATCCACACTCCCGCATAAATCTGTTTAGTAAATCTTCTTTCATCCAACCTCTAGATCAGGGGTCACCAAATGGCGGACCGCGGTCCGCATGCATGCGGACCGAAAAAATATATCTTCATTCATCTTCAGGATTTAATGTCAATAGTTTGCACCAATTCCACTCCAAACGTCAGACATAATCTACTATATTTCCTTCCTGACGAAATACCTCCAGAACGCACGAACCGATTTGGCCAATTCTTTTTTTTAAATGTTCGTTGAAGTTCAGGGAAGGTTTGTAAGATGAGAAAGTGTGGAAAAAAATAGTGTAACATACTAAAAAACTAAAAAATCGTTCTCCCATACAAATTTTTCAACTCCAAAAAACAGTAAGCGCCGCAATATTTCATACATCTTACGCGTTTTTATTAAAACCTTCTCTATTTAGCTCAAGAACGACGGAAGCGCCGCTGATTTTCAAACGTCTCCCGCTTTTTTGCGAGTAAAATAGGTACTTTATATTATTCAGCACTAATGTCGTTACGGCGAAAGTTACTTACATTTCGTTAATAAATTAACCCTTATTCCCTAAGATACGCGGCTGTCAAAATTTATACTGAACTGACAAATTTTGACATTATTTACGGCATATTATCACCAGCCAGCTAGCCACTTGGCCACATAAAACCTATTTGGATGTTTAGATGTTTTGATACATTGTTGGTTTATGAATAACTAGCTGTGCCCGCGACTCCGTCCGCGTGGATGAGTGACTATTCCCATGCTATTCCCCCCTGTTTTTTCCACATTTTCCAATATTTTCTTCGCTCCTATTAGTCGCTGCGTGATGTTATATAGTCTAAAGCCTTCCTCAATAAATGGTCTAACCAACACACAAATAATTTTTCAGTTCGAACCGATAGTTCCTGAGATTAGCGCGTTCAAACAAACAAACAAACAAACTCTTCAGCTTTGATTCGTCAAAGAAGATTAATTGTCTTTTTACTATTTACTAAAACGCCCTCGAATAGCGCGCAAAATTAAAATACACAGGGGTAGGCAGAGCACATGAATTCAAAAATCCAGTGCCACGTTTAGCGATTTCAGAGCAACCAGATGATCAAACGTGATACTGCAGTGACAGATTGCTAGCCCATCGCCCACAATACACTAACCCTTTCCCAGAGCCGACTCTTACGACACCCACGGGAAGAAAGGGGGAGGTGCTATTCTAACCCGGCACCACACGGGATATAAATTAAAATCCATACTAATATTATAAATGGGAAAGTGTGTTTGTTTACTTTGTTTGTTTATCAGTCTTTCACGGCTAAACGAAGCGACGTAGTGACGTGATTTTTGGGTGGAGATAGTTGAAGGGATGGAGAGTGACATAGGCTACTTTTTGTCTCTTTAAAACTCCCCATTTCACTAAAGTGAGAGGTGGAAGTTTGTGGAGAATACCGCAATTTTATATGTAGAAAGCTATAAATTGGTATATGGGATGAGCTATCTCTTCTGTGCTACCCCGAAATTAACGCGAGCGGAGCCGCGGGCAAAAGCTAGTCAACAATAAAAAAATGTCACTTTTCTCATTGATACGTAAATAATAATACCTTTGTAATTTCCGTAATTGCCTACCTTTGTTCAATTTTTTTTTTATTAAAATGTGTGGACCGCGAATGTCATTTTATCTCTTAAAATGGACCCCGAGCGAAACTAATTGGTGACCCCTGCTCTAGATGACCAAACCAAATACTATGTATAAGTATGGACCTATGGACCATCACGAACAGGGATTGTTGAGCCACTTACCTATGTTTGTAACTTGGTCGTGTAATACTAATCCAATAGCTGACATCTAGTCGGTCACATCGGTCATTGATTACACGTCTAAATTGCGAACAGTGGCAAGTGGCTCAACAATCCCTGTACGTGACTGGACATGTGTAATTGTGCTTCAGGGGACAGATTAGCATCCCATCACTATTGTACCCTCAAAACTTAAAAATCGCTAGAACTAGACTACATGTCACGTTACTTATGCTCTGCCAACCCCATTTGGGAACACAGGCGTGTTGTAAGTCAGACTATTCATTATTTGAGAGCGTCTTAAACGCTCGTTCAGAACGCGGCGTTTAAGTCTTTTACTCTACATCCGGAAAGAACGGTTGAAGTTAACTCCGTCGACAAAGGGAAAGTGTCCCGTGTCACGTTGGTGCCGCCTGGACAGACACACAGGTACCTACCAACATACGAAGACATACAACCTTAGCCAAAAGTCTTGAGGGCCTTTTTATCATCCGTACTAATATATAAATGTGAAAGTGTGTTTGTTTGTTTGTGTGTCCGTCTTTCACGGCTAAACGGAGCGATGGATTGACGTGATTTTTTTAGGTAGAGATAGTTTAGGGCATGGAGAGTGACATAGGCTACTTTTTGTCTCTCCAAAACTCCCCATTTCCCTAAGGATGTCGCTAGAGGTGACTATGGAAACATGCTTAAGGATGCTTTAGGCAACAGGCTAGCAACCTGTCACTATTATACTCTTCCTTCTGTTTTCCAACCTAAATTATGCTAGAAGGCTGCGTACCGTGAAAAAATCATAGTTTTGTCTATATCGTGTGCTCTGCCTACCCCGTGTGGGAATACAGGCATGATGTATGTACAACGGCAATCTACCAACAGCCGCAGCGTCCCTTACGTCAGCCGCTCCATATCGAAGCGCACGTGTCAATATGTCATGTGCAATTTAGCCGATAGTTGGGACCCTCGAAAGTTATGAAAGCGACTTGCATAATACTTTGCGCCCATGAAACTAACTCTGTGCAAGTGTCCTATAAGGATGAGGTGTAGGGATGCACCAAAGATCGGTATTCGGCCTTCGGCTAACGTGACGACATCACTACATAGTACCCTTACGCCATCTATAGTCCAGTAGCAGAAACGTTCCACAAACGTCAACTGTCAAAGTGAGCGTCGCGCTAAGCGTCCGAAGGTCGGTCAAAGGTAATTCTTGAAAATAACAATTCCCCTGGCTTTACTTATTAAAAAAAAATACATACATATTCTCACGCTTGTATTCCCAAGATATTAAAAAAAATATCGACTTAAATGTAACTAAGTAGGATTTTGATTTAATACGTAATAATGTTCGTGGATATGCATCCTTTCCGGCAAATTGTCTTTAATAAAGTCAAAAATTATAATTATTATGATATGCCAGTGGAATGAGGAGTCTCAAGAATTACCCTTAAATGCAACTTTCAGCTTTCTCTGTGGACTTCGGTCCCCAGTCATAATTACTACATATCTGCCTGGAGTGAGGTCTCTCATAAAGAGATTTGCCGACGTATTAAACCAAGTCGCTTCCCGCTTTTCCTATGTATGCTTAGATCTTTATAATTACGCAACGGATTTTGATGCGGTTTTTTAAATAGATAGAGTGGTTCAAAAGGAAGGTTTATGTGAATAAATATGCATTATATATTCTGTACTTCGTGAGCTTTCGGCTTTTGTCGCTAATACTGAGACATTTTTTTTTATATTAAAGTAATTACCAGATTTTATTTCAGATTTTATGGGCCTGTTGCGGCGATTTTTTATCTTTAATTCTAGTTTTAGATTAAATTTTATACAAACTTCGTACCTTTAATTTAGTTCCAGGTATTTGTAAGTTTTATATTGAGTTTTCTGTATACTAATGTGGTTTCTGAAATAAAATCATGTGGCAATTAAATACAAGGACCAAGATTTATTTCAATCCTACCAAAATCACGACAATTCCAACTGCCATCTCCTTCCATTAGGTACCTAAGGTTAAACTTTCTCAAACTCTAACAAACTAAATTCGAAAAACCAACACTCGGATTCGGCGGACGTTTCGGTGAAAAGCTACTCGGCGCGTCACTACGAGTACACCGATAGTGAAAGTGGTGGAGGTTATGTCACGGCTCGAGCGGGCCAGTCGCGATCCGACTGCCATGCCGCGAGGTCCTGTCCACGAATAATGTGCAAGTGATCACCATGTCTCCGCTATTTCTGATACTCATCGCCAGCTCGCTCGCTCTCGAGCCGACAAAAGAGAACGCCAGAGAAGAAAAACTGAGAAGCGGACTCATTGACGCCTTTCAAAACATAAAAGCTATTAAAGGGTTAGGCGATGGGATAAACTCGGACCTCCTGGGCTCGATTTTGACGAAGGAAAAATCGACCACCGAGGACTCTTTTGATCTCTTCGCGGACGATGACGGCCTCACGTTTGCCGAAGCGTTCGACTCAGAACCGAAGAAGACATCCAGCACAGAAAAATCTCACAACGTCCAGCATATTATAAAGAGTGCTAAAGTTGATAAAACTACCTCTAAACCCAGTAATGTGTTGACCAAACTGACAGATTCCATAAGGAACACAGTGAATGAGACCAGGGTTCTGTCACTGAAGTCTAACGCCACTGTGATGGGGATTGAAGAGATGCTGCGTCTCTTCGACGCTGAGATCCTGGTGCAACAGTGGGGCGAGATCCAGAAGGCTGTTCAGGGGGACTGCTTGGAAGACATGCAGGAGTACGTCGATGGGCTAAAGGACAGCAGCCTCTGGGCGTTGAAAAGTAAGTGGGAACTTTTTGAAATTACGCGCGGAATTATAGCGACTAGTTCGCTTATTGTGATGCGTTTGGTTGTGGCGGCAATTGTTTTACTTATCATTAAGGAAGTTTTATTTTTTAGCACGAGGAAAGAGTGACATTGTGTGATTTTTAGACTTAGCAAATTACGAAAGATTTAGTACAACTTAGCGGGTCAATTGTCGTTTGAAACTGACAGCTTATATAATTATGTTAATTAAGGTAAAAGCCACAGTTTATGTCTACTTAATCCGCATTCTAGGAAAATGTCGTACATTGGACCGTTTACCTCGTTAAAGTATTATGCGAGCGAATTTTATTCATGTTTATTACATAACTGAGACAGACGCGGCGATTTCTACTCTTTAATTTCCTTTGTTGCTTGTATAATGTCTTTCGGTACATAATTGTAAGTAGGTCAAATCTTAGACATTTATTTGTACTATTTAGTTTTTAGATTCAGCAGAGGATGACCAGTTGACCTCTTTTTTAACTTAACGCAAAGCAAAAAGACAATTAACTAATAACTGGGCATGAAATATCAAATTTCGGTGTGAGGATCATTCTGTTTCCTCTCAGGGTAAACGTACCATTAGCCACCCATATAACAAATTTTCAAAATCTAAATTCCGTATAGTGTATCGGAAACACACTACGACACCTAACACTCTCCATTTCTTCCAAGGATGTCGTAACAGGCTAAGGAAATAGGTTAAGGTATATTTTAGGCGACAGGCTAGCAACCTGTCACTATTACACCTCCTAAGAAAAAACCTAAGGGAAATGTGTCAGCTTTGTCTATGTAGTGTTTTGTGTGCTCTGCCTACCCCATTTGGGAATACAGGCTTGATATAGGTAAGTACTTACATAACGTACGTTCGTAGAGCCATCGGAGTAGTTAGAACGCAGTTATTTTGTTTTACTTACTATGTGTAGAAATCATACATACATACAATCACGCTGTGTTATCAAATGGGGTAGGCAGAGCACACGAAATTTGACATAGACAAAACCATGATTTCGACTTTTTCTCGCTTCGCAGCCACTTCTAGCATAGCTTTAAGTTTACAAACAGATGGAAGAGGTAGAACAGTGACAGATTGCTAGCCTGTCGCCTAAAGCATACCTAAACCTTCCTTAGTCGCCTCTTACGACATCCACGGAAGAAATGGACAAGTGTTATTCTTCCCCGACAACACAGGTTCATCATCAATTCAATCATTCGATCAATTTCTGTTATGTACTCATAAGTCAGCAAGGAGAAGTATCGACCAAATTCCAAGTGATTTTTTTCGTTAAACAAATATTGACAGACCAAAACACGGAGCGTCCGTCTCTCTCACTCTTTAACGAAAGAACGAGGCGCATATACAATTATCGCTAAAGTAAGATCGCATGTGTACTTTTGAAATTATAGTTGTGACGATGATTGAAAATACCTAAAATGCGTGCAATAGTTTTATACCAAATATTATTGGTTAAGCATGAGTTGCCAATTACGATTTATATTTCCGACTTACATCACCCCTTAGGGGCAGCGCAGACGACAGACTTTTTGTGCGATCGAGTCTGCGGCGCACAAAAAGTCTGCTAGGATTGTACGCATTGTGGGCCGGACTTTTTGCGCGTCGTGTGCGTTACTGCATATAAATTCCATAGGGTCTATTTTCACAGACTAAAAAGTCCGTCGCGGATAGTCTGTCGTCTGCGCAGGGCCGTACTAGATGGGATAGGCAGAGCACTAAACTAACATACAAAATTATCACCTCACGTTTCCCTGGTATTTTTCACTTTTAGCATGTTTTTTGGAATCATTGTGAGAGGTTGCTAGCCTATCGCCTAAAATACCTCAACCCATTTCTTTAGTCGCCTCTTCGACATTCACGGAAGAAATGGACAGGTGCTCTTCTAAACCCGACACCACACGGCATAAGTATAACTAAATATTTGACAATTTGACGGATCTACTCACGTTTCGTAACGAAATTAGCTCGACATGTTTTGGGTAAATTCTGATTTATGATTTTGTTAGATTTGTATGCTACCCGTCTTTTGACTATAGTGAATGTGGTGGCAAAAAGTAGGTAGTTGTGAACCGCTGTCAATTGTGTCAAGCAGTCACGCGGAAAGAGCGGCAGCGCAGTGCGCGTCTTTCCGCTGTCATGGCTTACTTGTAGCTCCAGATGATGGGTCGCGATTTGGTCCAAAACATGTCGAGCTAATCTCGATATAAAACGTGACTAGATTAGTTTTATTTCACTATATTATTTGTGTGTTTGAACGACGACCCGTCGTGTCCCGTGTGGTGCCGGGTTAGAATAGCACCTCCCTATTTCTTCCCGTGGGTGTCGTAAAAGTCGACTCTGGGAAAGTCTTAGTGTATTGTGGGCGATGGGCTAGCAACCTGGCACTGCAATATCACGTTTAACCACCGGTTACCCTGAAATTGCTAAACGGGGCACTGGATTTTTGAATTCATGTGCTCAGCCTACCCCTCTTGGGAATACAGGCGTGAGAATGTGTATATGTAGATAGTATCTCTCGCGTAGTTAAAGCATACTTCATTATAAGATGATGCAAAGACTAAAGCTATTAGTCGATGCGTTACGTGGCATTGAAACGTCAACTCCAATTGTTACACAATAAAGCACGTATTTCGATATCTAAGTGCTGATAGAAAATGCTAGTGATTCTCCCGGTCTCATACCGGTTGTCAGGAAAGCCACAGGTTCTAATTGCAATCTAACTTCAAAATGGAAAGTTGAAGAATGTTGGTTTGATCACAGACTTATATCGAAATAGGTGACTCAAGTGTGTATACTTCGCGTGCCAAAAAGGAGCCAAAAGGAAGAGCAATGCTCTTCCTTTGACGCGACGTCATTTAGTTTTGTACCGCTTTGATTAACTGCCTAGAGACAGGACATCAGGCGGCGTCACCTTTGAATCGGTTTCACTCGGACTGTCAATTCCCATCACTAAAGCGCTCTGACGTTACAGTAGGTAGAGAAAAAGTGGCACGCTTGGTTTTCATACAAATGCAAGAACTCGCGGTATCTATTTCAATATAAGTCTGTGGGTTTGATAGTGCCATAAAACTTCTACTTTTGTAAAGAGTCTCTATCGAGATCCCTAACAACGTTTGTCCTAAAATCATTTGCCCGAACTGTTTTGTCCTAATGAGCAGCCCTAAATATCGACTGCAAAAACAATCATTTCCATAAATTCAAACATATAGAAATCAAATACCTAGGTTAGAGTTCGTTTTATGACCATTACATACAGGAGCGTCAAAACAATTGCTCCTAAAAAAAAAAATTAAGAAAACTGAAGATATGGCATATGAGAGTTAGGACAAATGATCATTGTGACGTAAAACGTTAAGGAATGCAAAAATAGGTTAAAAAACGAAAGGAATTCAGACATAAATCTCTTTTGAAAGGATACTCTCACAGACTTATATCGAACTTCGATATAAATCTGTGGATACTCTAGATTCTAGAACTTCAAAATCGTATCTACATCTTATTTCTCTGCCTACATATCATAATGGATGCGGGTTGCTTTCAACCGATAGTTATATAGATTTATGGAAGTCTAAAGGGGAGCCCTAGTTCAGCAGTGGACGTCTTATAGCTTAATGATGATGATTTAGATAAAGTTATGTATGCGACTGTGCATAATTAGATATTTAAATACTTATTAATACTCATAAACCACAGTGTTAGTCACAAGGGTTAGTGTATTGTGGGCGATGGGCTAGCAACCTGTCACTGCAATATCACGTTTGACCATCTGTTTACCCTGAAATTGCTAAACGTGGCACTGGATTTTCGAATTCACGTGCTCTGCCTACCCCTCTTGGGAATACAGGCGTGAGTATATGTATGTATGTATGTATGTATGTAAACCACAGTACAATACCTTATATTATGCAACAATCATAAATAGCTATTACGCGCTCGTTCTTAAGTAAGCTTTTGAGAACAGCCACCAACTTAAAAAAAAGAGAATTATATCCTAAAAAAAAATTTGCCTGATAACTATGCCTAACTTGCAAGTCATAAATGCGCACAATGATGATATTGCAATTTCTAGTTTTATCTAACCTTTGGATACTTAAAGTGTAAATAGGGTAGACGACTAAAAAAAACTATTTAGTCCGTCAGATAGATTTTCAAAAAAACATTAAAACTTATAATTTTAAACAAAAAAAAAACGACTTCAAATTTGGGCTATACTGAAAGCATTTGTCTAATGAAGGTGACCTTTCATCACTAGCAGACCTCACTAATTACTGAAATCATAATTTCCAGTCTGCAGCACCTGCATTCAGTATTGAAAGAATTATCCTTTAACTCCTAAGCATTAAGAAGTTGACCTTCCATCATCAGCTCAGTCATATTTTTTTT
>BHDV01031409.1:102161-135149 GCA_005406045.1 Adoxophyes honmai | reverse complement strand
AGTTATTATTATTTATTTATTTATTTAGGCTAATTTATGTATTTTAGATAAGTTAATTGTTATGTCTGTGTCAAATTGTTGTCAACAAATGTCTTTCTTTCTTTCTTTCTTTCTTTAAATGTCTATCCTTAAACGACGGAGTATAGTTGTAAGATATAGTGGAGGGTGGACCGCTTTCGGTTTCTCGCAGCGACCTACATAATCGTTACTCAATAGTCCGCGCCGGTGACTTCACTTTTGTTGGTCGGTCAGCTTCCGAGAACGCTGCTCGTGCGACTGCTATAAGACTAAACGTCTTATAACGGTTCTGCAGGTTCAGTTTAAAAGTAAAATAATGTATTATGCGCTATTATAGTTCTTGACGCAATGAGCCGTAGGGCGACTTTTTTTTCTGGATGTCGTAAGAGTCGTAGCAACCTGTCACTATTCTACCTCTTCCATCTGTTTTTGAACCTGAAATTTAAATGTAGAAGAAGCTGTAAAGCGTGAAATAGCCGTGTTAATGACTATAGAACGTTTCTTATTGACTATAAAACTTTTCTATGCTCTGCCTCCCCTTTTGGGAATACTGGCGTAATGTATTTAAATGACAAACATAAAATTACAGAGAACGGCTAAGATGGCGGCAAAACCGAATTCCAAAAACAATTGCGCATCGGCCTCACAGGCTCTCACCGCCGCGCTACCGCCTTCCAAATTTGAAATTTGATTTCTTCTTTCGATCTTCACCTGTTTCTAAGATGTTCGATATTTGAATGTTAAAAATATAATTGCAGTTTCGATATTGATTTATTAGTGCCACATACAGGTTACAATGTAGGCCATTCGCTGATTACGTTTGACCGTACAGTTGGCAAATTATGATAACTATTATTATATCTTTGCGGTCTTTTTCACTTGAATGCCATTTTCTTTATTTATTTTTTAAACTTTTTATATTATCTATGTAGAAGTCAAGTTAGGTTAGATTTAAATTTTAACTAAAGAAAATAACATCTTCTTTTCTACAACAATCGACATGACGAACGATACAGACCGGACAATATTCATACACATACATACATATTCTCACGCCCGTATTCCCAAGAGGGGTAGGCAGAGCACATGAATTCAAAAATCCAGTGCCACGTTTAGCAATTTCAGGGTAACCAGATGGTTAAATGTTATATGACAGGTTGCTAGCCCATCGCACACAATACACTAACCCTTTCCCAGAGTCGACTCTTACGACACCCACGAGAATAAAGGTGGTATTCTAACCCGGCACCACACAATATTCAATTATCGGTTAAATCCCTTCTAACCCCGCACAACAAACATACGTATACGGATCGCCGCAAGACTGCGCAAGCGTCTGTTTGCGGACAAACATGAGGATAATACGTAATATTTGAAAAGACGCTTCCTCTACCTAATCAAACGTATGTATACAACAGATGCAAATCTTAAGCTCGTCACACATTAAGCAGATACGGTAAGATATCTGTTACAGAACATATATCTGTCAATATCGCTCCCTATACAATTCAATGAGCTACCACACACTGCGCAGATTTACCGTCAGGTATCTTTTGACATCGACATATGGAAAAATGACATTTATACGCAGATCAAATATTATCGTATATGCGTAGTCTGTGACGGGCTTTATTCGAGGTTTACGTTTACAGATATTGCTGCATGTTTATACCTTATCGGTTTAGGTAGTTAAAACAATGTAAACAATCTTGACGTGTCTTTTTATTTAAACGTACACTTTATAAATCGAAATCTTTACATTTTACAATTTAGGTATGAAAAAATCATTTAATTTCATAATTGGATTGTGTAGTGTAACGATTTTCATTTTTAGACTGTGTATTTCAACAAAAAGATATGTCAAGATTGTTTATATTGTTTTAACTACCTAAACCGATAAGGTATAGTAATCGATCTACATCGGTTTCAATTTGACAGTTGAAACCAAATCGCGCTTTGAAATTGAAACATTTGGTACCAGTCACATGATCGCAACCAAAGCCCATGCCCATTTTCAAATTTTGACATTTAAACCAAGACAAATAATTTACCAAAAATTACTTTTGCGCAAGCTCTAAAAATGGTCTCTCAATCGTAATCCAGTTTTTAACTCGAAAGCACTATCTCCTTGAATAAGAAACCATCGAAGCTCAAAATCGTTTATTTCTAATTGTCCTGAAAAATTTGTAAATAAGATTCACTGCGTTGTTTTTTCCATACACGTATGGGGGTCGAGAAACGGAATCGTGAAATTTGCATTAAAAATGGGAACTAGGGTAAAAGCGCGAGTGTTCGACCTTGTACTAGTAAATGGCACTTTGTCAAAGTGACATACATACTTAAAATACCTTAAAATTAATTGGAGAAAAATCCACTTTTGTTAGTTCCAGTTGAACCTATATTAATTTAATATAGACTGTCAATGCCATAAACTAGTACAGTCGAGTATTGGGACGTTTACTTTTTTTTCGGACTAAATCGAGAGGGCCTATGATTTTGAGTAAGTATCTACAAAAAATATAAAATAAACCCAGTTATCCATATCCTAAAGAATCCAAACGCAAAAGTTTGTCTGAAAGTAGGTGTAGGTGCTTGGATATTTAAATGTAAATAAATAAACAATAAAAGATAGTAATTTCCTCTCTGTCTGTCAAAGGTTGGTTGTAAAAAATCCCTTAAGGGATAGACCCGCTTTTTTACTTTTCCATTTTGAAGTCTTTTAATACAATAGAATGTTTACTTAGGGCCGATTTTTCAATCACCAGATAAAACTTATCTGTCCGATAAATGTTGGCTGTCACTTTTCTTTTATATGACGCGAAAAAAGGATAGCAATATTTTTAACTGGCAGATAAATTTATCTGGTGATTGAAAAATCGGCCCTTACTTCAATAATCCACGCAATCCACGTGGAAAAACCCAATCCGTCTCATGATGAGAGGAGACTTGTGCCTGTGGATTTATGTTGAAATCTAGAACGTAACCTACTCTACAATATAGTCGTACTTAATTCAATTTGTTAATATTTTCGCACACGTAATATGTAAATTATTGTTGCATAGTGCTACATATGTATAAATGCTGGCGTTCGACAAGCTTTCGTTTATATGCCTCGATGTATGTTTATCAGTAATAAAAGCAAGTATAAACAATATACATGATAATTTTTCATATTTATGTATACGCGGGACTTAATCACGGTATTTTTAATTACCTCTCGACGTTTCGGCCGCGTTACAGCGACCGTGGTCACGAGTTGACTCTCACGAAAGTTTAAAGCAGTATGTGATAATTTTTCTCTGTAGGCGACGCATAAATCATTTGACGTCTCTCTCTTTCACTCTAATTAAGAGGAGGACATATTTTTTTACAGTTCAGGATAAAAAATACATAAAAACACAAAACGCCAGTATTTTCAAACAGGGTAGGCCATGTAGCCCAAACTACTAGCAATTTTCATTGGGTTTATAATAGTGTATAAGTAGTTGGGTTAATTTATTATATCCTAAGTCGCCTCTTACTATATCCACGGAAGAAATGGAGAGGTTTTATTCTAAATCCGACACCATTAAGGTCTATTAGTTTTTAAACTAAGTTTGAATGAAACGAAATACCTAAGTTATTATTCTCTCTACCTTGAAGTGATCAGATTGATTTTTACATATTAATACGAAATATTCCAAGAACTCTTTTCCCCATCCCAGCCTCGACCCTAACGCAACGGTATACGGGCGATAATCGAACGGCATTACAAACTATTGCAAACATTTCTTTCCACATCACTTTAAGTCTTTATGTAATACGTTAGTCAGTAGGCGATTACTAAAGCGCTGCTTACTCACCAGGTAGCCCCTTGCAGGTTGACCCCTAGTTTAGCAAACTTTGGTTACTGCTTTGCATGATTGGGTAAAAACCAGCCAAGTGCGAGTCGTGAAAAATCTTTTTTTTTAGTAGCGCTTCGTGTGCTCTGCCTCACGACACAGATAGGTACATACAATACAAACATATCCTCACGCCTTCCCAATAGGGGCACGTGAATTCAAAAATCCAGTTCCACGTTCAGCAATTTCAGGGTAATCAGATGGTTAAAAAAAAAAGTAGTGACAGGTTGCAAGCCAATTGCCCACAATACACTAACCCTTTCCCAGAGTCGACTCTTACGACACCCACGGGAAGAAGGAGGTGCTATTCTAACCTGGCACCGCACAGCAAAAAATTGTATGTGAAAATTTAAAAGTACAATCATGCATTTTAGTAATGTCGACATCGTCGCAAGATATGGAAAGTCGTATTTTAAGGAGCAATGACATTGAAATTAAGAATTTTCTTATTATTATCAATGATAAATCATAAAACTGGATACAAGTGTCAGTGCCCCGATACTTTTAAGTGCATACGCCATAATTGACATCCCTACGGCGACGTAAGGATAAGTCTAGTAATAATCGGTTTTGTGTTTACGAGTAACCATCTGGTTACCCTGAATTTGTTAAACGCAGCACTGGATTTCTGAATTCATGTGCTCTGCCTACCCCTCTTGGAAATATAGGCGTGATGTATGTATGTATGTATGTATGTATGTATGTATGTATGTGATATCGAGATGAAACAGCTTTCATCTAGGAAACAAACTCCCGCGCATTGTACCGTGTGAACGTCTATGATCTAGATAAAAGATGACTGTGTGAAAGGAAACTACCTACATCTTGGCTCACAACACTACCTATGATCTATTTTTTAATACTAAATATGCTGCGTGGTATCGGGTTGAGAATAATGCTTCTCCATTTCTTCCGTGGATGTCGTAAGAGGCGACTACGGAAATAGGTTAATATTTTAGGCAACAGGCTAGCAATCGTATTCGTCTAACATTCTACACAGTGTAGAGGAGGCATAGATGGTACTGAAGCGATACATCTGTACTTTGGTTTTGACATAATACACGATAGGGGTAGGCAGAGTGCAGGAAAGATAGAATAGACAAAACCCCGACTATTTCAAGCTTCGTTTTTAAGTCAATTTCACGTTAAAAATAGATGAAGGAGGTATAATAGTGACAGGTTGCTAGCCTGTCGCATGAATCACGTTTTCTTAGTCGCCTCTTTCGACATTCTCAACAGAAATGGTGGTGTATGTGGGCCGTTCTCCAGCCGTACGATTTTTCGTGTTCTCAAGTTCAAGTGCCTGTGAAATCCAAATTTTAACAGATAACCTTATAAAAAAAATATCTTAAGTAATTCACACTTTATTCTGCTCAAAATAAGTCTAACAATAGTATATTCTTGTTATTAAATGCGCGAAACAAAAATCTAAAGTCAGTGGAGTCCACATTTTCGCCTTGTCCCACCTCCAAAATTTGTTAGTTGATAACATATACTTCGAAAACTAAACGCGGAAACTATAAGTTTTTGTTGTTCACAGCAAGCCAATTACATGATAAATTAAATCCTATTGCCTAAATAATGATTTTTACGTTGATTTATTTTTAAAGCCATTTTTAAAAAGTGTCCCGAGTTTTGCGTCTTGACCAAATTCGGCCATAAAACGCGTCGTACTGCTCAAACGCATACTCCGAGAGACATCCTCGATACGTTCCTAGAAAGAGTCTGTCACGCCGCGACGGCTAAATAGTGTGAATCTGTGATTTATTGTGTCGTAACCGAATCACGAAGGAAAGAAAACAACACGAATTTTTTGTCACAGTTAAAAGTGATTACCATATTATTTTTTTCTCGCATGTTTTGTTAATATATTTAACTCGGATTATTTTGACATATTAAACAGTGTTATAACTACTTACACAAAAAATATTGAGTTTTTATCAATAACCATTTCGAAGTAATTAATTAAAAACTAAATTGCTCACGTGATTACCGCGACGGTGATTACCGTAATTTGAGTGATCTCCGCGGTTTTATAGACGTGGTAATAACTATATTGGTCATTTATTGAGTTATCACTGTAAAATATATAAGTTTTAAATAATGCTTCCCTTGATTAAGAATATTACTCTGTGCAACACAAAAAAAATATATACCTAATAAAAAAATAATAATTTCACGTTTCTTTTTTTTATCAATGGTTATCATTAATTAAAATGATTATACTATTACTTAAGATGTTTATAATTCAAGGCTATAAATGTATAGCATAAAAAGTCTAGTGATATCTATCAATAAACATGATTTCATGCCAATATTGTTTGCTTGGGTGATTACCGAATTATATGAAAAAAGAAAATTTAATTATCTCGATAATTATAAGGTTTAAAGTGATGCCTCTTTTTGCAAAACGTTTGAGATGTGAAGCATTATTCGATTTATTCATAAAAACACACATTAACATAAAATGAAATTATGCCTCGGAGTGTCACGCAAAACTGCCTTGGTCGTGGAATGACCCATGTATTCTAAATACGACACCACACAATACAACAAATAGGCACTGGTCTGAAAACATAATTATTTTCACTAAAGTAGAACAAAACATAAACAATTGCGCATCAGCGTCACATGCTCGCACCGCTAGCCGCGCCGACTTCTTGTTCCGAATTTGAAATAATTTGTTTTCTTTGAATCTTAATCTGTTTTAAGATGTTCGAAGTTTGAGTTTTATTGTAGTATTTTATTTAGTCGATTAGTCGTATAATATAATTAATATTAATCTACTTTACAAGTAAGTAGGTTATTAAATTAAAAATTGAAATAAGTATTTAAGAGAGGTTTCCCTAAGAGAATAGCCCTCCCCCTTTCTTCCCGTGGGTGTCGTAAGAGTCGACTCTGGGAAAGGGTTAGTGTATTGTGGGCGATGGGCTAGCAACGTGTTACCACAATATCATATTTAACCATCTGGTTACCCTGAGATCGCTAAACGTGGCACTGGATTTTTGAATTCATGTGCTCTGCCTACCCCTCTTGGGAATAAAGGCGTGAGAATATGTATGTATGTATTTAAGAGAGGTTTCCATCCTAAAACGTGATCTTTTGCAGTTTCCGACTCGCTCTTGACTTTTAGTCATCTCACCTTTACCAAGTAAAGTCTATACACAAACGGATACTTATGTGTAAACGTGTCATAATTACAAATAGGTTTTGTATTAAGTTGTTAGTTTTTCAATAATATTTGCTTATAATAAATCTCGAGGCGTCGATGTCTCAACTTCCCGTGTTATTTACTTGCCTATGTGCAATACCGGACCGAGTCAATGTCAAATTGACAGTTGTCAAACGTCATTTCCGTAACATATAATAGACGTACTCTACCCTTTCCAACTGAGAAAATGATCGTTATCTTTAAATTTGGAACCTTAATGCACTAGAAAACTGGATTCAAATTCAATTGAATTTGACCCTCACGCTCGTATCAACCCGTTTGTAAAGGGGTATTTTATTTTTTATGTGAATTCGATTTTTGTCTTTGAAAGGGTACTTAAGGTTTTGTAAGAGCTCTATCCTCATCGTTATTAGCTGTCAGTATCTTACAACGTTTTGCCTTCGTTTTGCTTTACATCGTTTCAAAGACAAACTTTTCATAAGTTCGTAGAATTTATATTGCTATAATGTAATGCAATAAGATACGAGTTTGAGTAAGTACAAGTTCGTTTTTCATATATGGAATTTTATGATAACAAATCATATAAAAATTACACATACATATACATAAATACAAATAAATGGTAACAGCTAAGCACTTGTTTACTTAGTGCCATTAAGGTACGGAATCCTTCGCGCGAGTGCAACTCGCACTTGGCAGGAGTTAAAGTGTTTATCAATTAGAATTAAAATTAAATATGGCCGCCATGCGAATTGTTTCTACAATTTTACTATTAACTTAATTAATATCCTTGCAATTGCGAATATGACTAAGTATATTATATTACATATTGTTTGTTTTAGTACTAACCAGTCGCGAAGCACAGTAAAATTCGAGCGTTGGCCGCTGCACAAGTGCGAGCGTGAGGGCAATATTACTGCACGCGTGCGACAGAGATAGATAGCAGCAGGCCAACGCTCAAATTTCACTGGGCTCCGTGACCAGCCTTTTCCTTTTTCTCGCTGTTAGTGAATATAACATCTGTAGGAATTGTGTGGAGTAGCAAACCCACAAGTCTATTGTCACGCGCTCGCAATCGGTCTGGGCTTGACGGTGGAAAGCGATCACGATCCCGAGCGTCTCAGTAAAACGCTTCCGTGTAAACCTAACCCGAACTGTAATTTTTGGTGAAAGAATTTTCCATAAATCATTTGTTCTGGCTTCGAATGTGCAGGCATGGGTTTCGCACGACATTACGCGATACCATTTGTTTCAGTTAAAGCGAGATCGGTTTCAACTTGTGTCATTTAAAGCGATCGCGATTAAGAGTGCGTTCGACATTAGCTTTGTAGGGCGTAATTAGAGAAAGATCTTTGGATGCTATAACTTCATCAACAATATATTATTTTGTATTCATTATTATGTTGCTTAGTACACTTTACTAGTAAACAACACAGAACTATGTCAAAACTGGGTAAAATTTGAGCTGAGAAGAGTTTTCTTCATTCAGATTTAAGCCTTTCACATAAAGTACACCGTCGTCAATGTTACATGAACCATCAGATCGGGTTTCAGTATTTCAGTCTCTAAAAACCTAGGATGCATACATATAAGTTTCCTTTGCCTATTTCCAAGCGAAAAAAAATACAAATACGGCGCCGAGCGCTCGAACCTTTACCTTAATAGCGTCCCAAATCCCAATGTGACATATAGAAAATCAAACCGGGATTCAGCCTTTACTAAACTAGGCTGAATAGACGCAGTTCCTTTGCCTTCGGAAAAAAACAAACTGTCAAACAACTTAGGGGTCAAATTTAATTTCAAGGTAGAGTCCGAATTGCGTAACGCTGCGTCAATATTGCAAAACTGCCTAAGCGCATTGTATAAGCTCTTGGATACGCCTTGCCGATTTCTTTTTACCTAACTCTTCGCCAAAATCTTGCTGAATCATTATGTGCTTAGTTAAGTCAGAAATTATGTCACTACCGCTATTTATTTTAGGCCAACCTGAACGGTGGAGTAGGGATATTCAAACCTTGCAATTTTTTGCCAGTTCATACTGACAAACCTCTTTCCTAGTATGCCTCTTTCATTTGTTTTTAATCCTAGAAATATGCTACTTACTCATGGCTTTGAAATGTGAAATAGACATGGTTTTTACTGTCACGTTCGTACCATCGCGAACCGGGATTGTTGAGCCACATACCTATGTCTGTAACTTAGTCGTGTAGTACTAAGCCAATAGATAACATCTGTCAGTCACATCGGTCATTGATTACACGTCTAAATTGCGAACAGTGGCAAGTGGCTCAACAATCCCTGTACGTGACTGTACACTCTACCTTCATTTGGAAAAATAGGAGTATTTGTAGATACGTATAAAACTTTTTACGAATGCTAGCTTAATGAACAGGCTATAGGCTAGCAACCAGTCACTACAAAACATTTATACAATTTATTAAACTTAAAATTATGCTAACGTTTTGTATGTCGTCCCAACCCCTTTTGGGAAAACAAGCCTAAAGTATGTATCTATGCGCACTGAGGTACATACCATAGCACATAAAACTCTACATGGACAGAACCATGACTATGTCACATTTCGCGGCTAGTTCTAGCATCTTTTTTAGGTTTTAAGTTTGCAAATATAATAGTGACTAAACTTAAGTTAGAACTGAGCGTCTAGTGTGTTCAAATCGATGGTGCAGTCGTTAACGAATTCGTTTGCGAGTTGTCGCGGAGTGTATGGAGACGTGTCGACCGTGGCAGTTGTGCAGACGTTCCGCTGGCGCTGCCTCGGTTTCCATACAATTTTGCGATCACTCGCAAACAAATTCGTTAACGACTGCACCATCGATTTGAACACACTAGACGCTCTGGCCATAAAACGTGAAATAGTCTGTGGCATTTCGTGTGCTCTGCCTACGCCCTTGGGAATAGGTACAGCCGTAATATATCTTTGTATTGTATAGCACAGGGGTTCCCAAACTGTGCGCCGCGGCGCCCTGGTGCGCCGCAGAAAATATTGAGGGGCGCCGCCGTGAGTCGATTCTTTATCATTATCCGAAACCATTTTCATTTTTACACTCTCAACCTAAATACTACCATTATCTGAGCCTATTTGTACTGTATCTTTTTCAAATAAACAGGGTAGGGCGCCGTGACAAAATTCTAAACTTGTAGGTGCGCCGCGGGCTAAAAAAGATTGGGAGCCCCTGGTATAGTATGTTAATGATACACCTTCATTATACATACAACTAACATTAACATAGTTATGAACGTACTTGAAGTAGGAACAATTAAACTGTACGTTTCGGTCCTCAATCCTACGGTGAATTCGGTACGATTGTCACAGTGTAAAACAGTACGTAATCACCGTCTCTAGTGTAATCACATACATACATACATACATATTCTCACACCTGTATTCCCAAGAGGGGCAGGCAGAGCACAAGGATTCAAAAATCCAGTGCCACATTTAGCAATTTCAGCAGGGTAACCAGATGGTTAAACGTGATATTGCAGTGACAGTTTGGTAGCCCATCGCCCACAATACGCTAACCCTTTTCCCTGAGTCGACTCTTACGACACCCACGGGAAGAAAGGGGGAGGTGCTATTCTAACCCGGCACCACACGGGGTCTAGTGTAATCCTCAGAAGAAAATGTTTTGTACGCGTTGTCTCAATCACTACTAAAGTAACTTAGCCATCAAAAATGTTTCGATATAAGCTTTTTACCAACATGCAACCTGTCACTATTACACCACTATCATCTGTTTTGTCTATAACTGTATGTATACAAGTTTTTGCTATGAAACTTTCACATAAATCGGTACATTTGATAGTATTATCGGCATGGGCCCTCACTATTCTTATACTTGTAAGTAAGTAAGTAAGTAAGTAAATACTTTATTGTACAAAAGGAAAAAACACAAAATACAAAAAAACTAAAATTAAATACAAATGAAATGGCGAAGTACAAAGGCGGACTTATCCCTTAAGGGATCTCTTACAGCCAACCTTTGAGAGGCAGAGAGGAAACGAAATTATTGAGACCGACAAAAAGAGAGGATACAATAAACATGGTGAAGTAACTATACAACAAATACTATCAATTTGTACTATGTAAATATATAATACAAGTACAATACTTATTACAATACTTATAGTACAATACTTGTTACAAGCAACTTTAGCAAATTAATTCTGTGGTTGACGTCTCCACATAGTATAAAAAGGTCGGTTGCTTCCCGTTGTCTGCCCCTTTGTATGCTTAATTGTACCGATCTTTTAAACTACCTATACCACGGATTTTCATGCAGCTTTTTTTATAAATAGATTACCTAATTCAAGACGAATGAAATACCTTAGAAAAGAAACTGATATGTTTTTAAGTTTCTAACACCGCGTCTAAAGACAATAAAACTGTAAACGTTGTATTTTATGTAGTGTTCGTCATTATTGCACCCGTGCGAAGCCGGGGCGGGTCGCCTGTTAACATAGCTGTGTTGTTAGCATGTACCTAAGTAGGTAGGAGCACGGATTCCATACTGTTGTATACTGTTGCACAATTGTATGAAGCGTTATAGGACATTATTAAGCGTGATTGACAATGGTTCTCACGGCGTCCGCGTTTTAACCCGCGGTTAAGATAGGGTTAAGGTCGTGTTTAACTGTTTAACCTGACGAATTGACACGACTTTCCCATTGTTTTGCATTCTGGGTCGCTGACACGGGCTTAAATATACGTACATATGTCACGGTTGTTCCCAAATGAGTACGGGGCAGCGGAGACGACGGACTTTTTGTGTGATCGAGTCTGCGGCGCACAAAAAGTCTGGGATTGTATGCATTGTGCGCCGGAGTTTTTGCGCGTCGTGTGTGCTGCATATAATTCCATAGGTTCTATTTTCACAGACTAAAAAGTCCGTCGCAGATAGTCTGTCGTCTGCGCAGGGTTCGGAACGTTACACAAATAATTTTAGATTAAAACATTGAAGAGGTATAATTAATAGAGACAGGTCGCTAGCCTGTCGCCTAAAATATACCTAGCTTAAACTAATTAGTCGCCTCTTACGACATCCACGGAAGAAATGGGCAGTTATTTAAACCAGACAACACACGGAGCATCGGACACGACGATCAAATTTGATTTCTCCATAAAAAAAAAAGTTTAGCAAACGAAATATAAGAATGACATACACATACATATATGTATACATCACGCCTGTATTCCCAAAAGGGGTAGGCAGAGCACACGAAACGCTACATAGACAAAACCATGACTATTTCACGTTTCGTGGCCACTTTTGGGCATTTATTCAATCGTTTCAACCGTCTGATTTATCTGTACACTTTTCTGTTTAAATGGAAGAATATACTGATACCGTCGTTTAGTCATCTATTAGAGGAACAGGAACTCTCAGCAAATAGTCAAAAACGATATCATAATCTGCAGCAAATTCATATAAAATCTGGCAAAATAATGGGACGGTTGTAACGCTCGAATAATCGCCCTTCTAGCATATTTTTCTTTTAGGTTATGATTATGAGTTAGCATTAATAATAGTGACAGGTTGCCAGCCTGTTGCCTAAAATATACCTTAACCTTTTTCCCTTAATTGCCTCTTACGACATCCACGGACGACATGGAGAGGTGCTATTCTAAATCCGAAACCACACGGATGACAATGAGATTTGCTTAAAACAGTTCTTAAGGCAAATATAGGTAATTATCGATGTTCAAAAGTGTCAATTCATGTCGATACAAGAAGTGCCCACTATATGTGAAAAAGTCATGTCATGTTTGTGTGCTCTGCCTACCCCATTTGGAATCACTAGTGTGATTGATGTATGTATTTTTTAGGGGTTTAGGTATTCTTTAGGCGACAGGCTAGCAACCTGTCACTATTATATTACCTCTTACATCTGTTTTAAAACCCAAAATGATGCTAGAAGTGGCTGCGAAGCTTGATATAGTCATAATTATGGATATGTCTATTTCACGTTTCGTGTGCTCTGCCTACCCCATTTGGGAACATAGGCGTGATTTTATGTATGTTATGTATGTATTTTTTCATATTTTTTTCAACTTTAAAATTTTCTGAAAGATTCTGTGTCATGAAATTCCCAGTCAATAATTCCGTGGCTCTGCCTACCCCATTTGGGAATACCGGCGTGATGTTTTAATTAAAACTCGTATGGAATCCACTTTCGCCTACCTACATTTTGTTATACAATGTTTGGTTTTATCTCATTTACGTAAAACGAGCTTATTACGCAAGAAGCGGTTTTACAGTTGTTAGCAATCGAGCCTCTACTTGAGCTATGGACCCCTGGTACATAAAAATGGATACGCTCACTTCGAAATTAGCTTCAAATATCTAAAAAACCGGCCAAGTGCGAGTCGGACTCACGCTGTAAGAGTTCCGTACAAAAAACTGTAAAAAAAACCGTTTTTGTATGAGTGTAGTATACAATACTGTCATTTTCTGACGTCTCTAGTTTGACAGTGACTGTCTATTTTGCGAGCAACTCTACTTGCGCATTGCGGTGTTAAGCTTGCTGTAAGGACACATTAAGTGAAGACTTGAAAACTAAGATACATACAATCACGCCTGTGTTCCCAAACGGGGTAGGCAGAGCACACGAAATATAACATAGAAAAAACCATGACTATTTCATACTTCACAGTCACATACATACATACATACATATTCTCACGCCTGTATTCCCAAGAGGGGTAGGCAGAGCACATGAATTCAAAAATCCAGTGCCACGTTTAGCAATTTCAGGGTAACCAGATGGTTAAACGTGATATTGCAGTGACAGGTTGCTAGCTCATCGCCCACAATATACTAACCCTTTCCCAGAGTCGACTCTTACGACACCCACGGGAAGAAATGGGGAGGTGCTATTCTAACCCGGCACCACACTGGGCCACAGGCACGTCTAGTTATAATTTTAGGTTGATAAACAGACGAAAGAGGTATAAACCAGTTTTTTAAACTAAAACTAAGCTTGACCTCCGACTAAAACTACCGATTTAGGTAAATCGACGGAACTGAAGTCGAAAGTACCGACGAATCGGAGAGTCGGAAATCAGTCACAACTATAAGAACCTTAAAAACCAGACCTTAAAAACTCAAGATAAAATTAAAACAATGCAAACTGACTATGCTCTCGATGCCAACCTGCGGAACCATTACTACATAAGCCGTGTTACATGATCCAATGTAAATAATTACAAATCCTGCTATACAGAGTGTAACAGATAACGACGATAATTCACTGGGATATACATACATACATACATACATAAACGTCACAAGGCAGACAACATAGCGCTATTCGCTCCTATTCAGGCATACTTCTCTCGCTTCACATTTTTCCCTCTCGTCATACCTACACGCTCGACGGTTTCGGTTGCTTCTAATTTGTCCTCTTTTTAGATTAGGGTTAACTTTAATCAGAGAACCAAAGTAAGTGTCTTACACGGTTAATGCAGGACAATGAAATGCATTAAGAGGATAGGAGTCGCCCCACTTCTCCATAAATTTTTTTTAATATTTTTTTTATTTTTTATTTAGAATATCGACAAAAGCAAATAAGGCATAAAGGCAAAAAGGGCATAGTCGCAACAGATACAAATTTAATGAAAAAAAAATTTGCTCTAATTTCATTATTCACGGAGAAAACAGGGGACTACGTTTGTATGGAGAAGTAGCGCGACTCCTATCCTCTTAAGACATAATATATGTTTTGTTAGTCTACTAACGGTCTCCTGCGACTTCGTCCGTGTAGATTTCGGTTACTTACGTTATAAATACTGTCACATTTTTGACAATTCACACAGTATCTTTATAAAATTGTAGCCTATGTGTTATTCTGATGCATAAAATGTATGTATATAGCGTATGTGTGTAGCGTTTCGTGTGCTCTGCCTATCCCATTTGGGAATATAAGCTTGATGTATGATGTGTATTAAAATTCTGTGTACATATTTTTATCACTCTTTAATATTGTGTCATCTGTAGGTACCCCGCTTAAAAGGTTCCAAGGATATTTTTACAAAACAAAACGTTCCCTTAAATGCCAATAATTACTTTAATGATCGTATTTAACTAAACTATTTCGTTACCTTGCGTTAAAATTTAACGTCTAATTAAACATAAATATTGGGAAGTCATAAACGGCATTCATTATCAGTGTTGAAAGAGCTGTTGTGAAATCGGTCCGAAGGTTTCGTCTGAAGGTATCTTTGTATATTTGAGATATTATACTTCTAATTGGATGGTAATATTATTTCATTTGTTTATAAGCCTGTCAGGCATGGGCTGACTTACATACATACATACAGACGTACAGTCAAGGAAATTGATTACTGTGCCACTTTGTACCTTTTTACAAGAAATGTCACTGTGGCATACCATACTTTCTACTAATCAAAGCAATATGAAAATCACTATGAAAAGGTTCAAAGTGGCACAGGTATCAATTCCCTTGACTGAACATATGAATTACTGGTTTCCTAAATGCAGTAGGCAGAGCACATGATGCGGTACGTGTTATGGAACATTTGTAAGACTTTCGAAACATGACTATTGACACTAGGGTTGCCACCTTTTTTTTCTCCAGTTAAAGTACATTGGTTATTATAGGTAAGAAAAAAAAAAGTACATAGTATCAAGATAAAGTACAATTTTTTTTTATGTTTAAAAACATAAACATGTAAAAAGCGTGTAAAAGGCGTGAGAATATGTATGTAAATTTTGTAAAAAATCTAATCATAAAAATAAAGTATTTTCGTGTACTTTATTGTTCTCATAAAGTATAAAGTACAATTACCTGAAATAAAGTACAATACTTTATTATAAAGTACGGGTGGCAACCCTAATTGACACTCGTAATTAGTGATGGGGCTAATATTTCGTTTGTCGAGTTGAGCGATTATTTATGAAAAAAATAATTCGAATCGATTCCACTGCAACCGAGTTTCTCTTGTTATAATAAGAGGTGTGACAGTATGTAGTAGGCACAATGGGCGATACTATAATATAACACTGGGAACCCTAATGAAATCCTACCGCTGCTGTTCGGGCGATTATTCGAGCGTTTCAACCGTCTCATTCATCTGGCTATGTTATATGAATCTGCTGCAGATTTTGATATCGCTTTCGACTATTTGTTAAGAGTTTGTTTTCCTTTAATAGATGACTAAACGACGCTATCAGAATTTTCTTCCATTTTTACCGAAAAGTGTCCAGATCAATGAGACGGTTAATAGAGACGATTTCTTGTAGCTCGAAGTTCAGATCTTGCGACGATGTATGTCGGTTTAACTTGTTAGCGTTGGTTATGACTTATGACATGTCACTTTCCCAGAACGTGACATGCGCACGCACCGATAATTTTAGTGTACACCGTTTATTTTAAGAATAGAAGACAGTTTCATATGTTTTTAATTTTATTAAACTGATTAATTTCACGTTGTTCCTTTCTTTCCCAAACTATGGTACTTTAGCAGAGTTATTATTTTTTAGCTTTTCTTTCGATTGGCATCATAAAAACAGGATGTTTTTTTTTACATTTAAGTCGGTTCGATTCCCAGACGAAGCAAGTAATTTTTAGAAAATGTATGAATACAGAATTACTAACTTTTAAAAATAAGGTAGAGTCTTCTTTGAGCAAAATACCCTATCTACTATATTTAAGGTACTTCCCCTTCGTGGCCTACTTTGGGACACCCTGTATATGTATTAGGCGACAAACTAGAGACCTGTCACTACATATAGTACCTCTTCACTTTAAGCCTAAAAATTATGCTAGAAGTGGCCGCGAAACGTGCAAGAGTCATGGATTTGTCTATGTACCGTTGATGTGCTCTGCCTACCCCATTTGGAATATGCATATTAGGCAATTTAATTCTCCGCCTTACTAATATTATAAGTCAGAAAGTGAGTTTGTTTGTTTGTTTGTTCCGCTTTCACGCCGTAACTACTGAACCGATTACATTGAAATTTTGTAGACGTAAAGATAGTACTTAGTCCGGATTAAATAATAGGCTACTTTTTATCCCGGAAAAATTGATGTTCCCGAGGGAAAACAAAAATATATTTTGCTTGATAGATCGATATCGATCGATGATAGATCGATATCGATCGATGACCGATCGATAGATGATAGATCGATGGCGCTGTGTGTTGTTTGAAACGAGAAGTTTTCTTATAGTTGTGCTTTATAACGCAATATAACCGAGTTCCACGCGGGCGAAGCCGCGGGCGGAAAGCTAGTTATAGATAAATATCCAAGACTCGAGAGCAAACATTCATTCATCATACCTAGCCATCCACCATCTTTATAATATACAAACATACATCACGCCTGTCCTTCCAAATGGTGTAGGCAGAGCATGCGAAACGCTACATAGGCACAAACATAAACACCACCCGTTTCATAGTTACCTACTTCTAGCTTATTTTTATGTTTGACGTTAAGGGGGACTGTAGTGACAGGTTTCTAGCCTGTCGCCGAAAATATACCTCGACCTTCCTTAGTCTCCAGAGCGTCTAGTGTATTGAAAACTATAATAAATATCATTGGACAATATTCACACCAACCACCTAGTCCCAAAGTAGGAAATTTAATGCCTGTGTTAGGGCCGGCGCTGACTGCCGGCATGGCACGGCGTGGCAAAGGATTTTGTTACTGATCTGAGAAAGGCCGCGGCATGCCACAGCGTGCCGAAGCATTTCACGGGTTATATTTTTGGATGCTGCGGCACGATTTGCCGTGCCGTCCTCTGCCATGCCGGCAGTGAGCGCCGGCCCTTATGGGTACTAGACAACGGATAAACTTACTTATATATAGATAAACATCCAAGACTCGAAAGCAAACATTCGTATTCATCATACAAACATCTGCCCCGACCGGGGATCGAACTCAGGACCTTAAGCTTCACAGTCAGGTTCTCTAACCGCTGGGCTATCCGGCCAACTATGATGGACTCGATAACGATTTCGTTTGTGAGTTATCGCAAAATTGTATGGCAACTGAGACAGCGCCGCCAGCGGAATGGTTGCACAACTGCCGCGGTCGACACGTCTCCGGACATTCCGCGTTGATTCACAAACGAAATCGTTATCGAGTCCATCATCGTTTTCAATACACTTGACGCTCAGCATCAACGGAAGAAATGGGCAGGAGTTCAAAAACGAACACGCGGCAAAATATGATAGTAACTAATAATAAGCTGCCGAAAAATAATGCCCCTAAAAAAACTAACGGAGTTTTTGTGTCTTCTTGGGGTCAGTGACCACTCCAGAGCCTTAGCAAGCGTTTATGTCCGTAAGTATTTGATCTCTCTTTCCTTCAAACTTGATTAGAGCGAGACAGATATATTATGCAGGATAAAAATTAAAGTGGTACTGGACGCAACGGGTTCTCTAAAAAAGAATGTTGAGAATGTTCTTGTCCTCACACACGTACCATCGCGAACAGGGATTGTTGAGCCACTTACTATGTTTGTAACTTGGTCGTGTAATACTAATCCAATAGCTGACATCTAGTCGGTCACATCGGTCATTGATTACACGTCTAAATTGCGAACAGTGGCAAGTGGCTCAACAATCCCTGTTCGTGACTGTATATATTTGTCTCCGGAGTCGCTGTTAAAGACTGTGGTGGTACCAGGATCGCATAGACAGCAGGAGCCCACATACCATCGCGAACTGGGATTGTAGAGTCACTCACTTATGTTTGTAACTTGGTCGTGTAATACTAATCCAATAGATGACATCTAGTCTGTCACATCGGTCATTGATTACACGTCTAAATTGCGAACAGTGGCAAGTGGCTCAACAATCCCGGTTCGTGATTGCACATTACGCCTGTATTTCCAAATGGGGAAGGCAGAGCACCCGAAACGTCACATAGACAAAACCATGACTAGACGCTTCGCAGCCACCTTTAATATAATTTTTGAGTCAAATACTAGAGATACAATAGTGACAGGTTGCTAGCCCGTCACCTAAAGCGCGTCATACACTAAGCAGATACGGTAAGATCTGTTACTGAACAGATATCTGTCAATATCGGTCCCTATACAAATTAATGAGCTAACACACACAGCGCCACGTTTATCCACCTGGTTACCCTGAATTTGCTAAACGTGGCACTGGATTTTTGAATTCATGTGCTCTGCCTACCCCTCATGGGAACACAGGCATGAGAATATGTAATATGTATGTGTACACACAGCGCAGATTTATCGTTAAGTATCTGTTGACACCGACATATGGAAAAATGGCATTTATACGCAGATAAAATATTATCGTACCTATATGCGTAGTCTGTGACGGGCTTTAAACATACCTAAACCTATTTCCTTAGTCGCCTCTTAAGACACCGACGGAAGAAATGTAGAGTTATTATTCTAATCTAATCTAACCATTATCAGGATATTTTACGCAGCGGATAAAAATTGTATAGTACTTACTAATGGACGCAACGGGTTTCGTAAAAAAATACCGGAATGCTCTTTAGTGCGGATAACTCGGTTTTTATCTTACGCTTTTTAGTCAGATGTGAGTGCTTTCTTAAGATAATTCAGTTATCTATTCTCATAGAGGACAGACCAACTAGAGAAACAATGATGGCCATCTAGTTCCGCAAACCGTCAGTTTATTTCAACTTACAAACTGTCACAGAAACTGTAAAGAGCCAATAACCATAGAGGAAAAAGCCACTGAGTTACGCGATCTTGGGCCGGCCAATAAGAGCACAGCGAACGCCGCCACGCTTTGGCGGAATCGTCTTCGAACAAATTCAATGACATTAGTACTCTATAGGTTCTGTCCTCTATGTCTATTCTCTACCTTGACTCATGAATGACAGCTAATTTTCGTCGATTTCGTCGATGAGTTGAGTTTGTTACGTTAGAATAACACCCCTGAACAACGTTTTAACTGAGGTCTCAAAATAAATCACTATTTACTCACAAATCTCCAATCAATATCATAAATATTATTATGAAATAAATTTCTAAAACAAAGAAAAAAAAGCACGCGTTTATTCCATCAGATAGTAAGTATTTCAAAAAATAATCATGTATTTTTAATTTCATTTGACAAATAAGAAATGACAAGGATACAGTGCTTAAAAGTTTCGCGCGACGTCACTATTTGGTACAATTTTTACCTAGACGTGACGTCACTTGGTCAGACCAGCGTGTTGGCGATCTTCCGCGAGTTCTCTTGCCCTCGGTGTTGCCAACAATGACCAGTTTCTCCAAATTGCCATCCTCTCTTCGCATTATGTGGCCGAAATATGACAGTATGCGTTGCAGACATACAGTAGCCAGACGGGTTGTTAAATATGCCGAGTTGTGAAAGAATAGATACATTTGTGAAAGAGGCCACCTCCTCGTCAAAATTTTACCAGACGGTGAAGGCTACTTCGGACCGGAATCGATGGAGACAGATAGTCCGTTTAAGGGGTTCCAGTGACCACGATCCTCAGTAATGAGGGACCGATTGAAGAAGAAGACGTCACAAGTCCCCACTCCCATTCCTAATGTGTATTGACCCCTTTGGCTCAATTCACACCAGAAGAGCAGCGCAGCGACCCGCTCCGTGGAGAATGCGCGAGGATTCCTGCGACTGCTCGAGAAGCCGCTGGAATGCGTAGGAAGTCGCTGGAATTTACATAATTATTGACATATTGACATATGTATTGACAGCGGCCGTCGCGACTACTCGAGCATCCTCGGGCATTCCCGCGACAGCTCGCGCAGTCGCACGGCTTTGTTTATGGAATGCGCTGGAATTCCCGCGGATCCGCGGGCATCCGCGCGCATCGTTAGAGTTTCTCATGCGATAATAAGTCTTATTGTAATGAAAATAAAGTTGAAATTCTCATGACACTGAAACTGCGCTCCGCTACGCCGCGCTGCGCTGCTCTTCTGGTGTGAATTGAGCCTTTGTCGATGTTTAATTTTAACCAAAAACCACGTCTCATCTTTTTCCACAATCTAACTAACGGACTAATTCACATATTTTTAAACCAGTGGACATCCCTATCTCTCATTTATATCATTGTCCCAATGCGAGTGATAGCTACCTTCCATAGCACTAGATCTAAACAATACACATTCGGAATGGGGATGGGGGCTTGTGACGTCACGCCTAAGTAAAAACTGTACCAAATAGTGACGTCGCGCGAAACTTTTAAGCACTGTATCCTTGTCATTTCTTACTTGTCAAATGAAATAAAAAATACATGTTTATTTTTTGGAATACTTACTATCTGATGGAATAAACGCGTGCATTACCTTAGGCCCTGCGCAGACGACAGACTATCCGCGACGGACTTTTTAGTCTGTGAAAATATAGCCTATGGAACCTATGCAGTAACGCACACGACGCGCAAAAACTCCGGCGCCCAATACAATCCACGCAGACTTTCAGACCGCAGACTCGATCGAAAAAGTCTGTCGTCTGCGCTGCCCTAAGAGCGGCAAAAATCTCCATTTTCACGGCATTTACTTGACCTGCGCAGGCGACGGCGATTCGCGATACCCTTACATAATCATTGGGTAATAAGAACAACGGCGCGTTAATTCACGTCCGGAAACCTCGATCTGGCATGCCAACCAGTCACCCTATAACCAATCACTAATACTAATCACCAGTAACCGATGATGATTAGTATTAGTGATTGTCATCGGCAGTGTGGCATTGGCCTTTAATTCTGTGACTAACCCTTTTTATATCTGTGTTAAAGAATTTGATAAACTATGCTTTGCAAATTGATTAATTCAAAATATACCTTACCTTTTGTTCTGTACACCAGCAATGGGTAAATATTCGGGCGTTTGAACCGCTGTTATTATTCTCAACACTTTTTCTATCAGATTTCTTAAGAAATCAGTACAATAAATGTGTTATACTATAGTGTCTGTGCCTTATAGATAGGTACACACTAGACTATTATATATATACACATTTTTCGAAGAATCTGATAAAAAAAATATTGAGAATAATGACAGCGGTTCAAACACCCGAATATTTACCCCAATGTACTATAATCTGCTTTTTTGCATAAACTAAACCGAAAATTCGCAACGCACGCAGTTCACACAGCAAACCCAAAATATGCATTAACATATTTCCTTTGGTCGCCTCTTACGACCACAGTAGAAGTGAGGTTATTCTAATCGCGACACCACCCTGCAAGCCTAAAACTTACCTTAACATAATTCCTTACGACCACGGAAGAAAAGGATAGGTTAATCTACACCCGACACCACGCGGCAAGCCTTAAACATACCTTAACCTAATTCATTACGATCATGGAAGAAATGGAGAGGTGTCACTCCACCACACCACCCGGCAAGCCTTAACCTACTTTCTTAATCACCTGTTTGTTTGTGTGTTGTTTATAAATAAATAAATATCACTGGACAATTTTTACACCAATCATCTAGTCCCAAAGTAGGCAATTTAATGCCTGTGTTATGGGTACTAGACAACGGATAAACATACTTATATACAGATAAACATCCAAGACTCGAAAGCAAACATTCGTATTCATCATACAAACATCTGCCCCGACCGGGGATCGAACCCGGGACCTTAAGCTTCACAGTCAGGTTCTCTAACCGCTGGGCTATCCGGCCGTCAAAATGATAGAAAATATCACTTATGCCTTCTAAATTAATGTTTGTTTTGTGTTTGTGTTGTTCTTTTTGTTTATGTACCATCGCGAACCGGGATTGATGAGCCACTTACCTATGTTTGTAACTTGGTCGTGTAATACTAATCCAATAGCTGACATCTAGTCGGTCACATCGGTCATTGATTACACGTCTAAATTGCGAACAGTGGCAAGTGGCTCAACAATCCCGGTTCGCGATGGTACTTCACCTTGTTCATTGAAGTCTCTTTTTTGTCGATCTCAATTATAAAGTTTTCTCTCTCCCTCCTAATGGTTAGCAAAGGTATCCCTTAAAAGATAAGTCCGCCTTTGCACTTACCCATTTTATTTGGATATTTTTTTCCCAAGGGGTGTCTGGCTTAGAATAACACCTCTCCATTTCTTCCGTGAATGTCGTAAGAGGCGATTCAGGAAGTAGGTTAAGGTATATTCATACCTGTCACTATAATAAGTATGCCTCTTTAATCCATATTTTGACCTAAAAATACGCCGAAAGTGGCTTTGAAAAGTCATGGTTTTGTCTGTGTATCTATTCGTGTGCTCTGCCTACCCCAACTGGGAATACAGACATGATCTGTCTAGTACTCTAGTCTATGTACCACCGAACCAATTGATTCCTGACCCACAATAGAACCAATTCACAGTGAACGTCATAGTGACATTGCATTGCTTGACAAAGGAAATCTTTACTACGTTTATTGTGACAACGTTCTGCGGTGGGTCAGGAATCAGTTGGTTCGATTGTATGTACATATGTATCATTTTTTGAAATTAAATATTTCCTTTGGAACACCAAACCGTTACTTGCGTCTGTCATCACGGGAGAAATGGACAGGCAACCTGTCACCAGGCTATGTCCCATTTCCTGTTCGCCAGGAACCCGTTGAGACAATACTTTCTGCGCGTACGCAGAGAAAGCGCATTGCGCAACCGACCCACTTGCGGCGCGTGCGCGAGTCACACGCGGCCGCGATTTACAACAAGTTAACATAGTATAATTTTAAACAAAAAAAAACCGACTTCAAATTAGCAATATTTTGAAAGTATTCTGTTTACTGAATGTAAAATCTTGACTTCATCAACAAATTACCGAAAACGCCGTACATCTCCATATAAAATTTTAAGAGTTCCCTCGATTTCTCCAAGATACCATCATCAGATCCTGGTTTCGTGCCAATGGGACCAATTTCGAGTTATACTTTCGTTTAAAAAAAAATTTTGAAAATCGGTCCACGGGTCTCCGAGATATCGGGTAACATACACAAAAAAAATAGGTTGAATTGAGAACCTCCTCCTTTTTT
Organism: Adoxophyes honmai; assembly: GCA_005406045.1. Lineage (NCBI taxonomy): Eukaryota > Metazoa > Arthropoda > Insecta > Lepidoptera > Tortricidae > Adoxophyes > Adoxophyes honmai. The sequence goes on along the minus strand of BHDV01031409.1, from coordinate 111,084 downwards.
GAAGTCGATTAAAAAGTGCCAATAATCTACGCCTCAACGCCCAATAGATGACACCCATCTGTCACCTATGACATAAGGTTGCAAGTGCCAATTGGGTCAATGTCGAGCACAGGGACGTTTTACCTTAATTGTGTATAAAAATTATCATATCATATATAAGGATAGTATAGTGTAGGATTATCTAACATAGGAATCAGTGACAATGTAACTAACCATGATTAAATTAATTATTCAATTATGAAAGTAAATGATTTTTTCATACCTTAATTGTAAAATGTAAAGATTTTGATTTATAAAGTGTACGTTTAAATAAAAAGACACGTCAAGATATCATATATTAGGTATATTATTGAGTAGTACCTATTATTAAATCACAATCATAAACTATGGTGTTCACATTTTTACATATATTTTTTTACGCATTGCCACAGTGTTCGATTACATAATAACAAGGTCGTATTTTAGTTTCAATAAACTAACCTGCTCAAAAACACTAAATTTAAAATGAGAAACTAGAGCATCGTTTAACAGCGACACGGATTGGAGCGCACGGGACCCGCTCCGCGTCGCTGTGAAACGATGCTCTAGTTCAGGGGTCACCAAATGGCGGACCGCGGTCCGCATACGGACCGCCGACCCATTGTATGCGGACCGAGAAAATATTATCGTCATTCATCTTCAGGATTTAAAGTCAATATTTTGCAACAATTCCACTCCAAACTTCAGACAAAAAATATAACTAAATTCTTCTTCATAAAAAAATGTCATTTTACACATTGGTATTATGTAAATTATTATACCTTTGTAGTTACCGTACCTAATTAGCTACCTTTGTTCAATTTTTTTTATTGTGCGGACCGCGAATGTCATTTCATTTCTTAAAATGGACCCCGAGGGAAACTAATTGGTGACCCCTGCTCTTGTTCCTCATTTGCGCTCCGGGCGCCCGTAGCAACAGCCCGTACGGGTCTCCCGGACAGCTGTGACAGCGCAGATGACAGACTTTTAATCCTATCGACTCTGCGGCGCACAAAAAGTCTGCATGGATTGTATGCATTGCGCTGGACTTTTTGCGCGTCGTGTGCGTTACTGCATATAATTCCATAGGTTCGATTTTCACGGACTAAAGAGTCCGTCGCGGATAGTCTGTCTTCTGCACAGGGCCTTAGTTTTGCCTTCCCGCTGCCGCTTGTGCCCGGGCCCGCGCTAATGTCAACACGAGCCGGCTGCGTCCGCGACCGCCTATTAAGTAACAACACGTAATAATCAAACCTGAATAACATTCCACTGCTCTTTTACAACATTTATGTAAATCTATTTATTTATGCTTTAGGCTAGGCTAGCAACCTGTCACTATTATAACTTCTCCACCTATTATCGAATTTAAAATATGCTAGAAGTGGCTGCGTACCGGGAAAAAGTCATAATCATGGTTTTGTCTATGTCACGTTTCGCTCTGCCTACCCCGTTTGGGAACATAGGCGTGATTGTATCCGTACCAATATCTAAATGTGAAAGTGTGTTTGTTTGTTTGTTTGTTTGTTTGTCCGTCTTTCACGGCTAAACGGAGCGATGGATTGATGTGATTTTTTAGGTAGAGATAGTTTAGGGCACGGAGAGTGACATAGGCTACTTTTTATCCCGGAAAAAATTGATTTTCCCGAGGGAAAACAAAAATATAGTTTGCTTGATAGATCGATATCGATGGCGCTGTGTGTCGTTTGAAACGAGAAGTTTTCTTATAGTTGTGCTTTATACCGCAATCTAACCGAGTTACACGCGGGCGAAGCCGCGGGCGGAAAGCTAGTGTATGTATAATTTATTCCGTAAACCTCTCCGTTTCTTCCATGAATGTTTTAGGCCACAGGCTAGCAACCTGTAACTGTAAAATTGTCACGAATTTGTCAATTTAGCTTTCGATTGCTCTGCCTGCCCCATTTGGGAATACAGTCGTATGTATTCATATAGGTAGCTTTAGAATAAAAGCTCTCCATTTCTTCCGTGGATGTAAGAGGCGACTAAAATGGTGGTTGTGTTAAAAGTAGCTGTGAAACGTGTAATTTCAATTTCTAAAGAACTGTATACGTATCCGAGTGAATTAGGAACTTCACACACGACTTTTAATTTACTTCGCAGTTTTCTACCATTTTCCTCTCGTTGGATTCATGTACGAATCGGGAATCAAACCCACGACCCACAACACATCACAAAGCTACTACATATGCAACTCAAAGATAATAAAATTTGAATAAACATAAAATTCAATCACAAAGTTCTCATTTGAATGATGTCGCAACGCGTGCGTTACGCGGGTCACGTAACTCAACCTTGGGGTAAGTGTAACTCAATCGGAATTGAGTGCGCGTACGCACGTTAACTACCGTACAGGGGTGTAGCGTTATAGAAAAGAAAGAATGGAAGACCGAAGACGTTTATTAACACAAATTGACACTGTTAAACATTGTTTTTGATCTAATCTAAAAATACAGATAAAACATAAGCCATAAACAAGTTATAACTTAATGCTATGTGTGCGATAAAATAGGTCAATGCGTGCTGGGTTAAAAATATATAATTCTAATTAGTCCGTGAAAAATTTTGACCTCGTATAGGTCAGTTAACTAAAGCTGGCACGTTCACAGTACTCACACTTGTGCAATTTCGCTAAACAGTATGTTTAAAATTAATAATTTTGATCAAATCGGGCAGACTTTTCATGATACGTATGCAGTGCAAAGTCACGCCGCGTGCTAATTCACAGATACTACACAAACCCAATGCGTACGTCTGTTTTACGTGCCAGCTTTAGTTAACCGACCAGTAGGTCACTCGAAACTGTATCTTTACAACATACAGCATACAATCACGCCTATGTTCCCAAACGGAGTAGGCAGAACATACGAAACGTGACATAGACAAAACCATGATTTCACGCTTCGCTGCCACTTCCAGCATAATTTTAGATTTGATAACAGTTGGAACAGGTATAATAGTGACAGGTTGCTAGCCTGTCGCCTAAAGCATACCTAAACCTATTTTCTTTAGTCGCCTCTTACGACATCCACGGAAGAAATGGAGTGGTGTTATTCTATCCCGACACCACACAGGACTTGTACGACGGAATTGTATGGAGACGTGTCGACCGTGGCAGTTGTGCAAACGTTCCGCTGGCGGCGCTGTCTCGGTTTTCATACAATTTTGCGATAACTCGCAAACGAATTCGGTAACGACTGCACCATCGATTTGAACACACTAGACGCTCAGGCGTGGTGTATGTATGCATGTATGTTTCCTAACTTGCTTAAAATTATGCTGTCACCGCGTAAGTGCGTTTAAAGTTTTAATTTTTAATTGACCGCGCCTAGCTACGCGTATTGGCATGAATCTGTTCTCAGTTTTCACACTAATTGATACAATGCGAACGCTAAAGCAATATTTTATTAGTGACTAGTTGACCAGCGAATTTATTACCGCCTTTTACGTTCGTAATGAAAAAATGGAGAGGTATTATTATAAACAACATGGCATTATAATATAATGGTAAAAAATACTTTAGTTCTCTTGTCAGCCCTAGCAACACCAGTAGCTGTCAATTGTGCAAACTTCTATATTGAGGTTTATAACTAGCTCAGTAATGTAAACAATTTTATCTATAATCCAAATCATAATGTTCTCACTATACGTTCACACGCATTTTAAGCAAATGGCCTATTAGAAACCCTTAGTGTCCGACCGAAGCTTCGGCTTCGGCTTCGGCTGCGGCCACCTTCGGCCAAAAAATCCACCTTCGGCCAAACCTTCGGCTTCGGCCAAAATTTGGCCGAAGTTTTGGCCGAAGCCGAAGGTTTGCAAATTGTGATTTGAAATTGAACGAACGATGCCAGAGCGAGACGGATAGTGCGCAGCGCTTAGCAGAACAGCGTTTCGCCGACCCGATCGCATTGCTTGCAGTTAATCTTATAAATAACTGACAACACATAACATAACAACATAAACACACTTGATTTCGAAGCGAAATATACTGCTGTTTTTTTTATTATTAGCAAATTCTCTCATTTCTTTGGGTCAACACACCTTCGGCTTCGGCTTCGGCTTCGGCCGAAGGTTTACATGAAAGCCGATTAATCGGCTTCGGCTTCGGCTTCGGCCAAAATTGTACCTTCGGTCGGACACTAGAAACCATAGACATTATAGTGTGTACGTTATAAATGCATTCGAATTTCGAACATCTGAAAACGTGATTGGAAGAAGAAAACAAATTGTTTCAAATTTGGAACACAGGGCTGGCATGCGAGCCTGTGACGCTGATGGTCAATTGTTTTTGGAATCCATTTCAGACGTTCTTTGTACGTGTGATGTTATCATTATCACCACAAAACGAGTGTTAATAATGAGTAATAATGAGAGTTAAAAATGTTTATTAATAAAAAAGAAATCTCGATTAAATCAATCAATCAATTAAATCAATTAACTTTTGTTTTTATTAAATCCCTTAATTGGGTATGTATCTTTTTGTAAACGGCTCATGACACCACAACAAAACTTAAAATACTTTAATACTTAATAATAAACAAACTAATTGGCATTGCACAATAAACTATAAAACCTCAATGTTTTAACACGAATTTATTTAAATCATTCAGTCTCATACATATAGGCACCTTTAATCGAGAGAACTATAGTACTTGTGTTACGATATAGGACCACAAGGCCAAACAAACTTGCTACATCTATTTCACAACTTGCATTAGTTGAACTGACTTGAACTGCGTCCCATCAATAACTATTTTGACACATACATACATACAATCACGTCACTCCCAAATAGATTTGGTTTAGGGTTTTTTTTAACAAATTTTTCATCTACGGTCTCGTGGTCCGTACCTTGATGATTTTAGTTTTTTTTTTAGAATGAACTGTGCGCTCCGCGTAAAGACAGCAGTTTTTTTTTAAATATTATGCTCTTAAAATTAATTACAACTAGAGTTTTCTTTTTCTTTTTTTCTTTTCCTTTTCAATGTTTTGATCCTATAGGTTTTTTTTTCCCCTTTTTTTCTTTTCTTTCTCTCTCTCCATTCCTAAGCCATTAACAAACAAATATTTACAACAAACATTAAACAAACGTTGACGGGTTAGAATAGCACCTCCCACTTTCTTCCCGTGGGTGTCGTAAGAGTCGACTCTGGGAAAGGGTTAGTGTATTGTGGGCTATGGTCTAGCAACCAATCACTGCAATATCACGTTTAACCATCTGGTTACCCTGACATTGCTAAACGTGGCACTGGATTTTTGAATTTATGTGCTCTGCCTACCCCTCTTGGGAATACAGGCGTGAGAATATGTATGTATTTCTATTGCCGCTATGACAACAAATAGTAAAATAAACAATCGTGATTTAATGTGTTTTCGAGTCGACATAAAAGTCCTTATAAAAAGACCGTGTGGTATCCATTTCTTCTGTGGATGTCGTAAGAGGCAAATAAGGAAAGATATTCAAGTATGCTTTAAGCAACAAGCTAGCAACCTGTCACTGTTAGACATCTTACATCTGTTTTTATTCCATAAATATTGCTGGAAGTGGCTACGAAACGTGAAATAGACATGATTTTATCTACGTCATGTTTCGTGCGCTCTGCCTACCCCATTTGGGATTACTGCTTGATGTATGTATGTATACATACATACATACATATTCTCACGCCTGTATTCCCAAGAGGGGTAGGCAGAGCACATGAATTCAAAAACCCAGTGCCACGTTTAGCATTTTCAGGGTAATCAAATGGTTAAACGTGATATTGCAGTGACAGGTTGCTAGCCCATCGCCCACAATACGCTAACCCTTTCCCAGAGTCGACTCTTACGACACCCACGGGAAGAAAGGGGGAGGTGCTATTCTAACCCGGCACCACACAGGGATGTATGTATGTTGTCCTAAAAACATTGTACACAAAAAATGAAGCATCATCCAATATGGTGTCGTTCGGATAAAATATTTCGTTGATTATTTTTTTATGTAACCTAGACTTGAGTCTGGCCCTTGAAATTTTAAGTGAAATGACCGGTCTGGCTATCCTTTGTAAGATTAATTGATTGTTAACCTCACCCTTCAATGCGATCAACTTTTTACATTTTTGTGGATGGCCATGGTATATGCCTTGAGGCCATGTGGGCTAGGCTGCCACTTTGCAAAGGGCATACGGAATAAACTCTTTCTTATGGCAACATCGGAGAATGTTGAAGCAACTGGCTACACTCAATTGTAAGTGCGTTCTTAAACTGAGACCTGAACATAATTCACTGTATGGACACCTCATTTTTAGTAGGACAAATTAAAACAATTCCAATGCAGCATTAGTTGAGAGAAACACTTAGTTTAACCACAATTTAGATTTATTAGGTACTTTGTTTCTTAAATCACTAACATAGTTCGGGGATCAAACCAAGTTAAAAAATAAATTCCTTTTTTTCATGATACCAGGCGAAATAGATCAAAGTAACAAATAGCATCTCAAAATAAACAGACAGCGTTTTGTTTCAATCTTACTTTTAAAAATAACAAAAGTCTTCGAGCGATCTTATTCGTCTTATAGTTTTCTTATAGTTTAAGCGGTTCCGGTATTAAGCTCAACACTACTAGGTATGTGCTAACCATACCCCGTTATCAATGTTGCTAATCCATTGAAAAAGTCAGGGATGGCACTGCACATCTATTTTTTAATATGTGCCTACTTTTAAATAAACATAATTTTATTCAACTTTTTATTTATAAATTTTAATATTTAAAAGAAAACAAAACCTCTTTTCAGCCCGTAATTGACAATTTTTTTTTAAACTTCATAATAGATGGTTACGTCATTTATTTCTCAATTTTGATTTATTTAGAAGTGGAGCGGTCGATATCATATTTAAAATGGATTTTATACAGTAATAGGCGACAAAATTTAACGCCAAATAACCTAGAAAAAATATTAATAATTTATTCAGACAACTAAAAATATAATATAAATCCGATAGTTTGCATGTAAAAACATTCTTCTAACATTAACATTTTTATGTACCTTCCAATATGTCACATGTCGTGACATGACAGTGAAATAAATGTTGTGCGACAACCCTATGGCTTAGTTTCAATGAATCTGCAACACTGATAACGGGGTATGGTGCTATCAAGCTATCATCTACTTACTTTGACCGCTATTTATTTCTTTGTGTCCCTTGCACTGTTTTGAAACACATAATCTGTAATGGATGCGGTTTTTTCATTTGAAAGCAGCCAAATTTAAACCAAATCTGATCAGTACTGAAATTAGTTAATGCTTACTTGTAAGTGTGAAACCAAAATGATTTAGTTCAGTTAAGGCTATTGGCTACACCTAGCGCCATCTATCATCGAGTAGAAGAACTTCTACAGACGTTTGCTTTTAATGTCTATTAAAGGTAGGCGTCCACAGGTCCGCATCGCACGCATCGGACGCATCGGATTCAATCAGATATATGGCGATGTGCGATGCGTACGATGCGGACAGGTGGACGCACTTGTATGAGTTTCTATACAAAGAATATTACAATCCGTTGCGTGCGATACGTCCGATGCGTACGATGCCGACAAGTGGACGCTTAGCTTAAATCATGTGTGTAACGTACGACAATGGAGCCCGAATAAGTCCCGTAGCAGTTAGCACAAATATGGGATCGAAGGAAACTTTTGACACTATATTCTTTAAGTATGGTAAAACTTCGGTTTCTAAGGAAATTTAGCTTTGTCTGACTTTTCTCTATTTGACCACTATTATTTAACCGTACCTATTCAAAAAAGGAGGAGGTTCTCAATTCGACCAATTTCTTTTGTATGTTACTCGATATCTCCGAGGCCCGTGAACCGATTTTCTTTTTTTTTTAATCAAAAGGGTTTAACTCCGAGTTGATCCCCTTGGCACTAAGCCGGGATCTGATGATGGGATTTTAGAGAAATCGAGGGACCTCTTCAAATATTATAGGGACATGTACGGCGCTTTCGTTAATTTACTGATAAGGTCAAGAATTTACATTCAGTACGTAGAATACTTTCAAGACATTGCTAATTTGAAGTCGGTTTTTTTTGTTTAAAATTATAATTATGTCTACGAGTAAATTAACTTGTAAGTATGTTTTATTTAAAACGTTTCTCTTTGTCAACAGTGGAAGATGCCAGCGGACGGTACAACGCCATGTTCTACTGGGGCAACAACTACTGGACGGGGTCTGCTGAGCTGTGCCACGTGCTGAACGAACGGCACGCGCCCATTCGGCATAGGAACAGTGAGTATTGGGGGAGTGGGGAGTAGGGTGGGTTGGGATTAGGGTCAGTGAGGAGTAGTGTCAGGGGGAGTAAGGTAAATAATTAGTGTCAAGGGGGAGTAAGGTAAATAAGTAGGGTTAGTAAGGAGTAGGGGTCAATGGGGAGTAGGTGGAGGAAGGGAGTAGGGTCAGTGGGGAGAAGGGGGAGTCGGGAGTAGGGTGAGTGGGAAGTAGGGTGAGTAAGAGGGTTCTGCTGAGCTGTGCCACGTGCTGAACGAACGGCACGCGCCTACGCGGCATAGGAACAGTGAGTATTGGGGGAAGTGGGGAGTAGAGTCAGTAGGAGTAGGGTAACCGCCAAGTTTCTTGCGGCGCATTCTTCCTGACAGTGATGGTCTTTCCGATGCACTAGTAGACTCGAAAATGACCGTGTGAAATTGCTATGAGCCTATTTATGTTTACGCGGGACTTAATCACGGTATTTTTTAATTACCTCTCGACGTTTCGGCCGCGTTACAGCGACCGTGGTCACGAGTTGACTCAAGCTATGAGCCTATTGCATGAATGAAGTTTTGAACTATGAATTTTAGTCAGTGGGGAGTAGAGTCAATTGGGTAGTGGGGATATGGAATAGTGGGGAGACGAA
>BHDV01031409.1:62063-102140 GCA_005406045.1 Adoxophyes honmai | reverse complement strand
AGTAGGGGGACTGGTTAAAATGGAGTTAAGGGGAATTATCAAACAATAATGTAAAGAAACATGTTTGAGAAGGTCCATTTTCTAATTGTAAACAGTAAACTTAGATCAGCTAGCTGATAAGAGTTACTACTTAAAAAAAAACGCGCTAAATATTCGAAAACTTATATTGATCCGAATGCGACGCGCTAGCGCAGCTTCATACAAAAGACATCAACGCGCATTGGAACTTGCATACACAATGATAAAATGTATTTTTATTTATTATTTATCTTTGTCACTTTAAACGTCAAAACGTCTGACGATGTGACGATTACATTTGCCACCAATTATTTTATTTGACACTAGCTGTGCCCGCGACTCCGTCCGCGTGGAATAGTGTTTAATTTCCCCCCGTTTTTTTCACATTTTCCAATATTTCTTCGCTCCTATTAGTTGCAGCGTGATGTTGTATAGCCTAAAGCCTTCCTCAATAAATGGTTTAAACAACACAAAAATAATTTTTCAATTCTAACCAGTAGTTCCTGAGATTAGCGTGTTCAAACAAACAAACAAACAAACAAACATACAAACAAACAAACAAACTCTTCAGCTTTAAATATTAGTATAGATGTGAAATTCCGTATACATACTCAATCTGAACCTCCAATAGTTTTTCGTTAGAGGGGAGCCCCTGAAAGTGTGACGAACTTTTAAAGTCTCTGCTCCTCTTATTTCTACTCCTTTCCTCAGTAGTCTCTACTCTTACTCCTCCTAACAAAGGGTATCTCTTCCAGAGAGCGGCTCCCAGATCTTCAGCGACTGGCGCGAGGACGTCTCCATGTCGGGCTTCGGGCCACCCTTCGAGGCGGCCTTCTACAACGTGCGGCTGTCCACCACGGCCACCCAGCCTGACATCATCAGAACGGTGAGGCTTTGAGTGCAGGGATAGCGAACCGATGGCACGCGTGCCAACCTTGGCATCACAGACTTATATCGAAATATGTATGTACTTCGCGTCCCAAAAAGGAGAGCAATGCTCTTCCTTTGACCCGATTACATTTAGTTTGTACCACTTAGGTTTAACAGCCTAGAGACAAGACAACTTGAATAAGGCGACGTCACCCTGGAATCGGTTTCACTCGGAATATCGATTCCCATCACTAAATTACTCATGTGATGTTACAGTAGGTAGGGAAAAAGTGGCACGCTTGGTTTTCGCACAAATGTTGGAACTCGCGGTATCTATTTCGATATAAGTCTGTGCTTGGCAAGCAACAAAACAGTTCAGGCACGCCAAATGATGACAGACGAATCTATTCGAGACAAATATGTCTAGACGACTCATTTTTAATTTCATTTTTTAATAAATTTTATTATTTTTTTGTTCGATGATATTAATAAGCCTTAATTAATCGACGGCACGTCATAGCTGTATTGAGTAATACTATATGTTGCACAGCCAATTTAACTGCCCAATTTCGGACCAAACTCCGTTTATTTTAAAATAAGAATTTTTAACTGTTAAATCCTCACATATTTTTAAGTAAACACAAGGTATTACCGCAAATTGTGACGACGTTTGAATTGAGATCATTATTAACAAACAACATAGGAGTAATTGCATTAATAATCTCCAGTTTTACCTTTGACTTCCAGAAAGAATTCTCATCTTCATCAGAGTAGAGCAGAGTAGGTTAGGTGATTCATGTCAATTGTCCAAACATTTTTTTTTTATTCGCGTCTGAATCCCCAAAAGGGGTAGGCAGAGTATTACAAACAATCCTCCGTTCGCAGCGCCGCACCCTCCACCTAGGGCTTTGCCTCCCCGCGTCCTGCTCCCGCGAGGCAGTGGGGGCGCTCATCTAGGCCTTCCGGGCTCTCTTTTAAAATATACAAAAAAATGCGCCATCAAAACTTACTAAAATTAGCAATGTTGATGGGTCAATCAACTATTTTATATCGCTTATTGCCATGGTGACGTCCCCTGAGCCACCGTGTAAAAGTGTGATTTTCTAGGATATAATCCGCTGTAAGTTAAGGATTTTTTTACAGTTATAAGTATTTCTTTATGGCCTACCTCCTGAGTATAAAACGGGACCTAAATTACAACCTTTTTGTAAGCAACTCTATCACAGTTGTCCCAGGGACTACGGGACAGAATAACAACACGAAATAGTTGATTGGTCCTAATATTCACCCATCTGCTTCCACAAACATCCATTTTGGGTAATTCTTGAGACTCCTCATTCCCCTGGCATGTCATAAAACCTATAGTTTTTGACTTAATTAAAGACACATTGACAGAAAGTGATGCCTATTCAAGGGACATTATTACGCATTAAATCAAAAACGTACGTCGAGTTTTTTTTAAATAACTATAGCCAGGGGAATGATAATTCTCAAGAACTACCCTTTTACCGTATTTTTCGCCCCCAGCGCCGCACCCTCCAACTAGGGCTCTGTCTGCCCGCGTCCTGCTCCCGCGAGGCGGTGAGGGCGCTCAATTAGGCCTTCCGGGCGCTCTTTTAAAATATACAAAAAAAATGCGCCATCAAAACGTACTAAAATTTGCAATGTTGGTGCCATCTGCTCCCGCAAAATCCTTTAATATCCGTATTTTTCGCCCTTAGCGCCGCACCCTCCACCTAGGGCTCTGCCTCCCCGCGTCCTGCTCCCGCGAGGCGGTGGGGGCGCTCATCTAGGCCTTCCGGACTCTCTATTAAAATATAAAAAAAAACTTATTAAAATTAGCTATGTTGATGGGTCAATCAACTATTTTATGTCGCTTATTGCCATGGTGACGTCCCCTGAGCCACCGTGTAAAATTGTGATTTTCTTGGACATAATCCGCTGTAAGTTAAGGATTTTTTTACAGTTATAAGTATTTCTTTATGGCCTACCTCCTGAGTATAAAACGGGACCTAAATTACAACCTTTTTCTAAGCAACTCTATCACAATTGTCCCAGGGACTGCGGGACAGAATAACAACATAAAATAGTTGATTGGTCCTGATATTCACCCATCTGCTTCCACAAACATCCATTTTGGGTAATTCTTGAGACTCCTCATTCCCCTGGCATGTCATAAAACCTATAGTTTTTGACTTAATTAAAGACAAATTGACAGAAAGTGATGCCTATTCAAGGGACATTATTACGCATTAAATCAAAAACGTACTTAGTTACAAATAGGTCGAGTTTTTTTAAATAACTATAGCCAGGGGAATGATAATTCTCAAGAACTACCCTTTTACCGTATTTTTCGCCCCCAGCGCCGCACCCTCCAACTAGGGCTCTGCCTCCCCGCGTCGTGCTCAAGCGAGGCGGTGGGGGAGCTCATCTAGGCCTTCCGGGCTCTCATTTAAAATACACAAAAAAAATACGCCATCAAAACGTACTAAAATTTGCAATGTTGGTGCCATCTGCTCCCGCAAAATCCTTTAATATCCGTATTTTTCGCCCTTAGCGCCGCACCCTCCACCTAGGGCTCTGCCTCCCCGCGTCCTGCTCCCGCGAGGCGGTGGGCGCGCTCGTGCAGGCCTCCCGGGCTCCCCTGCTGCGGTACACCGTCACGGCGGTGCGGAGCCCCGACCACGGCGGCTTCAGCTACATGGAGGACAACACGTTCCGGGTCTTACTGTGAGTATACATTCTGGGTTTTACTTAGTTGTACGAAGGCATAGGGGAGAGACCCAAAAGAGAAACAATGTTGGCCACCCAGGCCCGCGAAAAGTTAGTTAGTGGTTTGTCACTTACTAACGTCACCGTCACCATCACAGAAACTGTACAGAGCGTCTAGTGTATTGAAAACGATGATGAACTCGATATCGATTTTGTTTGCGACTAACACGGAATTGTATGGAGAAGTCTCGATCGCAGCAGTTGTGCAAACGTTCCGCTGGCGGCGCTGTCTCAGTTTCCATACAATTTGGGATAACTCACGTAATTCACTATAATCAGCTAAAAAAGCTGTATATCCCGACATCCTGAATTTTTCAATGTATTAAAAACTACTGATCATATTTTCTTTGATATTGATTAAAATAAAATAAAAAACTACTTAGATTAGACAAAACCGTAAGACTCAATCTTAGTGAAATTAAACGCCTACACACTCACGTTTTTAAACAATCAAAAATATTACTTGGGTCATTGTCAAGCATGGCAATTTTTTTCGCCAAAAAATGAAACACGTGATTTATAAAAATCAAAGGTATATTACGACTCTTACTCTAACTTGCAACAGAACTGAGTATCATTCAGAGATCAATTATTCGAAAAAAACGATTTAAAACGAAATAACGATATTTCGGTTCCACCAAAAAGACTAATATGTCCACCGAGTGGACTAATTATGTTAATTAATAATAAATAAACAAAACAAAAAGCGGTAAACATCTTAAAGAAAAATAACGTTCGTGATATATTCTCATAATCATGAACAATCAGACACGTAAATACACTCAAAAAGTACATAAAAAATATTTTGTGTCTGTCTACCGAAATGACAATTCTTTTCGGTGGACAGAATATGCCTTCGTCCTCCGAAGACTAGAAATCCTTCAAGTCTTCAAGAAGCATGTATGAAAGTGGGGGTTTGGTGGCTCTTCCTGGTTTTAACGTTGACGTATCCGAACTTTTAGAATATACGTCCAAAAATTGTATACTTTTATGAACATTTTTTTCAATCAACAAACAGACTGCACTCTCTAATTTTTAATGGCTGCTGCATTCTGAAGTCATCAACTTCTTTCTAAGTAAGTAAGTTTCTTTGCTTTCATCATTCTTCTGTTTTTCACTGCAATACGTTCACCCATTTCTTGGTACTAAAATAACTGGAATCGAAGGCGGTATTTTGCGTGCGATGTACTTTTAAGTTTCTTTTTGTATATTGTTTTTTTTTCTGCATCGTCGTGCATCATTCAATTTTTCCTCCAAAGCTTATTTTGTATGTTTTTGTTAAATCTTCTACAGTTTTTTTTACCTTTACAGAATTTATGTTTAAACATTCACTACTCAGTCACTAGTCATTTACGGATAAAAAAAAGGAACCAGAAGCTAGTTTTTATAGTTATAATAAAAAATTAAACCAAAGTACAAGAAATCAATTAAAATACAATCATTTATCGTTTGGGTGTACAAAAAGTCCACCAAAAAGACGTCCACCGAATGGACTTTTTCCGCAATATCATTCACAACACCAGCCATTTAAAGGATTATTCAAAAGGCAAGGCATATTTACAATGTTTGATTGCTTAACTAATTATTAAAAACGTTTGGTGGATTTATAGCGATGTACTTACAAAATACAGCAGTAACCGGAAAGACAATTCAACATTGACAACACCAAATATTCTTGTTAACACAACAATATCGTCTGCTGCGCACAAGTCACGGCAAAATGGTTGTTAACAGGGATAGTACGATAGTGAATGAGTTAAATTATATGCCCCGGTCTATTCATTTGACATTTCCCTAATTTTTCTGGAATTTAAAGTAATGTCCACCAAAAAGACAAAAAATGTTGTGACAAGATTCAATGATGCAAAAAATGTGTTTTATTTCCATCTAATTTTTTAAATCCTATTAATGTTAAATGGAGATCATACATAGATCAGGAAAACATGGCATTTTTGTACAATAATAAAAGAGATGTATTTTTTTGAAGCCACATTCTATTAACAGGTGGAACCCGGACAGTCCACCGAAGTGGACTTTCAGTTACATTTGTGGTGATAAACAAAACAATAATTACATTTATAGAAAATATGATATAGTATAGTCTAGTACGTTTCCTGTACTTTATAGTTATGATGTAAATTGAATGCAATTATTAAAAATGTCTGATATATTACAAATGGACATGTTTTTTTAGGGTTATGACAATGACCCACTTGCGGATTGACCAGTGGCGCGCAGTGCGCGTTTTCTTGTCTATGTGGGACACGGATTGGCCCAAAACATGTCGAGCAAATCTCGATTTACTGACGTCAATGCATCCTTTATATTTCACTACATTTAATTGGCCCAATAATAATTATTTTATTTTTCTACTGAGTGATATACGAGCGAATTCCACCCAACCCATTACACTTAGTTACAAACACAAAACGCAACACGACAATGATATTACAACGTAACGAACACGTTGCAAGGTTGCAATTTTCATTTGCAAATCGACAAGTTGCTCTCAAAACATCGCGCGCACCAATGACGCAATATTACGTATAATTTACAAAATGTTAGGCTCCGTTCACACAGATCGGCTCGCAATTTTCTTTTCTCACTGACCGGGTCGTATACGCGCAGAATTGCAATAGGAGCGCGAACGAGAACAATCTAACCAACAAAAAATTCATTTTCAATACAGGCTTTATTTGCCGACTGTACTTTATTGTCATCCACCGTAGATTGTGCGCACCAGATTTCAAGTCAATCAGACCAACCGTTGAAGAGTTCCCTCCATCGGAGACAGTCCGGGCTGGAATATTGTATTGTCATTCAAGTTACGTACTTAACGTAAGTTTCAGCTAAATCAGTCAATTGGAAGTGGTTCAAATCTTCCTTACAAGATTTGCGAACATACAAACATACACATACAAAAGTGAAGTTAAAAAAAAGTTTGTAAAAAGTAGCCGATCAGAGCCGATCGGCTCTAATTATTACAAGCGCGTTCAAGCATTTTTAATGACAAAAACAGTGCGCATGTAAAAATATACCTTACAACAAATACTGAAAATAATTTCAACGTGATAAGAATCTGTTCTCCTCTCCGATCTGTGTGAACGGACCCTTACACATCCAATTCGCGGAACCAGTTCTGTCGTCAGCTAATTACGACTTTATTGCGTTAGCGCAGAGTTAGTTTTGTGTTGTTGTAACGGAGCTGGTAACATTACGACATATCAACATTTCTCTCGATTTAAATTGAAATTAAATTGGCTGTTGAATCGAGATGGCGTGGGTTTTGGTAAATGCTCGCTAAATTTGCCGTGTGGTGTCGGGTTTGGGAGAACACCTCGCCATTTCTTCCGTGGATGTCATATACCGGCAACTAAAGATCTAGGTTAAGGCTTAAGGTATATTTAAGGCTTAACCTAGCGACTTGTCACTAGTAAACCTGCAGCTTAAAACCTAAAGAGTGCCTATGCTAGAAGTGGCCACAAAGGGTAAAATAGTCATAGTTTTATCTACTTAGACCTTCGTGTGCTCTGCCTACCCCCTTGGGTATACAGTCGTGTTGTATGTATGTATGTGTTATGTGTTTTATGTGACACGGTGACTTTGCTTTGTTCAATGAATAAATTAATTCCACGGATGTCGCCTCTTACGACATCCACGGAAGAAATAGAGGTGTTTAAAGACACAGCCTGTAAGCTAGCTGTAAGGGATAGTCTACCCGTCACTTTCTGGGCTTTCTAATTAGACAGTGACAGGTATAGACTAACTCGCACGTATCTCGCGCCTTGCTGTGATAAGCCGGCTGACTTCTTTCTTTCTCTGTGTGAACATGAGGCGACTCAAAATCTTTACCAAAAACCTGTCATGACCATGAACTGAACACTGACATGAAAACCTTGCGAGGAACTTTTTAAGAGTTTAATTTTAAGCAGTTTTATGAGGAAGCTTGTCAGATGGCAATGTTAAATGAAAACAAAATGGAATCACTGCCTTTTTTGATCAAAAAACAGTTAAAAAGGTTGCATAATTGCGAAGGGTTTTAATGTATGTATATGTTCACCTTCTATTATTTTGGTGATTCTGTTAAACTTTTTAAGGGCGACCACTACTTATATATCTTAATCTCTTTTGCCTGTCAATAATTAAGTATCCCGTGTGGTGCCGGGTTAGAATAGCACCTCCCCCTTTCTTCCCGTGGGTGTCGTAAGAGTCGACTCTGGGAAAGGGTCAGTGTATTGTGGGCGATGGGCTAGCAACCTGTCACTGCAATATCACATTTAACCATCTGGTTACCCTGAATTTGCTAAACGTGGCACAGGATTTTTGAATTCATGTGCTCTGCCTACCCCTCATGGGAATACAGGCGTGAGAATATGTATGTAATTAATTATCCTCTCTGTCTCTAAAAAACTGTTAGGCCTTCTGCACATGAAAGATAACTTTTTAGTTACAAAATGGAATAATCGAATCGTTATCGAATTTGATATTTACCACGAGCTATTCGGTGAAGGAAAACATCGTGAGGAAACCCGCACACAGCGACGAAGCCATTCAATGTCGTGTGTGAAGTTCCCAATCCACACTGGGCCCGCGTGGGAACTATATAGCCCAAGCCCTCTCATACTGAGAGGAGGGCTGTGCCCTGCAGTGGGACGTATATAGGTTGGATGATAATGATGATGATGATGATGATGATAATGATGATGATGATGATGATGATGATGATGATGATGATGATAAGTTACAAAATGAAATTAAATTAGTGGTGAAGTTACGCGAGCGAGCGAGAGACGCGGCGTGCCGGTCGACGCGCTACTGGTAACTAGTTTCTGCGTTTGTGTTGCCAATTGAGCGACTTTGTCGCTGGAAGTGACGACTTTTGTTAAAGTTTTAATGACTTGCGATTGGCACAGAGTGTTCTTGTCAGTTTAGACAGATAATGTAGGTATGAAACAATTTTTTTACTAACCTAAAAAATATTATGCTAGAAGTGGCTACAAAACGTGAAATAGTCATAATTTTGTCTATGTAGCGTTATGTGTGCTCTGCCTACCCCGTTTGGGAATACAGGCGTGATTGTATGTATGTATTTATTCCCCAGGGGAGTCTGCTGTGTAATGGCGGTTATCCTGACAACAGCGACGGCGTACGACATGAAGTTGGCGCGGGACGTGCGCAAGCGACGCCGCCGTGCAGCCAACATGGCCGCCGACAGCAGCGGGCGCGACATCAGACTGGACCTCAATGGCATGGACGCCATTACTGTCGCTAAGGGTAAGGAACACATTCAGAACCAAGGACCCAGCTCCCGGGTTCTTCAAAACATTCACGAGATACCGAGAACCCGGTAGCCGGGTTCGTTTTTAGCTATACTACTCGGTTCCGCGCAAAAATTTGGTTTTAGGCTTGGTCTTGAATGTGTTAAAAACAAAAAGCTAAAGGCAAAAAAAATGGACAAAGAACCAGTAAGGGCCAGCGCAGACGACAGACTTTTGTGCGATCGAGTCTGCGGAGCAATAAAAACTCTGAATGGAAACTCTTTGCGTGCCATTCAGAGATTTTATTGCTCCGCAGACTCGATCGCACAAAAGTCTGTAGTCTGCGCTGCGCCTTATGGACAATGACTCTTATTTACTACCCACTGAGGAAAAGTCATTTGTTTTACAACAATAAATTCACAACTCTATGGTTTTTAAATTATGAATGAAGTGTCCATCACTAGTGCTTGTCAACTTAAACCGTCCATAACTGGTGCCGTTACCTTATGTGGTGGCAGGATATTGACCGTTAATATTTTAACCAGTGCTTAGGTATATGCGTCTCAAAACCCCTGTAAAATATTTAGTTCCTGAAATTTTTCATTATTAACATTTCATCGCTTTTCAGTTCATTGCGTCCTATGTTTTATTTACCTTACGTCCCACGACAGGCACCGTTAGTCGTACCGCACGCAAGTTCCGTTAGTGTCTCCCCGCATTAGTCGACGCCATTTCGACAAAACGCAGGCAGAAAAAGGTTTATGTCAACGCGATAAGAGCGAACAAGGCGTCAATCGGCTCGTTCGCGTGTTCGCTCTTATTGCGTTGACATAAAGCTATTTCCGTCTGCGTTTTGCCGAAATGGCGTCGACTAATGCGGGGAGACCCTAAGTCGGCGCGTACGGGCCTGCAATCGTTGGACATTGCGAACGGTTGACTTAGAGCCGAAGACAAAAGATAGCAAATTTGTCATTAATTATTGTCAAGATAGTGCCGTTGAATGAAGGTGTCATTTCAATTTGTCCGCAGGCAAGCCTATGTACAACGTGAACAACAACATCGCGATCAACACGAACAACTCCGAAGAACATCTGACAGCCGAAACGTCTTCCACGGGGGACGAACTGAAGCTCAGTAAGCATAACATTAACCCTCCGAGTGGCATTCGGCCGCTTCCCGGCACGCTTGTAATTGGCAGGTCGCCGGCTCCCGGCAATAAGTGTTTTGTTTGAAATTGGTCATCTGATATTTGATCCTATGAGGTATCGGAATAGAATAACACTTCTCTGTTTCTTCCGTGGATGTCGTAAGCGACTAAGGTAGGTTCCGGTATGCTTTAGGTGACAAGCTAGCGACCTGTCACCATTGTACCTATTTAATCTATGTTTAAATCTAAAATGCTCAAAGCAGCAGCCAAACGTGAAATAGTTTTGGTTTTGTCAATTACCGTGACACATATGCCACTTAATTTTTTTATTTGAGTATAAAAAGTCGATAAGCGGCTTAGTCGCTAAAAAGGCATTGGTAAGGAAACAAAATACATGATAAGTAAGCTCTCAGTTTCTACCTACGCTGAATTAACGCTATAATAATTGTTACATCATTAAATGACCAATGGTTCCAACAGAGCTCGTGACACCACCTTAAAAAGTATGACTAGTTTTGGGCAAATCCTCTGCCTACCCCATTTGGGAAAACAGCCTGATTATTATGTATGTCATATGTAACTCCTATGCATCAGATTCTTCACAGCTCTCACGTACCGCTCCACCATTCCGTTTGTTTCAGGCGTGTGGTCCGACTTGCTCCTCTCGTTCTCGATGAAGGCCAACATCCTGCAGATCTTCGACCAGAGCGTCGGCTCCGACACGGTGCCGGTGGTGCACGGGCTACGGTCCCTCTCCATGGTGTGGGTCATATTTGGGCACACTTGCATCGTTGTCTTCAAGGTGAGATTATACTTGGTACTATCGATCAACTGACTCCTGATCCACTGAACCGCTTATAGCAGGGGTTCCCAAAATGACCCAGGTGGACCCCCAGGGGTTCATAGACTCAATATAGCAATAGGGGGTCCACCACACTCGATAAAACTTTGAAAGGGGTCTATGAGTAAAAAAATGGGCACCTTTAGCTTATAGTAAACGTTATAGCGTCATAGCTTTGCTTGACAAAGGATAAATCTTTATATCGTTTATTGTGACAACGTTTTGTGTTGGGCAATCAAGTATAGCTGTACATTTTGTAGTTTGGCTACGAAATGTGTTCCATTGTCACTATCAACATCATTCACTTGTCATTTTTCACTAAGTACCTCACTTTGTTGTAACAAATAGTAATACAATATTTTGCATGCAAACTGTCAATGTTATATCAAACGCCATAAAAGGTTTAAAAAGGTGAGGTTAAAACCGATAATCACTTGAAATTTTTTATATTCTTGGCAGGCTTTTGTTTTAAATTGACTTTATACTCTTTACGCACGAGTAAATAATCTTTTCATGTGAAAAAGCGAGTAAGAGCCAGGAGAGACGTAATCTGACGATCCTCTAATCGAGCTTCATTTTGATTGCATAAAAATCATTGTCTTTTAATTAGAATGCACTCGTTCACAAACTGATTAGGATTACAGAGAATGAAATTCGATACGACGAGACGATGAATGGTTTGGTCAGTGTTCTTGTGATAAGTGTACTTGCGATAGACTTTATTTGTATGCTGATGTAGGATTCCATATACTACCTTACAGTTAGTCAAAACAATTATTCGTGATTAGATTTCTGATGTTATTTAGTTATTGTTTATGTAAAACTATCAAACACTATGATTTACAGACTAGAAGATGTGTTGGCGTGTGCTTGACGCCGTAGGAGATCATAGATTTGAAGAGTTGACCGAAATTAACTGGTATTCAGAGGCATACAAAAGATTTGGTAGCTGGTGACTTTTATTTTGCTGTCGTAGTAAACCTGAAAAGAAGGGAATTCCTACAATAATCAAAAAACTCGCGCTATATTAAGCTGGATGATGGTTAAAGTTAACTTCATGTTTCTAATTTTCCATGCAATTTATTTTTCGATTTACAGGAACCTTTTACTGGCAACAAGCTACTGCCATGACCAAGGAGAATAGGGACTCATTTTTACATTGTCAATTTTTAGTACGCCGACAACACCGCACTCCGCGCCATCTTGGAGAAGAGCTTCTGGTTCCAGCTCATCATCAGCGCGGTCTACAGCGTCGACACCTTCTTCTGTCTCGGGTACGCTTACACCATTATCTATTCCATCACTGGTACCATCGCGAACCGGGATTGTTGAGCCACTTACCTATGTTTGTAACTCGGTCGTGTTACTAATCCAATAGCTAACATCTAGTCGGTCACATCGGGCATTAATTACACGTCTAAATTGCGAATGGCAAGTGGCTCAACAATCCCGGTTCGCGTATACATAATGTATACATAAGAAAACCATAAAGTACTGTCCTTCCACCCATTTCAAAGCTCATTTATCATTGCTCTTGGAAGAAATAGAAGCATGCGTAGCACAGCAGCAGAGCTTACAATGTTGTGTTCCAGCGCGGAAGGCAAAATAGCTGAGGTATTACTATCATACAAAGCATTAAACCTGAGGAAATAACTCCAATAGAGAGATCTATCTCCAGGCAAATGTTATGCCTGGGGACCGAAGTCCACAGAGAAAGTTGGATGTTGTATTTTGATGCTGAAGCTCTGCCGTGTTGGTGAAAGGTTAACGGCAAACAGGTAATATAAACGTCCCTGTGCTCGACACTGACCCAATACTTGGCACTTGCAACCTTATGTCATAGTAAGACAGGTGACAGATGGGTGTCATCTATTGGGCGTTGAGGCGTCGAGCATTGGTACTTTAACGATAGAAAAAGAGCAATATTGTTATGCCTGAACAGGTTCGGTTGTGGACCTTTTATACGTAGAACTTACCTACTCCATGGGCCTTCCATTTCTCTCTTCCTCTCCCAGCAAAAGATACCAAGAAGTGAGACGCATTGTCTTTTCAGGGGCATGCTCGTATCGTTCCTCTACTTCCGGACCAACGCTAAGGGCAAACTGGATCTGCTCACAAAGGGACGAAGGAAGCTCACGTCTGGACTGCTGCAGTTCTTCGGTCTCATGGGATACCGGTTCGCCAGGTGAGTAGACCCTTAGTTTTCCATTAATTTCAAGAATTTCCTTGTGTTTTGCATAAATAGAAAGTTTTCTCTTTAAGTTAATCCCATTAGCAATTTCGGTAGTTTAGTCATGTTAATAGAAGATCGAAAGAGTCACCACAATTTACGTTGTGACCGATACCGTTCACCGAATGGGGCCGGTACACAGCAAGTGGCGAACAACCAAGTGCAATTACCGATTTGCTGCAGTGTGAGCACTCGGAACACTCACGTCGATCAGACTCAACTTATTTACGTAATGATACCAAAAGATATCATTAAATCAACTACAACACCAATTTTTTCTCCAAAACCACCTTTTTTTCTACCAACAGGTTGACAGCGCCCTACCTCTTCATGCTCGGCGTGGTGGAGGTAACCATGAAGTGGTTCGCCCACAACGCGGTCTTCGAACCACCAGCGATGGACCACGAGACTTGCCCCAAGTATTGGTGGAGGAACCTGCTGTACATCAACACTCTGTTCCCGGTTGAACAGATGGTGAGTATTTGTCTAATAGCCTAAGGTCCCCTGTGCTCGACACTGACCCAATATTTGGCACTTGCAAGTCTTGCAACCTTACGTCATATTACATACGACAGGTGACAGACGGGTACCATCTACTGGCCGTTGAGGCGTCGAGCATTGGTGCTTTTTTCTTTGGTAGAGTCATACAATACAATACAATACTATACTTTTACCATACTATTATGTCCTATTGTTGGACTGAGGCTTCCTTACTACCACTACTTGTACCTGGATAGTATCTACCACTAACCAATAGACAAGGAAAGTGTTCTTAGTACCCCACCGTTTTCTTTTGGGTCTATTTCTACTTGAAAACCCATTTGGTTATGATTAATGCACATTTTCGCTATCGACGAGGATTTTCTATACGTAAATAAAAATCTAGGTCGAGACCTTAGGTCCGTGGCTTCGACTTTCCCCCGCACCACAAGTCGTTCCATCGCCTCGTCTTCTCGTCGTATTTATGTCACACGACAATCTTCTATGATTAGTCAAGAACCCATCCACCCAGTTGGATGGTAGGTAGGTATTCTATTTCTGAAATCCTCCATCAGTAGGCCTGGCACGCCGACACGCTCTAGTCGCTTCGCGCGCGGGATAGTCTACCTGTCACTTTCTGACGTCTCTAGTTATACTGCGACAGGTATAGTCTATGGCGCGCGTATCTCTACTCGCGCCCTGTCGTGCTGAGGGGACAGGTAAGCGAGATGTTGATCTCTATTCTTCTGTCCGCAGTGCATGCTGTGGAGTTGGTATCTATCAGACGATACCCAGTTCTATGCAGTCAGCGCCATTCTACTCATCTTGGCTACGAGGTAAGTAAAGAGTATTATATTCATTCATTTTGTTTAATCTGTAACTTATAACGTTTTGCAGTTGGACACTTATCAAAATAATTGCCGCTTCATCTTTGGGACGAAATTTGTAATTTTTGTAATATTTCTACTCAGAATCACAAGCTCTAAGTTCTGTACAAAGAGAATACATAGATAATTGTAACGTAACAGAAAAAAAAATGGGAAACCTCTTTTCTCCCATCACAATTGAAAGAGCTCGTGAAATATCACAAAAGCTGTGGTTTGCCACTTTAGAGAGATTTCCACTTATTTTTATTAAACGTAGAACGCGCTTTACAATAATCTCTCCTTTTTGTTAGTCTCTATCTAACTCTCCTTTCTATCACGCAATGGTTTATTAAGAGATCCTTTGATTGTTGACTTGCCTCTGAACTCCAATGCCTTCTATGTAACACTTCTGTATTTTTGTACAATGCTAGCCTGTGTCGCAACACTAAAAAAACCCTGTCCCCTTCCAGCCACTTCAAGCTCTCAGCAGCTCTGACTTTCGTCTTCTTCATATCCTCACTCCTCACGACTGGCTACGTCTCCTGGAGCAACGACCACATCCCGAACAGCGAGGATCCCTTCACCCAATTCGACAAGATCTACGACAAGCCCTGGACCCGGTTGGGGCCGTACCTCGTTGGCATGGCGACCGGTTGGATCCTGTTCAAGACTAACCTGAAGATTCGGATGAGCAGGGTAAGGAAGACCTGGTCTTTTTTTTAGTAACTACAATAATTGTAATCAAGTTGAAATAATGTCCCACTACTGGACACAAGCCTACTTGATTTCGATGTATGTCTTTGTTTCTTTGTATTCGTTGTTCTGGACAATATTAACGCAGCTGTTTTTTGAATATTGCGTAGAATCGGGAATAGGGAGAGACCATAGTCAAAGGCAGTTCTAGCAAACCTATTTTAAAATCTTAACATAGACGAATTGAGGTATGATTGTGACAGGTTAATATGCCTGCCCAATTTGCGAACAGGCGTGATTGTATGATGTATGCCCCTCATTGCTACTAATAACATCAACACGTGGTTTAAGTCTGTCGCATCTGGTCCCTACGGTTTATGTGACAATAAAGTCTATATCGGATGGCATAATATTTTTAGTCCTATCGTTGTATCGCTAAACGTCTTTTGTCCTAATAACGTATGGGATAAACTTTGTTCCGCATACTTTTGACTGTCTGAAATTGTTGCTCCTATTATCGTTTGTCCTAAATATTATTTGTCCTACCGTTTGATGTGGCTAAGATACATCTGACGAATGATTGATGCGCGTAATTATACTATTTCGTTAAAAGTTAACGCCTGGAGAGATCTGACGTGACACTATCAATCTCTGTGGTTCTGGCGTTTAGCTCGCTCGTTATAGCGCTTCGCTTCGCCGGCCGCTGCTGCGGCACGCTCGCTACGCTCGCTCGGCTCGCGTACTGTGGGGTCATGGTTCTACCTAATAATTTAGAACACGTTAGGATAGGGTAATTAGAATTTAGCATTATCAATAGTAGGACAGTATTGCATTATCAGTAGTAGTTCTTTAGGACTTTAAACGAGTATACGCAAAAATTACTTATTAGGACAAACGAGTAGTATGCAATTCAACAGTATGCCAAACATTCTCAGCCAAACATTTTTAGGACAAAAAACTTTATGCGATACGAAGGGCACCCGTGACCCTGGTAATTTCCTCCAGGTGTGCAATCAATACATGTTTCAAATCTGTTGCATCTGGTCCCTAAGGCTTATGTGACCCTGGTGTCTCCCCCAGGTCTGGGCCTGGGTGGGCTGGATCATCTGCACAGCCACCTTCATGTTCCTGATCTTCGGGCTGTACAAGACTGAGCTGAGCGTGGCGTCAGCTGCCGTGTATAGCGCGCTGTCTCACTCGCTCTGGGCGTCGTGCATTGGCTGGATCATCATTGCTTGTTCCACGGGACATGGAGGTTTGTGGTCTTTCTCACTTAAATTTTAAGGTAGTAATACTTTTTTAGTTAGACTTGCAAACCCCCTCTTAGAATATACGATATAGATCATAGAACACCATTCTACCCAATCTAAAAAGGATCTGAAAAGGCACGTGGAGAGAATGGATTGAACAAGGTTGTGTTCTGTAAGCAAATCTACAAGGGAAGAATGTAAGGGCAAGTCGGTCGAGTACGTCCTCATAGAACGTATATCGACCTGATCGGCGATGTTCTAAAAGGAGGCCAAATTAGAGGTACCCGAAACCGACGAATGTATGACGAGAGTGATGAATGTGAGTGCGAGAGAAGTATGTCAGAATAGGAGCGAATGGCGCTCTGTAGCCTACCCGCAGGGAACAAGGCGTGATGTTTTATATATTCCAACTCTTCGTGTTTCCAGGCTGGGTGGAGCCCCTGCTCTCGGCGCCGATCCTGTACCCCTTCTCCCGGGTGACGTACTGCGCGTACCTGGTGCACCCGGTGGTGCTGCGGTACGTCGCTATGCACCTGACGCATCCCATCCACCTCGGGGAACTGCTTGTGGTAAGTCACATCAATTTATGTAGCTGTAGGAGTATTCCTTAAGAATCTTAATCTACTTAATCTTAAGTTAAGATCTTCGCCATTTTTGTGGTGATTTGTTTCTGCCAAAGGCCTTTAGAAATCTTTATTACGTTTATTGTGATAACGTTCGATAATTGATTCGACTGAACCTATGTAATATCCTGTCGTAACTATTGCGTTATTAAATTAAATTTGGATGAGTATTGTACGAATTTTTCATCAATGAATTTCAATCTAAATCTTGATTTCTATCTACTTTTTCAATTAACTCGAGTTTCACTTGGCTCTATTATTGTTGACTCTATAATGGTGCCATTGTCGTTTTATAGTTTACGAGTGCATCATCCAGATTATTATCGCTGTCAGTATTGCCAAATAATAATATCGGTCAGTTAGTAAATCATGACTGTCTATGATTACGACAGATCTGTAATAAGGAAATGGCATAATCAATTTAACTTTACTGGAGGTACTCTGTTTATTTTAAGATTGGAATTTTTTGACATTCCTCATCACGCTTGGTTATACAGGACATATTCACTATGTTTAACTGAATTCTTTGTCCACAGTTCGTCCTCTTCCTTGGGCTGACGGTGATATCCTACTTCCTCGCGTTTGTGATATCCGTTGCCTTCGAAGCACCCATCGTCACCATGTTGAAGATAGTATCTCCCCAAAGAAAACCGCATCGAGTCTGAATGGAGTCTAGGAATGAGATCAATCCGACTGGTAACTCCATTCCTTATTCCCTCCATGGACGTATCGACTAAGGTATGACAGAACCTGTTTCGTACCTATTTTGTCTTTAACCTGAACTTGTTAGCGTGGCTATGTGATGTGAAATAGTCATGTCCCTGTCTCATTTGGCGGGCAGGTGTAGTGCCAACTCTTAAGGTTATTTGAGAGCCAACTCAGCGACTGTATTGTCATTGCGACATGTCGCTTCAGTCGCGATTTTAAACACATTGTAGACTGTTGTGTTGATATAGTCAAGTTACAGTCCACATTTTGAGAATTTGTAATTGTAATGGTTAAAAATGTAATGTGTTATCTATTTAGTCCGTAAATGAGAAAGAATATAAGAGTTGACACTGCTTAGTTTAGGAACTCTTTCTAGGTCCATCAGATCCCAGCAATGGTTTGGGATAATCGAACTGAAATAAATGAGGGTACCATTTTGACGAAATTGGAGCAAAATGGACCCGAGTGACCTGAATTTAGGTATAATATGATGTTATACCCTAAGTACATTGTTCTTATTGAAATAGTCTTAATGCTCAATTTTAACTAAAGTGGATTTCAAATGTGAAGACATCTGACTGACAGGAAGGTGATTCAAATGCGTTCCAGTAAAAAAAACGTCAAAACATAAGTTCTATTTTTGAATAAACTTTTTTTTAATCGTAATTGAGTCCATTTGAGACCACGGACGCTGCATCGCG
This sequence comes from Adoxophyes honmai, assembly GCA_005406045.1. NCBI lineage: Eukaryota > Metazoa > Arthropoda > Insecta > Lepidoptera > Tortricidae > Adoxophyes > Adoxophyes honmai. The sequence continues at coordinate 83,683 of BHDV01031409.1, read as the reverse complement.
GCCAGGAATTTGAATTAAGAGCAAATTCTGTACGCGATTAGGACCCCATTTTATAATAACTACTTATGTGTAAATAACAAACTCATCAAGGCAGTGAATAATCTCATTGTTGTAGAGGAAATATCCCAATCGATTTATTTTTAACTAGTTGATAAAACTATTATTACTGAAGGTGTGCATTTTTAAACATTTAAACCGCATTTTGTGACTATTTTACCGCATTTTGTGCCTATTTTTATTTGGTTTAATAAGAATCTATTACAAGCCGTTCTCGTATCGATGTTACTTTGGATTGCCGCGTCACTGCACTTTTATTTTATTTCTGACAGTTAGAGATCTTCCCATTTGAAATCCAAAATAGGTAGAACCGCTTTGATTTCAGCAAGTAGGGTCAGTTATGTACAATTTGAATCCGCAAATTAATTATTTAAATTATTAGTTATGTAAGGTACAAACAATCGTTCAAAGCATTACAATTTTAAAGTAAAACTCGACAAACGTGTACGTACAAATTTTCAATGTTTTTACCAGTTAGATCTCAAAATTACTGTGTTAAGTTCATTTTGAAAATGTATGAGTATCAAATGGGTCAATTAATTTTTTGTGTTATTTTATTATTTCTGTTCCGTAAGTTGGTAACCAGTGATAGAGTCGCTTAGAAAAAAGTTTGTAATGAATCTCCCGTGCGATGCTCAGGATCAGAAGATGCACCATGAACAAATGTGTCTCGGCAATCATGGGAAACAGGGACTTAGAATACCTACCTAGTTAATTAACTCAAATTGACTTTTGGTAATTTTAACCAATGTTTTTTACTCGCCAGCGTCTTTCTATTAAGTAAGTAATAATTTTAGAGCCTTCAGGGTAAATTAATGACACATGAAAGCTCTTTTGCGTTGTCCCAATCGCTTTGTGGCGACCCTAGCGCCACCTAACGTCTAACAGTAGAAACACTTTTGTCTGCGCCCCGTACTAGCAGACACTAATAAATTAATAATCACCGTCAATCTCTAGGTATAGTAAAGCAAATCTATGACAACGCAAAATAAAGGCTTATCGATACACCGGCCAGCGATTGCTTCTAGCTTTTGAACTAATTTTTAACCGACCTCAAAGGAGGTTAAATACGACTGTATTTTTATTTTAAGTACTTAAAAGACGCGAAGACGTTGTTATATATTTTTTATAGTTATGCCACGGATGTAGTTGGTAAAAATCGCCACGAATATTCGTTAATATTTTTAGAATTTTTATTAATGTGAACTTTGACAGTTAAAACTAAAGATAACAAAAGCAATTGTATTTCCTTCAGTGTTATTATCATTCGAACCTAGTAGTACCTAATTGAAAGAATGGTACTCGTGGCGTCTTTAGATCTTATTAAAAGCTGGTACAAATCTGAAAATGGAGACGAATGAAACTCATTGTACCACCATGACAAATATATTCATGTAGTAATGTAATTTAAACATCGTTGTATCCAAAAAGTAAGTCAATGTGTGACTATATCGGCAAGGCTTTGACTAGGTCTGTCATTGCTGCGTGTACCAGAGCACGGCAAGGCGCGAGTCGGTTTGAGTGAAATAGACCACCTGTTATTTTTGACTTGTTTAGTTGGATAGTGACAGGTTTAGTCAATCTTTTTGCTAATAACTTGAAAACTACAAATGTCACTATGCCAAATAATAACACTTTCATGTTTTAGTGGTGTTTTCTATTGTTTCTTAAATTATTTTACAGAATTAATTTCCTACAAAAATCTGTACCAAATTTAATTTATCGTTGACTTTCGATAATGGAAGCACATCACTATTTTTGAACTGCAAAAAATAGGCAACAAGAAAATGTAGAACCTTTTATAATAGCCCACAATGTGGTCCGACATGTATGTTGATTTTTTAATACAGTTTGCAACCCCTGACATAAACTATGACAGACCAAGTCAGATTTAAACGCTAGTTTATCTTGGTAACTCGTGTTAAGTTCTATAAATATATAAAAATTGGTTAAATAATCTAATAATGATAATGTAAAAAACACGTTTCCCAGTGGCAAGCCTTTTCAAAGTCGATTTATGCTAAAACTTTGTCACACTGAGCTTGCTGAAGTTACCCTAGTTCTAAGACATTTATATTGTAAATAGGTTGTAAATATTATTCTAGTTTTAAGTTTTTTATTGTATTTTTTAATTAAAACACATAAATAGTATACAGTCTTTCATTTCATTCTTATAAAATGAGTAAAAATAACAAAACAAAAAACTTTAAGTGCAATAGGATTTTTTGATAATTTAATGCATATTTAGACAATTTTCGTCCACTATTCGATCTGTCATGTTGCATAATAGTCCGATCCCGTGTGGTGTCGGGTTTAGACTGACAGCCCTCCATTTCTTCCGTAGATGACGTTAGGGGTGACTAAGGAAATAGGTCAAAGTACTTTATATTTTAGCAACCTTTCACAATGGTATCTCTTAATTTAACGCTAGAAGTGGTCACCAAACGTAAAATAGTCATAAATTTGTCTTTTAGCATTTCATGTGCTCTTCCTACCCGATTTGGGAATACAGGATGCATATTTTGATAATTGAATGCATATTTAGGTTATTTTCATGCGTATTTAGAGCTTTTCACGTCGCGTAGCGTCTCTACTCGAAACCCTTCTATGAGTTGGCGCAATCAGAAAGCCGCCGTAGGAGGCTGCAGCACGGCATCTCGACCAGCAGCGCCAGCATCAGCGAAGCCAGCAGTGACAGCACCATCGTGCCAGCGAAGTACGACCACTGGGGAGATTACAGGCGTTAGTGTAGAGGTGTAGTCCATGATTGGCTCAAGAGCTATTTAAACGCGAGGAGTCAATTTGTGGAAGTTACTCAAAGTGATTCCTCAAATACCATGATATCCTATAAGTCCGCCGTTAAATCTAATGAGGTTGGCGTGCCGCAGGGGAGTATATTGGGACCGATATTATTCTTACTATACATTAATGACCTACCTAAAGTAACTAATTTTGACTGCACACTTTTTGCTGATGTTTTGTCGATAGTTATTCTTTGCCGAGATGCTAAAACTTATAACAATATAGTAAATGAGACAATTAATAATGTAATAAGCTGGCTGCATAAAAATAATCTTAAGGTTAATTTAGATAAGACTACTTACATTCAATTTATAAATAAAAATGGCAATAAGCACCCCCTGACGGTAACCTTTGGTAATAAAATCTTAATGGAATCCTGTCAAACATCGTTTTTGAGTATTTGCCTGGACGACAGGCTGTCATGGGATAAGCATGTGGACAAATTATGCAGCAAAGTTAATTCGTTTGCATACGCCTTGTGGAGGTTAACTAAAATAAGCTCAAAGGAGACGGCAATACAGGCATATCATGGATACGTCGGTTCTGTGCTAAGGTACGGAATTCTTCTTTGGGGCAACTGCAGCCATGCAAAACGTGCTTTATTAGCTCAGAAACAGTGTATTAGAGCTATTTGTGACGTAGATGTTTTGACATCGTGCAAATCGTTATTTAAAAAATACAATGTACTCACTGTACCAAGCATGTATTTATATGAAACTTGTTTATTTGTTAAATTGCATCCGGAACTATTTCAATGTAACAAAGACGTTAGGAAATTTAATACTAGATATCCAGATCGTCTCGTCATCCCCACGCGGAGGACGAAACTATACAGTAAGAGTGCTTACTGCATGTCAGTTGACATTTACAATCGTCTACAAGATGACATAAAAAAGTTACCTTTTAATATGTTTAAACTTAAATTGAAGAAATGGTTAATTCAGGAATGTTTTTACTCAGTTAATGAATACTTTGACTATTTTCGAAAGTAATTTGATAATGACGCGTTTTATAACAAGAACCAAATTTGACATTCGAGAACAAAATGATCAATTATAAAATTTGTTGACAGTAATAGTAGCATTTATATTTACTTGTTTATACTACGCGTTTAATAACAAGAACCAAATTGGACATTTTATTTAAAATTAATAATCATGAAATTTGTAGACATTAAAATTTATATTTTTACTTGTATACTACATTTGTTCTTTTTAATGCATAGTTGTACATTTTGCATGCCAGCTCCTGGTAAAGTGTGCGACCTTTCTTTTATTGAACTTTGTTACCATCTTTTGTACCACATTTTATGCGAAATAAAAGTTTGAGTTTGAGTTTGAGTTTGAGTTTAGTTTTACGTCACCCCTTTATAGGTTACCAGCTGAAGGCGAAAATTTAAAACTAAAACTGAATTTATGCAAATAGGCTCCTAAGAGCACGAGTCCACGAGAATACCATCATTGCCATTTCCAAGAATGCGCCGCAAGAAACTTCGCATTTTTTTATTGCGATATACCAGTTTTTTACAAACTTAAGAATGTTACAAAAGAAAAGAAGATACGTGAACTGACATTTGTGTGTGACTCATAGTTTGTTTTCTAATTTCCGTCATCCCCTCAACTGAAATTAATACACGCAGCATGACTTTCATACCTATTCAGGTATAATTTGAATATTGTCAGGATTATGGATCTCACGAATGTCTAAATGTACACATTTGCAAATGCGAATGCAAATGATCTGGATGCGAATGATCGAAAGCGAATGCAAATGCGAAAAAAAAATACCACATTTGATAAAATCTAACATAAAAAAAATATTGTTACAAAATGAACAATATCAACATCGAGCGAGCGAGGCACGACGCGACCTGCGCACATTCGCATAGGTACGCAAAACACTTTTTGCATCCTTTGATGGGAATGCGAATGTCGATGCGAATTTTATTCTAATGCGAATGCGAATATTCGTGATCCAGGGAGCGAAACTATGGTGCCGGTGACGTCATTATGACGCAAATAAATTCGCATATAGGGTGTGTTTATAAATTATACACAACCTTTACCACGCTTTGACAGATGCAACAGTTGTCATTAGCACGCCGAGTTAATAGTAATGTCAAACTTTATACTCAACCTTACACAAATAAATTCAGGGCGCTTTCGGCTCGCGTGATTTGATGCATATATCAGTCGTTAACGTTCAACTTACGGTGCCGATATGTATCTATATGTCGTTATCCAAAAAAATAGTGACAAGGAAAGCTATTTGTTCATATTTACTTATCTAATTACACCATTTTACTGGACAATGTATTTGAAGAAAAAAATAATATATGTTGACAAGAAAACGAAAAACAGCAAACCAAATATATTTTACAGAACAGAACGTCTTAAACGTCTGTCACCGGCATCAAAGTTTCGCTGCCTGATTAATAATTTATAATCTAGATAAAAACACTCTGTATGAAGCTCGACGTCATACGGCTGTCAACGGCACCAAAGTTTCGCTCCCTGAGAGATATCCCAGTCAAAATACACTAGATGCATAAGTACTCACAATGCACACGGTGCTCGAACACAGCGCCTCATCGACGCTCAGCAGCGCGGACCTGGCTAGGACACCATGCAGCAGCAGCAGGCTGTAGCACAGTCGGCTGAGGGCCGCCACGGGGCCGCTGTCGAGCAGGCGCCGGCAGAGCCCTGGTGAGGTAGAGATGAGGTAAGTTGAGATGAAGTGAGGTGAGGTGATAAGTAAGCAAGTAAAAAACTCTTTATTGTACAAACAGAAAAATAATACAGATAAGTCGCAAATAAAAATTACAGAGTACAAATGCGGACTTATCCCAAAAAGGGATCTCTGCCAACCAACAAGGTGAAGTGAGGTGAGGTGAGGTGAGGCGAGGTAAGGTGATGCTTGATATATGTAGACGAGGCGTTGTTGCACCTCGTTATGTATATACCAAACACTGACATAATAGGTTAGTTATGTCATTGTGTCACTACGGTTTGTGCTCCGCACCATAATATGTAGTATACTTCTATAGTAGTGACGCAAGTATACTAAACCTAAACAAGTATAATGCACAAAGGTGATAAAACACAGCGCCTTGTCTCACACTCTCACAGCCTGCGTAGAGCCGCCACGGGGCCTCTGTCGAGCAGGCGGTGGCAGAGCCCTAGTGAGATAGGACTGGCTTTAGTTTGAAGTGCGGTGAGGTGAAGTGAGGTGAAGTGAGATGAAGTGAGGTGAAGTGGGGTGAGGTGAGATGGTGCTTGATATAGACGAGGCATTGTTTCAGCGTTGGCTTTTGTTAGGGTTGAGGTGAGGCGAGGTGAGATGAGGTGAGGTAAAGCGAGGTGAGATTATTTTGTACAGAGTTCGTGCAAGCACCACATATTAAGATACAGATGAGCAGTTGTTCCACCATGTTTTGTTTATAATAGGCATGACTTTATGGGTTTACTATGTCATACCATTTGAGCTCTGGTACATTTCGTAGTTCTAAGGCAGTGAAGCAAGTACATACTAAAATTATGATCTTAGAGCTCATAATGCGCAAGGTCGTAACACACAGCGTTAAGGTTGAGATATGGTGAGGCGAGGTGACGCAAAATAAGGTGAAGTGGGGTGAAGCGCGGTGAAGTGACGTGAAGCAAGGCGAGGTGATATGAGGTTAGATGAGATTTGTTGAGATCAAAGAGGGATTTAAATAGAAACTTTATTTTTACCAGCGTAGTTCGTAGCGCAGACCAGGGCTGGCCAGAAAAGGAGCACGGGCCAAGCCAGGTGGAGCACAGAGGTGGTCCAGAGCGGTGTGATCCAGGGTAGAGCTGAAGCCATCATCAGCACTGACAGCGACGCTGACCAAAGGCAGGTCGAGGTGACCTGCGAGTCATCATCAGTTTGTCTAGTCCACTCATCATCATCATCATCAGCCTATATACGTCCCACTGCAGGGCACAGGCCTCCTCTCAGTATGAGAGGGCTTGGGCGATAGTTCCCACGCGGGCCCAGTGCGGATTGGGAACTTCACACACAACGTTGAATTACTTCGTCGCTGTGTAGGTTTCCTCACGATGTTTTCCTTCACCGAATAGCTCGTGATAACTGATAAATATCAAATTTGATATCGCACATAAATTCCGAAAAATTCAGAGGTGCGAGCCCTGGGTTTGAACCCACAACCCTCTGCTTGAGAGGCCACAGTTCGAACCGCTGAGCTATCACGGCTTTTTTACGGCCAGTCCACTACATACATACAATCACGCCTGTTCCCAAATGGGGTAGGCAGAGCACACGAAAAGTAGACAAAACCATGATTATAAATCTTTAAATCATCAAATGGATCTAAATCAGTAACTTAATACACATGTCGATTGTTTCACGTAAGGGGGCGTCCATAAATTACGTGAGGTGTTTTAGGGGGGGGAAGGGGTCGAGTCAAATCTCACCTAATCTCACGTTGTGGGGAGAGGGGGTCACGGCAAATATCACGCAATTTTTTTCTTGTTTGCAACAAACAAAAAAACTACTATTTTGGTCCATTTAATCCAGATGCCTAAGGCCTTAAAAACCGATGTGAGGATGTGGATGGCGCTTTACGTTTGACACTTCATGGGTGTATCGGAACGAAGAACAATTAAAGTTTTTTTTTTCAGTTATGTCATTTACTTTATTTTTTCTTTTCAAATAAATATGTTTTTTCTTTTTACAATAACAATCCAATGCCTTAACGTAACAAATCCACGTTTTGAAAAATCTCACGACATCTCACCAGGGGGAGGAGGGGGGAGGGAGGGTCAGAAAATTGAAAAAAATCACCTCACGTAATTTATGGACGCCCCCTAAGCAAGATGTTAGTTGGGGATTGGTTTAAGGCCGGTCGCGGAGCACAGTGCGACGCAACGTGCTCAAGTGCGAGCGTGAGGGCAATATTACTGCACGCGTGCGACAGAGATAGATAGCAGCGGGTCAACGCTCGAATTTCGAAAGCTTTTCACCAAGACGCTCGGGATCGCGATCGTTTTTCTCCGTCAAGCCCATTTCGATTCCGACCGCGTTTATAACCTCACCTTGGTCATAGGGATACTGCCCCCCATCCTTCTCACGAGCCAGCCTCCGAATATGCCGATGAAATACGGAGCTACTCGTGCCCAAGGCCGCTCCATTATCAACCGGTACGCCGCGAATATATCGGGTAAGCTGTGGATAAATCTTTAAATTTTTTAAGGTTACATAAACCTTATTAAGTATATTATACGACGCGCGGTGAGTTTTACATTTATCAAGTTAGTTAAGCCTACGAGAAGTGAAGTAATGTATTTAAATACATAACAAGCCTACATATTAATTGATTTTTTTTTTAATTTCAAAGCGTCTTGCACGTTTACGTTCTAGGTGTTACGATACGTCAAAATATTATTATACTGTGTCGGTTTAGGTACTTAAATTAAAGTAAACAAACTTTATGTCAGATTTGACAGGTTAAGAACGTTTTTTTACCACCCAACTTTTTTCGGATGTTCAAATAGTTTAGCAAAGGAATCTTCGTAATATTTATTGATCTGATGAACGTTAGTGTTCTAATTCCGATTGTTTCTGGTATTAGGTAAATTTAGGCATAACAAAATATTTTTTATTGTATCCTTCCTTTGCTAAACTTTTTGAATATCCGAAAAAAGTTGGGTAGTAAACAAAAAGCGATCTTAACCTGTCAAATCTGACATAAAGTTTGTTTACTTTAATTTAAGTACCTAAACCGACAAAGTATAGAACACACTATAAACAGTATCACTCACGGTCTCCCAAAATCGCCGACAGAGCTAGCGACATCTACAGCAGTAGCCGACATGACGGCAAGCGACGCCAGCGCCAGCGCGAGGCGCCGCCTGGCGGCGAGAGCGCACACTAGCGCCCCGGCCGCGTGCAGCTGTGTCTCCGTCGTCAAGTACCATGATATCTGGAGACACTGGGGGGACAAGTTTGAATGTGAAACAGGAGACTTACTTATAATGAAAATGAGGATAGGTCATGCCGTAAATCGAGTTTAGCTCGACAGTCGAGCAGTAGCACGCAGTTTAAAAATTACATATAATTAAAAATCAAACGTTCTTTATGCAAGTAGACCGTAAGGAGCTTTTTGCACGTTTTTTGGAGTCTACAAGTACTTCGTAAAAACCATGATTGCTAAGAAGGATGCGCCGTAAGAAACTTGGCACAAAGTCTTTAATTTCTATAACGAGAACAAACTTTGGATACAATAACAAATTTGCGTTGTAGCCTCCATTGGTGGATTTGCCTGAAATACATACATATATACATACATATTCTCACGCCCGTATTCCCAAGAGGGGTAGGCAGAGCACAAGAATTCAAAAATCCAGTGCCACGTGTAGCAATTTCAGGGTAAGCAGATGGTTAAACGTGATATAACGTGATTGCCTGAAATATGTCGAACTAAACTCGATTCAAGGCGCAAATTATCCGTGTTTTCATCATGAGAGTGAGAGACTAACAAAAAACGTATCTATCAATCGCCGCACAGATGGCGCTAACCGCAACTCACCCGCTCATCTTGCGGGTAGGCGTTGGTGATGTACAACACGTTTCGCCACCAGGTGTCGCCACAGGCGTGGTCGCGGCCCGGCAACTCGAGCGCAGCCGTGCGCAGCGCCACGCGGTTCAGAACGGCTGCTAGGAATATTGTGTACACGTATGACGGGAGTAACCTGAACATACAACGTGTTAGTAAAAACAGGGAAAAAAAATACTTAAAGCAAAAATATTGTAAATCCTAGTCAGCTGTCACTCAAGGGTGAAGCCAAACGAGCGTAATTTTATGAGTTGTGAGTCGTGTATTTTTGTTCACTTATTTTACTTTTAATTGAATTTATAACTAATTTTGCGTCGTCATGTGGCATTGACTGCATTTTTGAATGAAACCGAATGCAGCAGTCTTAAAAATTTCGTTCGTTTGGCCTCGCTTTAACACCTACAACTGAAAATATCGTAAACTATTGGACAGTGTATTCTTTTATGGTTTTTTTTTTTTCACTAAAAAAAGTTTGCAAACTCAATGAAAGGAATTAATATTATACGTATGTATACGTTCGGCCTTCTTGTAGAAGAAAACGAAATAGATTTGGCTTCACCTGACTGCCCGATTGGTGATGAAGCAGATCAGCTGCAGCAGCTGCCCGCAGACTCCTCCGAAGCTGACCAACTCCTCGACAGAGTACTGGCTCTTCAGGTAAAAGAAGTGGTACGAGCTAAACAGGCCACTGGGGACAGATTGGAGATATTTTACAAGTATTTATTTGGTGACATATTCACACACTTATATATGTAACCATCACGCCTGTATTACCTATCATGCAGAGCACACAAAACGTACATAATCAAATCCGTGAGAATTCTAGGCTTTGTGGTAACTTCTAGCATTTGTTGAATATTAAACGGGTAATAGTGGAGTGCCGTAAGGCATAAAAATAGTAAAACCTCGGAATCCAGGGACTGTCAATGAATCTGTATAGTAAGTGTTTGACTGCATTATTAAAACCTCCAATAAAAAAGTTAAAAAAAAAAATTGGCCGATCTCGATTACAACAAAAAAAAATGAAAAATGCAGGCGCAAGGGAGAAAATTTTTTTACAGTAGAGTTTTTAATTTTATATGTAATGAATTATGTTTACAAAGTAACTTTAATATTAATTTATTACATTTTTGCAAAAAATAATGAATAACATCAAAAATTTATCATTAACTACACTTGGGAGCAAAGAAATCGAGCCACCCTTGTAATTTTTACGTTGATGCTAATTGTATAAAGGTCTTAGGTGTTATCATTAAAATTCGAATACCATGTGAAAGATAATTTCGTCATCTATCAAATGACACAATTTTTAATGGTGGGGATGAGAATTTGCCGTTATTGTGGGCAATAGAATATACCCCCTTGTAATAACTCGTTAGTGCACGTATGATTATGCCAAAAATTGTTTATTTAATTGTAAATGTATATCATCTGTTTATGATACGTCATCTTGACACATCTCTGCTTGATTTTACATAAAAATAATATAAATAAACATGCATATTATCCCGTGCGTAGCAGCCCAAGCAGTTACTTTGCTGCAAACAGGATTGGGTCAACGTCAAGTGGCTTTACAACTGCACCTGACGTGATCGTCAGTTCAACGGGTGTTCCAGGGATTCCGAGCGACCGGTACTTTCTCCAGAAGACCTGGAACTGGCCGGGTACGCTCCGCTTTGGAGCAAGATAACCGCTTCATTGTTGTCAACTCGCTACGAAATCGACTACTCAACGCTGTTTTAGCTTCAGCAGAAGCTCCGAGAGACCCGAAATGTGTCCAAAAGCTGATGGAATGTTAGAAGGAGACTTACAGAGAAGAATTTAACTTAACACAAAGTTGAGATTGGTCTTAAACTCGCCCCGAGCCACCGTCAAGTACGACTGCACTTTGCTCGGGAACATGAAAATTTTTCACTTGAGCAATGGAAGCCTATACTTTTCTCTGACGAGTGCAGGATTGTTTTTTTTTGGAAACGACGATAGGGAGAGGGTCTACCGAAGGCCTGGAGAGCGATTTTCGCAATCCTGCATCGAAGAATGAGTCGCATATGGAAGCCAAACTTCACTCAATCCGGATCACTCAGTAGTACCTAAGAGAGGTCAATATCTCTGCAATGGGTTGCCCAGCACGGAGCCCGGACTTGAACCCAATAGAACACGTCTGGGACGTCCTCATGAGACAAATTCGAGCTGGAAATCCTGCGCCTAAGACCCTGCAACAGCTTAAGACCGTGGTCGAGGAAGAATGGGCAGAAATGCTACAAAACTTTCATCATAAACTCGTGCGTTTAATGAAAAACTGCATACATGCATGGCGATCGGCTAGAGGATGCATTACTCGGTAATAAAAACCGATAATTTCTTTAATTTTTTATAAAACTCTTTAATTATTAGTTGGTAAGTTTTAGTTTCTGTAAGTTCTTTCTTTTGTTATTATTTTGTTCATTTTTGTTTTTTTTTTGTGAATTACTTATTGTATTATATTTAAGTTATGATTTGACTATATTTATTCTGTAAAAGATTGTTAAATAAAAATGTTTTATATAAAAAATAAAAAAAAAATAAAAAAATTGAGATCGCACAAATTTTTTTTTTTAACATTTTTCTATATACTATTAAAAACACATTTCCAAAGTTTCGTAAAGATTCATTGACTGTCCCTGGATTCCGAGGTATAAACCTTACGGCACTCCACTATAACTCAAGTTGTTTAAAACGAGTTTAGCTTGACATGTTTTGGGCTAATTCGTACCCCTTCATCTAGGAGCCGCGGCGGCTGCTGCTGCCAAACGCGCACTGCGTGCCACCGCTCTCTTCGCGCGACCAATGACGAGCTAAACTCGATTTAAACAACGTGAGTTGTCCGTTTAATATTCAACATGAGTGAGCCTCACGGTAGTTTAATATTCAACTTCTAGCATAACTTTAGATTTTAACATAGATGATAAAGATGCACAAACATCACGATTCAATCTACCTATATGTTAGGTTACCAGGAATAGGAACATGACAAATCGATACGCAGCGCCCGCTAGCGTTGTGTATAGGCAACAATCTTTTGTCTTTGATGTTTAAATCTTACAGTAAAACCACGTTGTTTAATATGTAGTTGAGTCAACTAATAGTTATCGTCTACTCACCTGACGAAAAACAAAGTATCAAACGCAATGGAGCCGGTGGCAAGGATCATGAACACGTTGTTATGTCTTCCTACGTCAGTGCCAGCGTCTGCAATACGTGAAAATTAAGATAGTCTACCTGTCACTTTCTGACGTCTCTAGTTAGACAGTGACAGGTATAGTCTAACTCGCGCGTTTCTCTACTCGCGCCCTACCGTGCTAAGAGGACAGGTCACTCTACTGCTTATCTAAACTGGTAACGGCAGAAAGGGACAGCAATACTTTTAAGCCTAAACAGGACTTTTGTTCGGGAGTGGACCTTAAATGAATAAATCGTAACAAATAGTAACTTAATGATATGCATGCAATAAACACAATAGCGCTAAAAGGGCCGCACTCAGCATGATATTCCAACAACACCCTGGAAAGTCAAAACTAAACTATGATCAACAAAGAGAAGAACCCACCTGACAGATAACTGCACACCGTAGCCACATGGATGAACACCACCCAGAAAGTGGTGACAATTCGCAGCGCGTGCATCGCGGACAAATCCTTGTTCGCCATGTTGGTGTTAACCAGCCTCTTCCAACTATAATTGAGCGAGAAACAGAGCAAGAGCTGTTGGCAGAAGTGCCTCTTCTTCTCCAAACTTGGGTAAACTGGTTTGATCCTTGGACAGACTTCTAAAGTACTGTCATTTGTTTTGGGGTTAGCAACACACTGTTTCTTGTATTTCCCGCAACGCTTGCAACTGTTTAAGTTCTCCAAAGACACTACGCCAAGCGTAATGCAAGGAGGAACCGTATTTTTAGCGACACTCTTCACCGTAAGCATGTTTATGTTCTCCACTTGGCTCCTAACTGTTTCCACCTCCAAATTCGACTTGCTCAAGTCGTTGTTGTATTTCTGAACGTTGAAAGTCTGGGATTTGGCGCGCGGCTTGAATTTTATCATGTTGTAATCGACCAGTGTAGCCAGAATGGACAGCGTGACGAGGAATATGGTTATTGAGAAGAGGATTAAAGCTTGTAAGTCACTTGTGAAGCTATATTCTTCTATACGGCGTGAAGTTGTCAGTTTGATGGTCCGGGGAACTGTCCTGTTGGTCTTGAGGGTGTCGGATAGCATGATGGAGAAGTTCATGATTGCCTTGACGTCCTCGATTGAGCAGGAATAGGGTAGGCAGACGCCTTGGACGATTTTGTGTGTCTGGAACAGAGTTTAGTCAGCAATAAAGAGAACAATAAGAGCGTGTAACTATACTGTTGTTGGCATTTTCACTTTGTGGATATACCTATACCTATTTGCTGCCATCTGTACATAAACCTTTTACTTCCTTAGATTATATATTTCATCATTCTCTTATTTTAGAAGTCACAGAGGGGGAGGGGAGGATAAACATCTTATCACTTCTCGTGCGAACTATTCTTGATGATGAAAAAAAAATTTTTTGCTAATTTAGAAGGCATAAGTGATATTTTCTATCATTTTGACGGCCGGATAGCCCAGCGGTTAGAGAACCTGACAGTGAAGCTTAATAAGGACCCGGTTTCGATCCCCGGTCGGGGCAGATGTTTGTATGATGAATACGAATGTTTGCTTTCGAGTCTTGGATGTTTATCTATATATAAGTAAGTTTATCCGTTGTCTAGTTACCCATAACACAGGCATTAAATTGCCTACTTTGGGACTAGGTGATTGGTGTAAAAATTGTCCAGTGATATTTTATTATTTATTTTAAACATTGACCCCTTAATACAGATGAAAGTTCAAGTCTGAATACCATACCTTAGCCATCGATGGTTTGGTGATGTTCAGCACCAGGCGGACGACAGTAAAGGCGAGGCGGAGGGGCGGGGAGTTGGCTGCCAACCGATGACCCAGCACGCCCTCTGCTGAGGACTTCCATTCTTGGCCTGGCAAAGATGAGCTAAATAGAGAAAATTCTACACAAAAACTTTGGGAAACTGCGCTTCCAATTGCAACTAAAACATGAAATTCACTCCTATTATAGTAGCACGTGTGAACACGATTTTAGAATTTGTCAAACGCCGTAGACTTTTTGTCTTTGTCGTTTGTATGGGATTACGTGACAGAGAGAGTACTATAATACTTACCTAAGTAACCTGTTTCCGTGAACGAGTATGTATAAGGGGGCGTCCATAAATTACGTGAGGTGTTTTTTTCAATTTTCATACCCTCCCTCCCCCCTGGTGAGATGTCGTGAGATTTTATTCAACCTCCCCTCCCCCACCCCCCAAATCTCACGTGAGATTTTTCTAAATGTGGGTTTGTTACGTAAACGCGTTGGATTGTTATTGTAAAAAGAAAAAACATATTTATTTTAAAATAAAAAATAAAGAGAATGACGTAACTGAAAAAAAAATTGTTCTTCGTTCCGATACACCCATAAAGTGTCATACGTAAAGCGCCATCCACATCCTCACTTCGGTTTTTACACCTTAGGCATCTGGATTAAATGGACCAAAATAGTAGTTTTTTTGTTTGTTACAAACAAGAAAAAAATTGCGTGATATTTGCCGTGACTCCCCCTCCCCCCAACGTGAGATTAGGTGAGATTTGACTCGACCCCCTCACCCCCTAAAACACCTCACGTAATTTATGGACGCCCCCTAAGGAATAAGTAAGTAGGTACTTCTGTCAACGAAAGCTAGACTGTCCGTCGCCCGCCGTGGCTTGTCAAGCCGTTACAGCTGTCACTGCTGAATGCGGAACATTTGCAGTCGCGGCATGCGGGAAACGACTCAGAGTATTTACAATTTACATAATAATATTATTATCGCTTAACACATTCACTGCCACCAAAATAATCAAAATCTTTCCCCGGGTGCCGACAATTTTTAAGGCGAATTTGGATTAAGTACTTATGAATGTTTGAAAATATGGATACATGTATATTGTTATTATTATTATTTTAATAAAAAAACGCCTTTTTCGGATCCGAGTGGTCAGCACACATCCCGCTGGATGCACCTAATGCACCAAAAAAATGCACCTGACGCTCGCTCGGATCTGAGTGGCGGGCGCAGCTACTATAGCTCCGCCACACTCGGATCCGAGTGGTCGGCAGTGAATGTGTTAATTGTCAAGTTACTGTTTAATTACCGTGAATGAATTCCCTCCGCAGTACAGCATTGAGGTACGCCTCGTTTTTGTTTTTCCCCAATTCCTTGTCTTCGTTGCTGTTTTGTTTTTTGTCCTGGAAATTAAACAGGATTTCTTGGCAAAGCTATCGTTATTCAAGTCCTGTAGCGCCCCAGCGCCACATTCGTCGAATAGCCGAACTAAACGGTCCTACATCGCGCTAACGAAGTTTCGATAATCGGTTGCACAAATACAACTTTAACTTTTTCTCTGTAGACTTCAGTCTCCAGACATACCTAATGTCTGCCTGGAGTGAAATTTATCTATTGGAGTCTTTCCCACAGTCCGTTTGCCTAGACTAGATATCTAATTAATCAGTTGAATCTAAACGACTAAAAATAACGTCTAATTGTTCCGATGACTAAAGCGATTACTGAATTTCCCTTGTTTTTATAAAATAAAGAGTTTTACTGTCTGTCCATGACCTTACCAAGGCAAGGCATTGCCGCTTGGAGCCCAACCAGTGACGGCTTCCACTGTAGGCCCCAGAGACGTAGTGACCTGACGCATCCGCCGCTGAAGTGTAAAACATACATTAGGCTTGAAATAGTGCTCGACCGACGGTCAGCGCTGACCGTCGGTCCTGACCGTCAGCGCTTACCATCGGTCGAGAAAATGCATTCAGTGCTACGCTGACAGCGAACTGCGACGCGCGTACCGTTAGCGTAGCTGTGTGCGCGTTCAAGACTTGCATAGATATGAAAATCGTTACACTATACAATTCAATTATGAAAGTAAATGATTTTTTCATACCTGAATTGTAAAATGTACAGATTTCGATTTATAAAGTGTACATTTAAATAAAAAGACACGTCAAGATTGTTTATATTGTTTTAACTACCTAAACAAATCCACTATAGCATATTTTGATAAAGCCCGCTTCACACGCGCGTTTGTGTCGCGTTTTACGCGTTTGAATCTATACAAACGCAAAAATTCACATCTACGGCGTGTGCTAGACGCCTTACTGTAAATCGGTTCAATAGTGGGTCAAGAATCAATTAGTTCGATAGTTTACGCGCCCAAGCGTGGTCGGGTAACGGCACCGCCACAGACTTATGTCGAAATAGATGACTCAGGTGTATGTACTTCGCGTGCCAAAAGGGAGAGTAATGCTCTTCCATTGACGCGATTTCATTTAGTTTTGCCTACTACTTAGATTAGGTTTAACTGCCTAGAAACAGGACAATTTGAATAAGACGGCGTCACCTTTGAATCGGTTTCGCTCGGACTGTCAGTTCCCATCACTAAAGCGCTCATGTGACGTTACAGTAGGTAGAGAAAAAGTGGCACGCTTGGTTTTCATACACATATACAGGAACTCGCGGTATCTATTTTGATATAAGTCTGTGGGCGTCGCCCCCTTTAGAACCATTTTCACTGTTTGTTGACAATTAGACACGCTATAATTATTGCAATTAAATCTGTTATTAAATACGGGTTTGTGTTGAGACGAGACGCCATAGTTAATTATGTTACAACACAAGAAGAGGTGTGTGCGTGGCGCAAAGGGAAACAACCATACATGTAAACATCACGCCTGCTGTGTTCTCAAGTGAGGTAGGCAGAGAACTTAAAACTTTACAAAGTCAAAACTATGGCTATTTCACGTTTTGCAGCTACTTTGAGCACAATTTGAAGTTTGGACATCGATGAAAGAGGTATGACATTTTGCAGGGTGTTTGGCGCATCTTATGCCAAAATGGAGGATAGAAAGGGTTCCCTATATGTTCAGCCAGCTTAAGCCTCTAAAAGTTTTACCTCTTCGGAAAACTTCAATGCTGAAAAAAAAACACCAAACGACATTTATTAGGTACTATGGACTTGGCATGACTCTACATCAATCCTGTTCAAAATAAAACTTTTAATTTGAGACTACGCCTACTAGTTTTTCTTATTGTTTTTTAATGTAGTAATTTCGGTTTTTGGCAAAATGGCTACAAAAATGTATAAAAAAGTAACCGCGTGGTATGGAACGTCTTATAGGAGGGTGAAAATATGGGATATTATCCCTTCCATCTGTCAAATTATTTTAGCACACGACGCGCCAAACCCCCTGTAGCTAACCTAACCTAATAAACCTCTAATCTTATTGCGATTATAAATTATAAAAAATATTTTCATGATGTGATGTACCACCGCGAACCGGGATTGTTGAGCCACTTAGGTACATATATATGTCGCATCATAGGCATAGTGCTGCCATCTATGAAATCTCTACAACGACTTCGATTACTTTACTTGATTGATTTAAGCGCAATCTGTTGAGAATTTAGTGAAACGCCAAGCGTAGGCTTGGGTGTGGTCAGTATAGAGCTAGCAACCGGAAGTTTGTTTTATGTTGGTACACAGCTATCAGTTTGGCCAACTGAGAGGTAAAACGTTGGATTATAAAAATAACGGAAATGGAGTGTAGGGGGATTCTGATTTGGAACGTTGTCACCTAAAGACGTCTGCTAGCTCTGTGCTGAACTCACCGCGTTTCACGGATTTGAATTTACGAACAACCTCCGTTCAACACTTATCCGACATATATATGTTTATAACTTGGTCGTGTAATACTAATCCAATAGCTGACATCTAGTCGATCACATCGGTCAACGATTACGGCAAGTGGCTCAACAATCCCGCTTCGTGACTGTACCTTACCGATTTTCGAAGATAAAAAAATGGTTGCCTGTAAAGTCGGTTTTACGGGCGAAGATTTTACGTGACAACGTCTTTTTCTCGGTAGAATATTTATTGATTTAAGACGTTGTCACGTCAACTCCCAATCGTGACAGCTGTCCATGTCTGCGTTTGACGTCTCACATGATACCATAGAGGCTTCGCACTATCGAAGCGCCACCTCCTTAACACTGCGGGCCTCTCTCTCGTTCGGTGACGTCATCGTAACGTTACCGAGCGTTACACTTTTTCATAAGTGACTCCCAGCCGCAACCTAATTTAAGACGTTGTCACGTCAAAAAGTTTGTGGAACGCTACTCTAACTTATTGCGACCCGCAGCGCTATTGTCTAAATCTAAAGAACCAAAAATCTACAGATGTAGTGAGAAACTATTTTCCTTCGGGAAAACTCGGATCTTTATCGGAATACGATGACATCCGAACTGTCAATGAATGATCGTATTAAATCAGTGACATTCTCATATCCATTAATATGGAACTTTATTGTTTAGTGTCAAATGTCAAAATGAATAATGTGATTGTATAATATAGAGATGTTACAATCACTTCCTGTAACTTTGAAAATATCAACTCAGCTTTATTGTCACTATTAAATCAAACATTATCTCCACTTTAAAACATTAATTAAAAGGACAACCGTTTTCGAGGTTTTAGCATGGCTATACAACGTTTTTATAAGTAATTTGAAAATAATGATACTAAAGCGAATATTTGGATTGCGTATTATCCACTCTATATATATATTGGTCTGCTGAAGCGACTTACCCCTACGGCTTTAAGATGGGTACTGAAGCTATTTAAGAGAGTACGATAAATAAGAACTTTTCCGAAAAATTACGAAGGAAAATAGTTTCTCACTACATCTGTACAGCGTTTGTATTTTGACAGTTGAAACCAAAAATCGTTTTGAAATTGAATCATTTCAAAGCGAATTGACTGTAACTGTCAACTTAAAAACGATGTAGTTTTTTGGTGCTTTAGACAATAGCGCTACCGGTATTTTATTTCCACGACCCGGTACCAGGTCGCGGCCCATAGTTTGGGAATCGCTGTCTTAGCTTACTAAGTACGTACGACAACTGAACCGCGTCGATCATTCATCTCGAAAGCCGCCATTTGCAAATCAAATTAGTTTTTTTTAACACGCAATTGTATGGCAACGGGTGCTTGAACTTGCAGCTCGGTTGTCATGCAACGAGTGCGTAAATTACGTGAGTGCTGCATAAAACTAAAAATACACGTGTGGTCTTCTTCCGTGGATGACGTTAGAGCGACTAAGGGTTTAGTTAAGATTTAGGCGGCAGACTAACATCCTGTCACTAATGTACGTTTTAGAACCTAAAAAATATTCTAGTGGCTGCGTAACGTGAAGTAGTCATGGTACGGACGATGTTACGTTTCGTGTACTCTGCCTAACCTATGTGTAAGTGTATGTATGAGGTTTACGTGGTTTATGAGAGTCGTAAGGCGAGTTTGACACAAAAACGTGGGTGAACTCTACAGAAAGTTGCATACTTACCTACTTATGTACTTAAACTTTACCTACATTCATAAAATTATTATAGGTCACAAGGATCACAAGGTTTTTTGAGATATTTAGTGTCTGATAATTTTACTATGCTTATACCTAAAGAAAACTTTCTATAAATTTGCAACTTTTTCATGTTTTCTACAAAGACATTTTTAACCAATCTTGACCAGGCAATGGGGCTTTTTATAACTCTATGTTCCTTATCCAATCAAGTTTATTTTTTTAAGTACCTACCTTAAATACAATTCGCATTTATAATAAAACAATATGGCCTCTTATAACCTGTAATTTACGAATATATTGGAAAATAATTAAATTTTAAATACCGGACATGTCGATCTCAAGTATCGCTCTTTCAAAAGTAGGTAATCTCTAAATAACACATGGTTATCTTGTCTAATGAAACAGCAATCAAAGGCATCAAAGCCGCTGAGTGGTTTTAAAAAAAAATACATAAATTATGGGTTAATAAAACCAAAATAACGATCGCTTCGTTTGTGTAATAATATAAAATCAAATTAACATTTATTTTTATTAAAGCCACATTTTTTCCACACAAGTTCTGTTAATTCGGCTCTGCTAGCATTGTATATTAGTCTATTAAATCGCTAGTTGAAAGTAAAAAACTCACCAATAAAGGCCCAAGCACGTCCTTTGCTGAGGTCCTTGAAAAACGTCTTTGAATCCTCAAAACAGTCGGCACTAACCGTCAAATGGACCCTATTCCTGATAGCGCTCCAAGCTTTAGCCAAATAAGAGGGATCGTAGACGTTGTAAAAACTATCCATAACTTCTCCCCTGAACTGTGGCCTTTGGGAATTCCGTCGGGGAACATTCTGACTGTTTACAGCTAGTAATAAAGTAATGAAAAGTAATATAGACATTGTTTAACGCGTGCGTGCGCTTGCGACGCGTTGAGCGATGCCAATGCTCGTTGCTATGGATTGTTAGAAATCGTGTTTATTTCTTGTCGGCAAGTAAGCAGAAAGCACTTTCGGTTTCAGCTTCGAACTGTATTGTCTCGTACCGGAGCCACTATGGAACCATTTCACAGTGATTCGCACTTTAACAAATTTAGATTTTTGTACTTATACCGCTATTTGTTTCTCGATCTGCACTTGGCTGCGTTGATGGCAATGTGTTACGCATTTTTTGCATACCTAGATGAGGAACAAAGGGATATTTTTGCATACAAACAAACATCACGCCCTATTCTCTGCGGGGTAGGCAGAGACAACAGCGCCATTCTTTATCTGACATACCTACTTCTCTCGCTTCATTCACATTCATCCCTCTCGTGATCTCGGTTTCGGATACTTCTAGTTTGGCATCTCTCTTCGGAACATCTCTGACTGATCGATCTGGTTTTGTTTCTTGAAGGCGTCCTTGCCTGACTTGCCCTAACACTTCTCTTGTAATGCTTACACACCCTTGTTTCACCCATTCTGTCTACGTCCCCAAGAAATAAGAAGTAGCTACGGAACGTGATTCATAGTTGTCTATGTAATTTCGTTTTCACTGCCTACCCCGTCTGGGAATACAGGCTGATGCATGTAGATATAATAATATCGCGAAACCCAGTGGCGTAGCTAGGTAACCAAGGGCCCTGGGGCAAATAAAAAAATGGGGCCCCACACCTATGTAAACTGATTATGATTAT
>BHDV01031409.1:26959-62058 GCA_005406045.1 Adoxophyes honmai | reverse complement strand
AGGGCCCCGGGGCACTGCCCCGCCTAGCCCCTTGGTAGCTACGCCCCTGGCGAAACCATCTCCGACTATCGACTAATTTCTATTTCATTTTCATAACTGTCCACATCATTACACAAAAAAACATCGCGTGTGGCTATGACGTGCTATCTCGCCTGGCACCGCTTCTCATTCTATGTTGTAGAACTATAACAACTTACCTATCTCATCCATTGACCGTTTAACTTACAATAGTATTTTGTTAAAATATATCATTCTAATTAGTCCGTAAGTTAGATAATGGAAAAATGAGATGCGTGTTTTGGTTCATCAAATAATTAAACATCGATCAATCATCAAGCTTCCGGAGTGGGGGCTTGTGACGTCACGACGTGGTAAAAATTATACCACTTCAGAAACTTCAGAGCACTGTCAGTGCCGTAACTAGCCTTTTACGCGCCCGGTGCCAACCTTCAAAATTGCGCCCTAGAAGATACTGGTCTGGTCATTTCTGCCTGACTGGTGCCTGGGCACCGCTGGCACCGCCCTAGTTACAGCACTGAGCACTGTATCTCATCATTTCGGGTTTGTCAAATGAAAAATATCGTGTAAGTAGGTACAATATTTTTTGGTGATCTATCTGACGGACTAAATATTATTTTTAGTCAACTATACTATGTCAGTTTAGGTACTTAACTTAAAGTAAACAAACTTTATGTCAGATTTGACAGGTTAAGAACGTTTTTTTATTACCACACAACTTTTTTCGGATGTTTCGTAATATTTATTGATCTGATGAACGTTAGTGTTCTAATTCCGATTGTTTCTGGTATTAGGTAAATTTAAGCACCAACAAAATATTTTTTATTGTTTCCTTCCTTTGCTAAACTTTTTCAATATCCGAAAAAAGTTGGGTAGTAAACAAATAAGATAATTTTAAACAAAAAAAAACCGACTTCAAATTAGCAATATTTTAAAAGTATTCTGTTTACTGAATGTAAAATCTTGACTTCATCAACAAATTACCGAAAACGCCGTACATCTCCATATAAAATTTGAAGAGTTCCCTCGATTTCTCCAAGATTCCATCATCAGATCCTGGTTTCGTGCCAATGGGACCAATTTCGAGTTATACCTTTTCGATTAAAAAAAAAATTTTGAAAATCGGTCCACGGGTTTTCGAGTTATCGAGTAACATACACACAAAAAAAAATTAGAAAAAAAATTAGGTCGAATTGAGAACCTCCTCCTTTTTGAAGTCGGTTAAAAACGCTCTTAACCTGTCAAATCTGACAAAGTTTGTTTACTTTTAGTTAAGTACCTAAACCGACAGAGTATACCCATTTGTGATAGATAATTTGGTTTGCAGAAAGCCGACACCTTGGATTAACATTAATACTAAGGGTCTCACCAAACCAGTCGACGCCTTTTCGGCGAAATGCGGGTAGAAAAAGCTTTATGTCAACGCCATAAGGGCGAACAAGACATCAATCGAAAGGGCGTCGACTGGTTTGGTGAGACCCTTACAACTTATTATCCCGGAAAATGCAATTCCCGCGAATATACGAATTAGATTGATTCCTTTTTCGGCACATTTTTTTTTGACATATTCTGTTTTCGGCATATTCTTGTTTCGGCACATTTTTGTAAATAAGTTATACTATGAAATACTTGTCTTTTGTCTTTTATTTTTATGATTAAAATATAATATTATACTAATAAATATTATTTTATTTTATTACGCAAGCAAAGACACAAGTATTTCGTAGTATAACTAATTTACTAAAATGTGCCGAAATAAGAAGGTGCCGAAATAAGAAGATGCCGAAAACGGAATATGTCCAAAAAGGAATGTGCCGAAAAAGGAATCAATCATTATACGCAGACGGAGTCGCGAACAACGGTTAGTTAATATACGCGTACCAAATACAACCAGTATAGAAAGATTAGAAACTTAGTAGTCGGCATCGGGAATAAACTTCGCAAACCTTTTACCTAGAAAAGCGCGAACTTAGACCCAATACTTAAAAACCTGCAGATTTTATTGCCGACCACTGTATAAGATGTATGTTTTTTATTATCACGATTGACTAGATACTACTGTGACTTAGATGGTTACGCTTTAATTCTTAGTAGGGAGAAACATAGTTTTCTTTCCCATTTTATAAAATGTTGTCTTTCTTTCTTTTCAGGATACTAATTGTTGAAAAAGGTCTTAAATATAATCAATTGTTACTTTCCTTCATAACATAAAAAATAAAAACATAGCGATTTTTCTATTTGCATTTTAACTGAAATTGCGAAAAAAGTACAATTTCCAAACGCCCCAAACACCTCAAATCCCACTGCCTCAGGACAAAAAAAAACACGCACCCTGTTAGTAATAGTATTTATTACCTGCAAAAGACAATAACTTACTCCCTATTATTTCATTTTTCATGCACTTATGTAAATACAATTAGCTAGATTTATTTGATACTGCAATAGACATGCCACTCTGTAGTCTGTAGGGACGCTCACACACACACGGACAACTGACATCTGACATATATGACGGCGCGGCACGCTGGTCTGTGGGTGGTTACATCTGCCGGGGCCGCTTGTTCGGTCGCTGGCCGTCGTTCATGAAACCCCCTTGCTGTGGAAGGGAGACTAATTAGATAAGGAAAATATAAGGTTCTGATTAATTGGTGTTCAACAAAACCTTCGGCCAAAGCCAAAGAGAAACCTTGAGAAATTTAATTATTTTATATTATCTCAGAAATTGGAGATTCGAAATTATGTTTCTAGCTTTAACACAGTTCAGTAAATTTAAAATTTTGCTAACTTAGCCTAAGCTTTGGCTAAAGCCGAAGATTTGGCCGAATGTGCCCGAATCCGAAGCATCAGTAGGGTGACGGCACCAGTTATGGACGGTTTAAGTTGACAAGCACCAGTGATGGACACTTCATTCATAATTTAAAGACCATAGAGTTGTGAATTGATTGTTGTAAAACAAATGACTTTTCCTTAGTGGGTAGTAAATAAGAGTCATTGTCCATTACTGGTTCTATGTCCATTACCGGTGCGGTCACCCTAGGACACTAATTCTGAAATACAATGTTGTTGGTTGATCTTTGGGCTATCGCTATTTCACCTTATTCACTAATACCCCTAATTTTCAAATTACCGTGGAATCATAATACTGATATGTAAAGTTGTTTTGCTTTTAAAATGAACGAAAAATTTATTTTACATCTTATTCAGAAAGATTAACTGGTAAAACAGCTCATAAGTAAGTTAAAACTAGTAATGTGAGACTGCAATAAGTAAAGTTAACTGATAGTGACACTAGTTAATGAAGCCATCTTTTGCTATGCCCTGACAGAGCGTTAAATATACATATACATACAATATATGTAACACAGACTATACTAAAGTTCCACCTATACGAAATGTAAGGTGATATTCAAGAAATACTTTACTTTTTAAAAACCGTGATAGTGGGTGAACGCGAATCGGAGAGACTCAAAATAATTAACTTATCATATAATAGGTGTGACTGATGGCAGAAGGTGGTATTTAATTGGTACAGCTACGATAGCGTTTTAACTTTAATTATAAGCCAGAGATTTAATTGGTCGGTTTTGTAGGGTTATGGCTGTAGCGGGAAGGGGCGTG
This sequence comes from Adoxophyes honmai, assembly GCA_005406045.1. Lineage (NCBI taxonomy): Eukaryota > Metazoa > Arthropoda > Insecta > Lepidoptera > Tortricidae > Adoxophyes > Adoxophyes honmai. The sequence continues at coordinate 58,422 of BHDV01031409.1, read as the reverse complement.
GTAGGTCGAGATCATCGTGCGGTAAAGTATACCATAAATTTTTATGGTTTTCTTGAATACAGGGTAGTAGGTAGGATTTGTTCCGTTGAAAGGTGTATCGTAGGCGATAGGTACTATTATACGTCTTTGAGCTAATAAATCGATGAACAATCAAATCTTCGACAAATCAACCAGCTGCGAATTTTCCTTACAAAAGTCAAACATTCGAACTGATTTTTTTTTTGTTTTGCATAAATAAAACTTTCAGTTGCTCGCTTTGATTGTCAAGATTTGATTGTTTTGATAAGTTTATTTTACGTTATGGATGTTTCAAGGAAATAAATACTTTGGATCTTGAGGGGGTTACTAACAAGTTCTTTGGTATGACCTACTTATACATGGTGCTCGTGAGCATTGCGAGAGATTTCAACCACGGATTCCAGAGGCTATAAGAAGTAATATATGTTATATGAACTTAGGTGGAAACACGATTTTTTTTATAATTTTCATACATAATAATTGCTAATGTCGTATAAGTAAAAAAAAATCGTGTTTCGACCTAAGTTCATATAACATATATTACTTCTTATAGCCTCTGGAATTCGTGTTTGAAATCTCTCGCAATGCTCACGAGCACCATGTATAAAATTTTGCATATTTTTAAATTATTTACTTTTTTCTTAATCAACTAGCGACCCGCCCCGGCTTCGCACGGGTGCAATACTGACAAGCTTATGACATCACATTAAAATCCTCTAAAACTATCACTGTTTTTCTACCATCTTATGTATGTATAATACATATAAACTAAAATTTTGAATCACTATTAAAAAAACCGCATCATTCCGCTGCCCAGTTTTTAAATCCAAGCATACATACATAGAGATAGAGAGGAGAAAACGACTTCGTCACACGACGTGCCTAGTGATAGACTGATGTCAAGATATTTGGCCCAATTTTTTTAAACGTTATAAATGCTACAGCAAGGCACGAAAGTAGCCAACCCATCAGGGGTTCCCGGGATACCCTGTCCAACGAGACCGCACCGGTGCGGGCGTCGACTCACCGGCCTCACCATGAATCCGGGCATAGCGTAGTTGTTGACGGGCGCGTATCCGCCGCGCGCGGGGAAGCCGCCGCCGCGCGCCGGGAACCCGCCGCGGCCGCGTCCACCTGTCAAATGGGACACAGTTTTTGAGTAGAGTATACTCTGTTTAAAAAAAATATTACACACTGAAACAACGGCGCTCTATAAAAGTAAAAAAAAAATGTCCTCAATGGTAACCGCCATAATAAGTATACGAAAACAAAGTAACAACAAGACAATTATTTTAACCAACGATACTGAGTACAAAAAACAACTTTTTGAAAATTGAGAAAATAGGAAATGTACTTTTGATAAATTATCCCAAAGTAACTCTCGACTTGAATGGGCGAGATAACTGTACCTTATTTAATATAAAACAAAACAATAATGACATGTGCTTTTGTTGAAGAGTTTAAAAATCTAAATCGGTAAACTCAAAAAAGTACATAACATAACAAATAAGACATAGTGGTTAAGCATAAGCACATCCAATCTGCATCGGCAAAAACCAAATGCAGAGTTCATGCGGATCCAGAGTAAAAAAAACGTCTTTGCGGCGACACATGCCGCCGTGCTGCTATTGCAATTTAGTGATTTTATATTTAAGTGGTGCTGGATTAATTTACAATCCTTTTTAGTTTAGAGGTATGGTTATTGAGCCCCATGTGACAAAAATTACTATTTCATGGTTTTTGATGAACTTAGCCTAGCATCCCCATTCCCATAAGCCATGCCATTTTCGCAACCACGGATGTCAAATAATATTGGCGCTCGAAAGGCGAAATGAGAAAAGCGACATTTTTAGGACTATCAGAAAATTTTGCTGGCACCTACCATGTTGTATTTAACTCGCTATTAACACATTCACGAGCACGCCGAAAATCAAAACATCTGCGCAGAACCAAGTAGTCTATAGCTAGTACAAAATTATTATATAGTATCTCGCGAATGATTTGAAGAACCCGGGAGCCGGGTCCTTGGTTCTGAATGTGTTAAATAAAAATGTCACTTATCCCATTTCCCGTTTCAAAGGTCGATACGCATCCGAATTCCGTCCGGCTTAGCACAGCAAGGCGCGAGTAGAGATACGCTCGAGATAGTCTATATCTGTCCCTGTCTATAGTAGATTTGTTTAGGTAGTTAAAACAATATAAACAATCTTGACGTGTCTTTTTATTTAAACGTACACTTTATAAATCGAAATCATTACATTTTACAATTTAGGTATGAAAAAATCATTTCATAATTGAATTGTATAGTGTAACGATTTTCATTTTTAGACTGTGTATTTCAACAAAAAGACATGTCAAGATTGTTTACATTGTTTTAACTACCTAAACAAATCTACTATAGTTAGAGGCATCAGAAAATGACGGGTAGGCTACCCCACGCGCGACGCGATTTGAGCGTGTTGCCGTGCTAAGCTTACTGCACATCAGGGATGGCGAACCTTTAGTGCCATCAAATAATTAACTTTTCGGAATTATCGAACGAAAACAAAACTAGATGGTTCAATTGTTAAAAATTAAAAAACACAAGAATTCGTCTTGATAGATTCGTCTCTATCATACAGCGTGGCTGAACTGTTTTGTTGCGTGGCGACTGGCACGCGTGCCATTGGTTTTTCATCCCTGCTGTACAGTACAGTACTTGCAGTGTGTGTGTGTGCTAAAAACTAAAATAAAATAGTAATAAATGGATGTATGGACCTGGGAACACACCTCGGAAGTTGCCGCGGGCGTTGAACGCGCCGCCGCGCGGCCGGAAGTTGTTCTGCCGGTTCGCGTTCGGATTCGCGTTGGCGTTGGGACTCGCGTTCGGGTTCGGGTTGCGGTTTTGCTGCTGCTGCGGGTGCTGCCGCTTGTTCTGCGTTGGTAGACAGATGTATATACAACGCCCCTTTGCCCCGAACGGGGTAGGCGGAGCACACGAAATATATAAAGCTTGAAGCAATGATACAATTTTAGGTTTTTAGTTAGAAGGTATAAGCGACAGGTTGCTAGCTTGTCGCCTAAAATATACCTTAGCCTCTTATGATATCTTCTGAAGAAATTGAGGTATTTTTAGGGTTCCGTAGCCAAATGGCAAAAAACGGAACCCTTATAGATTCGTCATGTCTGTCCGTCTGTCCGTCTGTCCGTCTGTCCGTCTGTCCGTCTGTCCGTCTGTCCGTATGTCACAGCCACTTTTTTCGGAAACTATGAGAGCTATACTAATAAAACTTGGTGAGTAGATGTGTTCTGTGAACCGCATTAAGATTTTGACACAAAATTAAAAAAAAAGCAACAATTTTTTAGGGTTCCCCATACATGGAACTGAAACTCAAAAAAAAATTTTTCATCATACCCATACGTGTGGGGTATCTATGGATAGCTCTTCAAAAATGATATTGAGGTTTCTAACGTCATACTTTTCTGAAGTGTATCGTTTGCGCGACAGACGCTTCCAAAGTTGAAAAAGTTGTGTCCCCCCCCCTCTAACTTCTAAAATAAAAGAGTGATAAATCTAAAAAAAATATATGATGTACATTACTATAAAAACTACCAACGAAAATTGGTTTGAACAAAATCTACCAAGTAGTTTTTTTTTAATTAATAAAAATAAAAATTTATCATTAGTTCGAAAATCTGTCACTAGATGGCGTTGGCTGTAAGTTACATCAAGGTATCGTTTACTTACGTATCGTTTACGGAACCCTCAGTGCGTGAGTCCGACTCGCACTTGGCCGGTTTTATTCTAAATCATACAATCACTGTGCTCCCAAAGCTTGTGTTTCCAAATGGTGCAGCCAGACCTACCCCATTTGAAAACGGGATCCCCCTTGGAACGCATAATGTTATTTAGAATATTATTGTTTCGCATAATTGATTTGGCATAATAATTGGTTAATAATACTTTGACCTACTTAGTTTTTTGCATACTACGCGAATAGCATAATTTCAGTGGGGAACAATTTGTATTGGCCGAATCCACAGCACGCATACTATTATTTGGGCTAATAATTTTTTGGTAGGTATATCTGACATTAAATTAGGTTAGATTAGTACAAAACCCAAGCACGAAGCAGTAACGTGGAATAGGAGGTCCGTTCGTGGACTTCCGTCGACATCGGTTTAGTTCCTAAATATAAAAATTTTGATATGATGCCAACTGATTACATATTATAATTTTGACTTTAGTCTTTCTGACGATTGTTCCTGACTTTTTAATGTTATCCGTAAACAAATTATACGCAACAATATTAGTATAACCTCCTAAGGCCCAGCACCAAATTTTGATCGTTTGAATTTGATGCTTAGTGTCATTCATGTAAAATTCAAACTTATTTTGACATTAGTCCTATACGTAGGACCATGGGCCTTAGGAGGATAAATGACTTTGCCTTCCAATAGAGAACCTTTAGAAACACAAGCGCGATTGTGTGTGTGTAATCTCAGTTTTTTTTTTTAAGTACTTTATGGAGGCCTTTGCCCAGCAGTGGGATACTGATTCAGGCTAGAAATAATATAATATAATAATGGATGCTCTCTTGTCTGTCGCAATGGGCAGCGACATCCTCCCAAAGTGTCACAAGTCAGTGCCCATCCCACTTCTGATAGTGCCGTGCGCGCCCTTGTCGGTGTAAGACTCTTACACCGAGGGTGCTCTTACAGTGAGTGTACCTTGTTCACGTTAGCCGAGTGCGCCTTCTGCTCGTCCTCGTCCCTGTACTTGGAGACGGTGACGAGGAACCCGTTGATGCGCAGCTCCCGGTCGAGCTTGAGCGCGCGCTCCACCGACTCCTTGGCGTGGAAGGTCACCCGCACTGGGGGCAAGCGGCGGTTACGTTGGTTTATCCTTCAAGTGGTGCGGCCATTTTGAGAAAAATACAAAATGGCAGCTTGAGAGTGCACGTTAGAACAATGACCATTTCTCAAAAAAAAATAGTTATGGACGCTGTTGAATTCAGCTGAAGAAGACTAATTTAAATGTGTCACTGGATTTTATTATTTTCATTATGAAGATTGCTAGTCTTGATCAAATAGAGACAGCACAACAAAAAGCTTAAAACTCGTTTCTTTGTGATAAAACTTGTAGGACCAATGTGGTTTATGATGTTAGCTATCTAGTCATGCGAGGTTACTGATGTTTTACAAACTATCCCACATACACGAGGTACACAAAACGTCTATCTTACAAATGGCGCTTTGCTCCTTCAATAATTTGAGAATAAAAATTAATTTCGACAATCTCATCTCGTCTCAAAAAGTCCCAGGACTAGAGACAACTAAAAATTAGACATACCTACAAACCCCTAAATACTCACGTATCTTGTATTTGGTCTTGCTGAACTCGTGTATGTGCGCGACCTCGCCGCACTGCGAGAACAGCTGTTTCACGTACTCAGTGCCGGCCTCGTACGGCACGCCGACCAGGACGGCCGTCTCGGCGCGCGACTCGACCGCCACGGTTATTGCGCTGCCGTCGAGGAGCGTGCCCTCTTCCGTCAGCGCCTGCGTTCACGGGCGACTTTAGCCCCGCCGTATCCCACTTCTGATGCTAGCGTACCGACTAACGCAGGGGTTCTTAACCGTTTTAGAATAGACACTACATGACCAAGGTTTTGATCATTTTTTGTCGTTGTCTAGGTCAGGATTAAGTCCTGAATCTTCAGCTCAATTTAGTTCAGTTGCCACAACAAAGTGGAAATTACACTGAATCAGCTCACCTAATCAGTAGTTATAACTTAAGGGTTAATAAAAACAAAATCACGATCGCATCCTTTGTGTAACGAAAATTACTTACACAAGTATGGGTAACTATCGTTACAATAAATTTTTCAAAGGAATCAATCAGGTTTTGATTTATTTATAGCCCTTAACTATGTACTTTTTTTAACACGACCCTAATAATGTCACTTTACTTGTTACAAACTACGTTTTAACAGTTGACTGTCCGCCGACCTACAACTAGTCAAGCTGTGGCAGCTGTCGCCCGGCGAATGCGGCCGACTATTATATTATTGCTGCTTAATGTTCATACAGCTTCGGTTAAGAACCACTGAATAGTCTTACAATAAAAATTGCCATCTTGAAAACTGCGGTGTGATTCTGTAAACACTCAACTCGTCTACGAGAACAGCGTCTAGCTGTCAAAGTTTCCATAACACATGACAGCCAATTGTGACATTTTGACGTTGCGCTTTTCGACAAGTTTGAGCGATACTTTAGAGAATAACACCACCGATTTCAACTTGCGTAACCTTAAATATTTTACACAATTCTATCGTAAAACATTGTTTAACAATTAAAAATAAAGTTTTGAAACTATTTCGCCCATTTCTTCAATTGCACGATTACCAACTTCTAAGGTCAACGACCGAGTGTCCGACGCTGAACTAGCAAAGCCATGGGCACTCTGTACAAGCAATATAGGTTTAATTCGAACTAAGAGGATTTTTCTTCACTCAAAATCGGCCATGCCGTATACAGAGTCGAGCACTCGTTCGTTTACCTTATTAAAAGATAGTATACACTGAACAGCCCGCATCGGCTCAGAACGATACACTGAATCGTTTTTTTCCAAACGACGTCTTTTTACTGACTGTTCGCCAATCTCCGCCGCCTAGCACGGCAATACGCGCGAGCCTTTCCGCGCGCAGGTAGGACAATCTCTCTCATTCTGACGTCTCCAGAAAGACGCTGTGGCGCACGAAACTCTAAGTCGTGCCAAGGTGGCAGGTCGTGGCTGCTATCGCAAATTCCGTTTCAAAAAGTGACTATGATACAGTGACTTTTTAAAGACCATAAAATTCTTTCCGCTCCGTTCTGATGCGGGCCGTTAGCGTAAAAAAGGTCTACAATCACCCTTATGCATATTTGATGTCGATCAAGGTACTGCTCGCTAGAAGGTCCGTGTATAGCCAACAGAAAAAAGGTGTTCAGTAAGGAAGATGTAGATCCGTCGGTAGCCCTCGGTTAGGCCGAACCGAGACGAATCCTGCCATTCTAGCTCTTGTGTGGAAACAAAAACGTTTTTCAATCAGCTATCGCCGACGCTAACCCGATGCCTGGAGATACCCAGTCCCTATAGGTTGTTTGAACTACTGACGTGCCAGAATACTGCATTCCGTATAAAAGCGAAGATGACTTAGATTTTCTTTGCATAGGAATTAATGCAAGAAGGATGGCGTGCTTTACGTTAGAGAGGAACTCTGTTTTTACGTAATTACTGAAATGTGGTAACAATACCATTTAATAAAATGTATATAAAAAACAAATCAAATAGTTTTATTTACGTTCCACGTATGAAGTAGGTATTATTTTTCCCATTCATTTGTACCTGATTAAAATGATTGACAACTAATGATTAATAATTTACAATCAAACTATTTTGCCCGCTCCAGACTCTCGCGAGGCGCCTCCTAGAGGCTCTCGGCACGAGTCTTGACGAGTGGAGGCTGCAGGAGTGCCAGCCATCCACGCTCTCGATTTACTCAGTTGCCCGCTACGTCTACTACAAGATGGACGTGACTGAACTGACTCTGTTAGCTACTTTATATGGATTTTTTGGATTCCAAATAATTAGTTCCATTTTGTATAATTCCATAAATGTGGTACACAAATCGTTACTCCACTCCACCATGATAAAAAAATAGGCAAGTCCTTACTCTGCAGCAGCTAATAACAAAGTGAGCGAGCGAGCGCGAGAGTGTGGTTGATTCTCTCGCCTCACCCCCTCGCGTCCTTTGACTCGCGCCCGAAAAACCGACACAAATCGGAGCGACAGCGAGGCGAGGCGAGGGAAGACGAGGCGACACGAGCGAACCGTCCTCACTCTCGCACTCGCGTTCCCTCGTGTAGCCTGGTGGAGAGTCTGGAGCGGGCATTAGAGATCACCCTTTAAGAAGCGTGACGTCATTTTTGTGTCAACGGCATGAAAGTTACGGGCCCTGGTTATAATTCTTAAACGCATGGAAAACGCAGCTTTCAAGTTCAAGCAAGTCATAGCGTGTTACATCTCAAGTATTAAAGAACTCTCTGTTAGCGAGGGAGTACCTTGATCGACGATACCTCGAAAGTCAATATAAAAGCAGTATAAAACCAGAATCAATACACTGCACGATGTTAAAAAAAGTGTTTCAGATCATAGTATAGGTGTTGACAGTTAATTCGACCCAAGAAAGTTCATCACGAGCAGAGCGAAACTATGGTGCCGGTGAAGAAACTATGACGCAAATTCACATATCGGATGTATATTTAAAACAACATAGCAAAACTTCTGTTTCTTAATGTAATAATAATAATGGTAAATTAAATATTATCACTTATTTACAATAATGTTTGGTGCTTACACAAAAACTAATGAATTTATTAAAAAACGAAAAAAAAAAATAGTTTACAGTTCAAACTAAACATTAGGTACAGCTTTCCCAAGAAAATAACTCCGATCGGCTGTTACCGTCTGCGCCGAGAGGGACAGAACGATATCCGAGAGTAGCCGAACGTTTTAAGAGTCAGGTCAGGACGCCCAAACTAGCTAATGGTAATGGAATCAGTTTGGGTGTCTGATCATTACCAACATGACGAACCAAACTAGGGTGGCACAACGATATCTGTGTATATTATCGATATTGATAAAATTGATAACCAAAAACAACGCAAGAGTTTAGCGCGCGAAAGTCTCTTTTATCATTATTATTATTTTGGTAATACTGTAAGCTATTTAAAACCGTTTAATAATAAACTGTACTGACGTTTTGTTTTAGTATGATGGTAATGATCTGCACCCAAAGTCCATAGAAAAGGTTTTTTGTTCCTAGTTACGCCAGCCTGGACATATGTCATGAGTCATCTGTCTGTGACATCAATCAATAACCAATCAAAACTCGAGTGTTTAAAATCTTTTTTATCATTGGTAGATCGAAGTTTCCCGCGTCACAAAATTCGCCAACTGCGCAGGTATGTCCAGAGGAATTATTAGTTCGGTAATACTGTACATCTTCTTTCTTATTTACATGACATGATACATTTTACAATATAATCAGTCAACTCAATATTCAATATCAGTTAGCAAAAGAGGCCAATAAGTTGTTTCCAAAATTTGACTAAGCATTTACAATCTAGATTCTACATAAAAATACCATCGCCACCATAGTTTTCCTCCCGGATCATAAGACTGGCACCAAAGGTCCCGTATGTAAGGTTATACTACGGCCCGAGGGTCCCTTCTAAATAAGAATACTCACGTGGGTGACTGATGCGAAGACGAAGTAATGGGTCCAAAGCTTATTCCATTTGCCGAGACTTAAAACTAAGCCTTGTGATTCAACTTACAATAAATGTAGTAAATTGGACTATTCAATCAGTAATGAACTCATAGAATACATAAATATATGTATATGTAAACAATACAGATAGTTTAAGTCTTCGATAGATCTAGCACTTTACTCAAGTAGGAGTTCTTCTGATGGCTCGAACCAACACTTCAGTTTCCAGCTAGCTATCTAAAATACCAGCTATAACTCGCGCATACGCAGCCAGTACAATATATTCAGTATTAAAAGCGATATAAGAGCAAGTTGCCACCAGTGGTTCCCAAAGGCGTTAAGACAAACCCTCAAGGTTACTCGGAACAAAGTGGTCTACGAGATACTTTGGGAACCTCCGGCCTACACTATAATCTGAAACGAACACCGAATGAGTTGGCTATGGCACAAACTTACCGCCGGCACATATATTGAAACATTCAAATAGTCAAACTATGGTGTCAGCGATATAGAAAATTTGGAAGAATTAAATCGTAAAGCGGTATATGGACACTCTTCGAGGGCCCGAAGGCGTCTATGCTACTTTAAGGCATAAAAATTGTAATAAACATTGTTTACCTTTTCCAGAGAGTCTTTGTTTTTGTATTCGACTATAGCCGATAATGTTGGAGTTATGGTCAGTTCGGTAACAATGATTGGACCACGTCTATAAAAGAAAGAAAATGGCTGAGTTAGTGCTCCGCTGGGTGGTGCCACCGGCCCCGGTTCGCATCCGGGAGCTTGTTTAAAAATAAACATGTCATGTAACAAATTGTTGAAAGCTGTTGCAAATTTGAAAGATTGATATTTGAATGTTGACGTTAACGGAACAAAGATGCTTTGGTGTGAGTAAGGGGTGGGGTCCTCACTTGATGTTGGTGACTTCTCCGTGCTTGGAGAAGAGCTCCTTGAGCTTGTCCTGGTAGTCGAAGAGGTAGCTGGCCGGCAGATTCTCCACCAGCAGCTTGCCGGACTCCACCTCAAATTTAAAAAATGAACGAGTCAGTGTTACTCCCCTTCACCTTTTTAATTCCCCGATAACCCCATTAGTACTGACGTACTGACTGCCCGAGCCGCCTCGCGAGGCAAGCGCATGAGGCATGCTTTTGTTCCACATAAGGCTCATAATCGCATTAGAAATGGCTGCCTCGCGAGGCGGCTCGGTCAGTGAGGACCTAGCTAATACAGGCGTGATGTTATACAGGCCAGATATTGGGCGTAAATATCAACCAATGGACAAAACGCGACTGAAAACCCCTGAAAAGTTCTTCCCGGAATTTGCATGTAAAAAAAAAAAAAAAAATCTGAAAATGCACTCCGGCTCTTAGTCAACATAACTGCAGGTGCGCGCTGCCTAGCCATATAAAGTCAACATATCACAGGGCGCATTGACCTGAAAAGCGATGACACATTTCTCTCCCACAGAATCAATGTTGAAAATTATCAGGGATTTTTATTCCAGGGGTTTTCAAACGCGTGTACCCGACCACAGGCAATACTTTCAGGCCACTCTGTATATCATTCCAGCCTGTCTTAATCTTAACCGTTTTTAGCAGACTTCAAAAAAGGAGGTTCTCAATTCGGCTGTATCTTTTTTATTTCAACGTAAAAAGGTGTCCTTCTAATGGAAGTCGTGAGAAATTCAACAAGTTATAACTTGGGAGTCTTGGTGACAGGTGGCCAGCACTCACCTTCTCTTCCTTGGGCTCCTCGGGGCGCGATTCGGGCTCCGCCTCGGCGGCGCCATCGCCCTCGGCCTGCGCGGCCTCCGCGGGCGCGTCGCCGGCGCCGCCCTCGTCCCCTGCAACCGAAAGACTTTTAGGGTCTATCTATCTCTACCAGTATGGCTTAACCCGACTTAAGCCAACGCGGGGCCTGTAGCAAATTCAATAAAGACGGTTTTAGTTGAGGTACTTAATATTGAGTTTTTTGGATTGATAGTCAATACGTATAACCCTTTTCAAATTGGTCTAGCTACCAACATGGAGAAAATACTAGGTTATTCTCTGTTTTGTTTGTGTAGTGCGGTGCGAAAAATGATTTTTGATGTGATCAGCAGATTTTTGGTTGATCATTTTGATGTAAAAAATTTCTTCTTAGTAATTATTATTGTTATTAAATCCAATCATTTTTCTTCTCTGTATATTTATTCCTTCATAGCTTTTGCGAGTTTGTACGCAATTAAACGTTGAATTACAGGCGATTCTGAAATCTTTCAAACTAACTTTTCGTTCCCCTTGTTCTATGAACTACTAAACTAACCTACGATTATGACTTTATAACTCAAGGGCCTCCAAACAGTTTGTAAAAAAAATCCTAGTCTTAATTTTTTATTGGTATACAATTAAAACGACTGCAGAAAAACGGTGACGAGTTTCTAAATCTCGAGTTGAAGTTGAAACTCCACGACACTGTTTTTTTTTCTTTTTTTTTTTTTTTTGACTCCACCAGCTCTAGTTGACACATAGACGGCAACGCCATCTGTGGAGAACCGGTGGTTCTTTCTCCTGCCAACCTTAGCTCGATCGCATCACCTCGTCACGCGGTCGGCGCGAGTCAATGCGCGACCTTGGATGCGCAGGCGCGAAGGGCTTTCGGGTTAGCGAAACGGGAGGGAAAAAACCAGAGACTTTTAACCTTTTGACCGCCAAAGACGCCATATCACGTCATCGCAAGCCAGTGCCCGTGACGCCACGACGTTAAATGGCGCGTCGAAGTTATTGCGAAAGAACTGAAATATAAAACGCTGCACCATTTTTTCTAGGTTTACTTTATTTATAGGTAGTGTAAGTTATTTTATACCTAATTTAAATAAAATAATACAGCACCATTCGAAAAAAAACAAGCATTATCTAAGAGCCGACTCACGTCTTTGGCGTTAGGAGCACAGCGTTTCACTTCGCGCCTTGGCGGTCAAAAGGTTTTTTTTTTTTTAACTTATAGTTTTCGTCGGAATGTACAGACTTCAAATCTGGCCTAGAACTGACAAATTTAAAAAACTCTTTGCAGACCATATTAAAATTAAAGAATGTTTGGATTTCTGCCTTGACATGTTCTTCTAAGTGGTTTCTTTCTTTGGTCCATATCGAAAACAATACTAAATACACGCGTAAATTTGAAATAGGCTAGATGACTAAAAAAAACTATTTAGTCCGTCAGATAGATTACCAAAAAATATTGTACCCATATTTTTTCTTTTATTTGACAAACGAAAAATGGCGACAACACAGCGCTTGAAAGTTTCGCTTGACGTCACGCCTAGGTACAAATTTTACCTAGGCGTGACGTCACAAGCCCCCACTCCGGAAGTTTGATGATCTATAACTTTATCGATGTTTAGTTATGTGAAAAAAGAAAAAAACATGTGTCTCACATTTTCCGTAATCTTACTTACGGACTAATTAGAATTACATTTTTTTTACCCAGTCATCATCCCTATTCCGGGAGAAAATTGTTTAAGTATTTTAATTTACTTCCGGGATATTTAAATTCTCATCGCAACATAAAGTACATACATACTTCACCCCTTATTCCCTTGTGGATTAGGCAGAGCACACGAAACATTACATAGTCACGTTTCGTAGCCACACTTAGCATAATGTTAGGTTTAAACATAAATGAAAGATGTACAATAGTGACTGGTTAATACACCTGTAGGCTTAGCACGACAGCACAATCCAGTCGCGTCGCGCGCGGGATAGTCTACCCGTCACTTTCTGACGTCTCTGGTTAGACAGTGACAGGTATAGTCTATGTCGCGCGTATCTCTACTCGCGCCCTGTCGTGCTAAGGGGACTGAACCTATTTCCTTAGTCGCTTCACGACATCCACGGAAGAATTGGAGATGTGTTATTCTAAACCCGACACCGCACGAATTAAAGTTGTGTCTGTATAGTTGTCACTACAAAATTCAAAAACCTTGCTAAGACAATTGCTAAGACCATTGAGAATAGAACCTATAGAGTACTAATGTCATCTTGGTTGTTCGGAAATTATTCCGCAAAACAATTGAAGTGATCGCTGTGCGTTTAGTATGTTGAAATCAACAAACTATTTGCGGACCGGGGTTGCGAACATTGTTTCTCTATAGGTTCTATCCTCTATGGCTAAGACAGAAGTACACAGATAAAGTAGCTACGATTTATGGCCGGCCTAGTATATAAATGTATCGGAAAAATGAGTCAAGTTTATTTCAATATTTACTTTACATATTTACTTAGATGTGCTAAGTGCTAAAACGTCAAGTGGTAGGTCAATTATTTCTTATTCATCATCCATCACCTGTAGAACTAGCTTTATAAATAAAAAAACACCTATACAGGGTTACTGGTAACTCGACGGAATTGTATGGAGATATGTTGACCGCGGCAGTTCTGCAAACGTTCCGCTGGCTGCGCTGTCTCAGTTTCCATACTATTTTGTGATGACTTGCAAACGAAATCGTTCATTTAAGGGAGTTTTGTTAAAAGTTTTTAAAGATTATTATGGACTATGATACCTTTTCAGAAAGCTGATGAAACGTAGATGTTTTTCTAACAATTTGCACACTTGATGTCATATTATTTTTTTCGACTAGAGCAATAGTTTAGTAACAACAACCACAGATTTAATAAAACATTTAAAATGTTTTCGCTGATTTCGAAGACTTTTATTTGTTTTGTTAGGGTTTTTGTACTTGTTTTAATTTGACAATAGTTTAATAATTCAAAAATAAAAATAAAATTACCGCAACAGACAGCCAAATTTAAAAAAAAAAAGTTTTAATGTAAAATTTTGGGAAATTCAAAAAAAATCTTAAAAAATCAGTAACTCAAGAACCGTTAATTTTCGGCCATACATAACATATGATGGTTTAAAAATATTGCATTTTAGCTCCTCTATCAAGTCCTACCAAGAATACGTCGAGTTACCAGTAACCCTGTATACATATGCCTTATAATAATTATACACAAGCCTTGTCCAAAAGTATCGAGGCACCCGCGAATTTCCCAACGTCAAAACATTTGTTCTTTCTTTAATTTTGGTAATTACTTTTTTTTAAAGTTTTATTTTATCTGTTAGTCAATTACATTTCCTTATACAATTTGTTGTACCTCATTTTGATTGAGAAGGTTTATGGGTTTTAGATAATTCACAACAGGGTTATTTTTATTTATTTTATTTATTACAGCTAAAATGTTACATTAACGAAACCATGACTCAGCTATGTTTTAGCACAATTTTAGGTTTAATATTGTTATTTCGTGCGGCTTGGAGGAAGGCACCGTAGATCATATATTTTTTAACTGCCCACTTAGGAAAAGTTCCTTATACAACACCCTACCCTCTAGCATCCCCAAACCTATCGATCTTAAAACCCTTCTATTTTTGGCCTCTACTAACAAAAAAATCCTTCAATCCCTAATTAAATTTATCTCCAGAGAAGAAATCAAACTGTAGGTGCTTCTCCCTGCTTCTGATGTCCCTAATCACCCGATCTGTCTTTCGTTTTGTGATTGTATTAATGTTGTGTTGTTTATGTGTATTGTGTCCGTTCTTTGCAGGTATACAACAAACACGTAGTCATAAATACTCCTATTTCGGAACAATCAATATAAAATCGGGCTAACACGTCTAACGTAATGCTGCTATCAGGAGTCATTGGCAGTAATGGTCGCTAACCTAAAAGCGACCTGTGTTGCCATAAACAAAAGTTGAAGTTGAAGTTGAATATTGTTATTTCCCAAAGTGGGTGATATCGCCGCCTTGTTGGCGCCGCAGGTGTTGTGTTTTAGTGATTTTCAAGAAGGGGAAAAATTAATTCCCACTAGTTCTACTATTCAAAGGACTTCAGATAATAGAACTAGTGGGAGTGATTTTTTCCCAGTAATTCTATTGGAAATATAATATTTAGTCCACACACAAACCGTTTCATTAACGGTTTCAAATTGAAAAAAGTCAGTCTCACTAGTACTATTATCCGAAGTCCTTTGTGGGACTGAAATGACTGAAATAGACCGAAAAAATGGGGATGCTAAAAAAACATTAGTAGACAAAATAAGTTTGGGAAACCCTGGTACATAGCAGTATCTGTAAATAGCAGATTGGTTGATTATAAAGTATAATAAAACATGTTGATTTGATGTTTCTCCTTGGTATAAGCTCCCATGGCCAAGCTTGTAGAATTGTAGATGAATTCAGAACTTAGCATAAAACATAAATACAAGCAAACCTATTTAGAATGATCTCGACATCTTCTGTGAATGTTGTAAGGGAGCGATTGAGAAATTATGTAGGTTGAGGTATATCACAATTATATATCTTTCTTTATTTTGATGATCAGTCGACTACTTTATGACCCTGGTTGTCATGGTGACGTCTCTGGAGTCACCATGTAAAATTGTGATCCAAATTTGGACTGTAACCGTTCCAAACACATTTCTTTATGGTGCATCGCCTGAGCATAAAACCACTAAATTAAATATCTTCTTAACATGATTGGCACTTAGAACATTTTGTACATTAGGTTTTTTTTTATAAAATTAACATTATAATAAATAACTTTTTGCTAAGTTTCTTGCGGCGCTTTCTTGTCAACAATGGTCTTTCCGAAGCGCTGGTCTATCTCATCTATTATAACGTTTTGTATGCTCTTACCTCATTTAGGATTTTGACTATTTATGTATTTTTAAGTATAAGCAAGACAAAGTATCTTGTCTACATCACCAGTCCTGTTCGCTTCACATGAAAATGTGGGTACTTAAATAATCCCTAGACATTGTCAACCAGCCTGTCCGTCAGTCACTTTCAAAGTAGCTGAGCTAGTACTATGTCACAATAAAAAAATTAAAAACTAGTTATTCACACATTTATATGGATAACTGTTATTTAAATTGTAACTAGTCCCAAAACAGATAAACCTTTTTGATTATCACCCATACATACTTACAGCCTGTATTCCCAAATGGGGTAGAAAGAGCACACAAAGCTTGAAAAAGAAAACTGACCATTTCAAATTATGCAGCCACTTTTAGTATTCTTTTAGTTTCAAAAACAGATGAAAGAGGTACAATAGTGACAAGTTGCTAGCCTGTCGCCTAAACTAAAGCATACTTTGACCTATTTCCTCCATCGCTTCTTACGACACCCAAGGAAGAATTGGAGTGGTGTTAATTTAACCCGACACCATAAGGATAAAGCATAGATTTGACATTTTTGTTTCTCTAGTAAGCTAAACAATCAGATTGAATATTGGGTCATACCGTTATTGGCTAAGATTTTTGGTGCCTGCTTTTAGCTTTTTAACGGTGTGGACTTATTTATTGTTTCCTAACAAACAGATACACGAGCCGCATTTGACTTTAAAATGTCGCGCCTGGCGACAACAGCCCGGCCATGGAATAATTTGGGGACACCTTCCATATGGAACACCCACAGCCTTGGCCAAGACTTGAGCAAGCTTATTTCCGTTGCACAACTTTTAAACAAAAAAACAAAAAGAAAATACGCAAAATTTTATGTTCCTGTACACTATAGTAAATTTTCCATAATGAAAAATCTCAGCTTAAGGTAAACCTACTTTCAATCAAAATGAACTACTGCAAATTAAAAAAAATGTTTTGATGTTTTTATAGAAAATTCGCATGTGCTAAAAACCTGGCCAAAATTATAGAACCATTTTTATATTGTATCAATATCTTTCTTTACCCTTTAAAAAAATAACAGCAAGTAAAATTAACACTTCTTTTCTATGTTAAAACAGCCTGTACTCATATCCAGGACTATCTACTTCCAAAATAGAACATACTAGCTTTTGCCCGCGGCTTCGCACGCGTTAAATTCGGGCTAACACAGAAGAGATTTCGGAATTATTATTAGGAAGCGCCCGCCAGAATAGCCAGCAGACATTAGATTTTTTCCTACTTTCTCGACACTTATCGTCATATTTTGGAAAATTGAAACAAAATCTTAATAAATTGTAGCCTATGTGCTATTCCGATGTATAAGCTACATTACTGTAAAGTTTCATGAAAATCCATTCAGTAGTTTTTGCGTGAAGGAGTAACAAACATCCATCCATACATCCATACATCCATCCATCCATACTCACAAACTTTCACGTTTATAATATTAGTAAGATACACAAACCAACTTATTATGTTATACCACACTGTCATATCCCACTGGAAGGGTTAAAAAATGTCTTCTGCTCGAGTCTTTGATCTTAGGTCCCCACTATTTTTCAGTCAAATCAGATACGCAATTCTTGATTTATAAATAAAATAGTGTAACTACCACAACTTTATTTATGTATATTAAACACAAGGAGAATTTTAATCATCATTATTAGAGATGCGCCGAGTAACACTTTTGCCGAGTAACGAGTACCGAGTTTTACTCGGTTCAATTTTTTTTCAACCGAGTACTCGGCCGAGTAACTCGGTTCAATCAAATTCGTATTTCGCGCGCGTAAACAAGTACAAACAGGTTTGCGCCGGTCAAGACGTCTCGGCTCGCGTTCAGTGTTGCCAACTTAGTGGATTTACCACTAAATCTAGTGGTTTTGGCACCCCAGTTAGTGGTGTAAATTTGCATTTAGTGGCTGGTGGTTTTTTTTAGTGGATTTTATCAGAGGATTTTTATCTAAAATTGCTTATTCAATTTTTCATGGAGACACATTTTTATGCAAGAAGATACCTTTTCATTCCATAATCGTCGAAAATATTTTGGTGGGAAATTTAGTGGTTTCCAGATTTTGAACAGTTTAGTGGTTTTCTGGTGGTTTTGGAAGAAAATCTGGTGGGGAGCTAGACTAACCGTTGGCAACACTGCTCGCGTTGATACACCCCTCACCTCGCCATAGCCAAGCAGTATTGAAATAGGTACTATGAAACTGGTGCCATAAAAAATTAAATGACCAAATTTACCCTGGGAATTGGGTAGATGACTAAAAAAAACTATTTAGCCCGTCAGATAGATCACCAAAAAATACTGTACAGATATTTTTTCTTTTATTTGACACACGAAAAATGACGATAATACAGAGCCTAAAAGTTTCGCGTGATGTCACGTTTGGGTACAATTTTGACATCACGAGCCCCCGCTCAGGAAGTTTGATGATTTGTACCTTTGTCGATTTGATAAACTAAAAAATATGTTTCATTTTTTTTCCATAGGTAATCTAACTTACTGACTAATTAGAATGATATATTTTTAACCCTGTCATCATCCCTATTGTCGGAAAATGAAAAGGAAATCCGACTTTGTGGGTCACCATTTTTATACGGCATCAGTTTCATACTATACTGCTTCCAATACATTATTTCGCAACGCCGTACAAAAAACATGCCAATATTGACAAGAGGAAATAATCGAAGGTTGTACTTTTGAATTCTCACCTGCATTCAGTTGGACAGCTTACAAGTGCCGTCATAGTGCTGAATCTTATTATTTTATGCCATTATATTGTTCTAGCTAGGTCTCCTGGTGGTTCAGTTGACCCATATTTTTTCAACATGGGCCAGTAGTCTAATACTCGTTACTCGTAATCAAAATAACCGAGTACCGAGCCGAGTACGAGTATCAAAAAACCCGCCGAGTATGCCGAGTACCGAGTATCAAACGAGTACTCGGCCCATCTCTAATCATTATAAAGCTGATGTGTACAGAACATAGAGGATAGAACCTATAGAGAAACAATGTTCGCAACCCCGGTCCGCAAATAGTTTGTTGATTTCAACATACTAAACGTCACCGTCACTGTCACAGAAACTGTACAGAGCCAATAACCGTAGAGAAAAAGGCACTAGCGTTACGCGCGATCTTGGACCGGCCAATAAGAGCACAGTGATCACTTCAATTGTTTTGCGGAATAATTTCCAAACAACCAAGATGACTTTAGTACTCTATAGGTTCTATCCTCAATGGCACAGAATGTTCCAACACACACTGTACCGAGAATGCCATATACAGGCATATAGACACATAGGTAAAAAGCTTGGTGTTAGCATTTTACCTGTGGTATCATGTATCATAGAGCAGTGTGTTTGGATCAGTGTTTCCCACCATTCAAATAGTGAAACAGCTGAAATATGAACCATGGTATTTCAAACAGCATATTACATACATACATACATACATCAATTCTCTTTCAAATGGAATTGGCAAAGCATATGCTACACCATGACTATTTCATTCCCGTGTGGTGCCGGGTTAGAATAGCACCTCCCCCTTTCTTCCAGTGGGTGTCGTAAGAGTCGACTTTGGGAAAGCGTTAGTGTATTGTGGGCGATGGGCTAACAACCTGTCACTGCAATATCACATTTAACCATCTGGTTACCCTGAAATTGCTAAATGTGGCACTGGATTTTTGAATTCAGATGCTCTGCCTACCCCTCTTGGGAATACAGGCGTGAGAATATGTATGTGACTATTTCATGTTTTAATACCACTTAGCATTATTTGGTAGAATTTTAGTCAAGAAGTATAATAGTGACAGGTTGCTGCCCAATGGTTTTGCTAAACAAATACTAAGTAACTTTCCATGGTTAGAGTTTTAGATCAAACTGTTCTGAAACAGTGTTAAAATTGCTCTAAGTGTCCCAGTAATTTTTATTAATGTCATCAGTAGAGATCCGAGTGAGATAAATTATACACTGTCTGATGAGAGACATCAGAAAAAGACAGGTAGTTTATCTTGCACTATCTATCTCTCTCCTACTTAGAAATTCAGGCATAGTTGTAACCGTAACTGAGAATCAAGTTTTTAATTCAACTGCGTCAGAATAAGCTATACAGACAAGGCTTTCTACGTTATTATAATTGATTAGAAAAAAATGTGAGAACCACTGGTCAGTGTGACTTAGTGTTACGTTCACACTCGCTAGACAAAACAACAGGGTAAGCAAAAGTTCATGTAATCACTACTACGAAGTACAAGCTTAACCTCTCGTATGCTACGGAGCAGATCTGCTCCATTTTAAGGATATCTTTTTTTTATTTTTATTTTAATCACCATAATTTGTAGATACTGAAACAGAAGAGGCTCGAATGCAGTATATTTTTCATTTCCCGCATACGAAGGGTTAAAATCTACTTAACCTCTCGTATGCTACGAAGCAGATCTGCTCCATTTTAAGGATATCTTTTTTTTATTTTTATTTTAATCACCACAATTTGTAGATACTGAAACAGAAGAGGCTCGAATGCAGTACATTTTTCCTTTCCCGCATACGAGGGGTTAAAATACTTAATTTAAGTTAATTGCCAAGTAGCATTAGCTGTAAGTAGTAAGATACTTATGTTAATTATAGACAAAAAAACATGGTTGGTTATTACCTTCACGCACTTAGAAAATTTGTAAACTAACTTTTGTGTTGTGTCGTAGGGTTTACAATAATGACACCTGTTCATTTCTTCCTTGGATGTTGTTAGAGACAAATGAGGAAAACAGGTTGAGGATTATTCTAGGCTCCAGGCTAAAAACAGCTACATACAATGGAATGGCCATGGCTTTGTCCAAGTACTTTCAAATGCCCTGCCTACCCCATTGGAGAATCCAGGCACATTCCATGTATCATAAAAAACACAATTTAACTAAGGTCAATAACCTCTGTGACCTTAACTGTTCATTTCTGTGATAAAAACTAACATACAACCCTCAGCTAAATCAGTTTGGCTGTTTAGTGTGTAACTGTAAGTGACTGGCAATGAATACTAAAAGGGAATTCGCTATAGTGTGGTATATTCTAACATTACCTTGCTCAACCTGCTCGGAGTCCCCGTTGTTCTCTTCCGCCTCGTCCACAGCCTCCACAACCTCCGCCTCGGGGATCTCCTCGGCCACCGGGGCCGCCTTTTGCTTCGCCGCTTGGGCCTTCGCACCGCGACCGCGTTTCTGAGCTACCATTGTCAGCTGAAACCAATATCAACGTCAAAACACCATTCTACGCAAAAACTTCCCCGTCTAACACGATTTATTCAACCATTGACCACTAAAAACATAAGATGCGCTTCCGAAATATAGCACTGTATACTGTATCCCGTTCGATCGATTGACAAGCTTACTTGGCGCCTAATCGCCTCAAGGACAAAGTTAGTGACGCTTCGGCGCGAAACATCGCAGAAGGCGAAAATAATTAGCAAACGACACTCAAAGTTGAAAAAGATACTATTTAACACGGATTCATACTGTCGCGATGCTAAATTCACATAAACAAGCCACCCGCGCAATAAGCATGGCGTTACAATGCTCACGCTTTCAATGGAAAATTCACGAAACTGTACACCGCCGCAAATGCTTAACTACAATGAAAGATTATATGCTGAAGATATCACTGTAACTTACGCAATTTATTTATGTCGGGATGAGATATCGACGAAGATCACACTCGACGCTAGTATTTAACCGAAAAGACGCCAAACTAAAAGCAATAATAACATGCAGCCGGCATCACGCAAGCGCACCCGCCATTAATGAAAAAGTGAGGTTATCGGTGTTGCCACTACCAAAAAAAGCTTTAAGTCAATGATACTTAATTGGCAAGGAAAACAGAATTTTGTACTTATTTCGGTTGTAAATTTAGTAAAAAATGCTTGAAACCTTCAAAACTCGTTTTGAATCTATCAGTTTCGCTCCAAGAGACATAAACCTTAGAAATATCATTAAAAACATGACTTATCCAAGTTTTAATTAAAATATTGTCCTTAAACTCAAGCACGCTTTTGTTTAAGTGATCTTTAAAAAGCTCTTTGGCACTGGAAGTCAAGCAAAAAACTTTCGAATGTTTTATGGTGTGATTTGCTTTTATTACGCTAGTTTCTGTTTGTAATTACTTTATATTTTTATTGTTTTGATAATTCATATTGCATTTGATAAAATCACTGAAACAATGTGCGGTAGTTTGAATGTTGTCGACCAACTTCCGAAAGACGCTTTCCTGTTAAGGCGTTGTTCAATCACTTTAAAATTAACCGTGATGGTTGCAAAGAGGACCTTAACAATTTTTTGGCAACACAAGGTTCGACACTACACCCTCTACCCACAACTGCGCTTAAATACATATTCTTTTTTTATTTGTTTTTATAGTCTTTGCCACAAGTTAACGAAAGTAAGTTAGCGTATCACTTTTCCCAAGTTAAAGCAATGTGCGAACTACCTCGCCCCGCTTCAAAAATTCTTGCCAAGTTTTACGATGGTTTTACGTCAAACATTAAAATTTCATTATGAAAAGTTTGAATGTAACACAAAAAAAATGTGGAAAAAAAAAACTAAGATTTCTTACATACCTTACATACATAATAGTCACGCTTATGTTGTGTGTTCCCAAATGGGGTAGGCAGAGCACACAAAACGCTTCATAGACATAACGATGACTATTTAAGGACTATGTCACATATTTTTTAGGTTTTAAAGTGGCTGGTACAATAGTAACAGGTTGCTAACCTGTCGCCTCTTAAAATAATGTCCTTGCCTAAAATATACAATGAATACAGATGCTTCAGGAGGAAACCGTCCCGAAGCACCTGTATACCTTAGGCTTAACCCATATCCTCAGTCGCCTTTTAAGATATCCAGGTGTAATTCTAACATAATTCTAAACTCGACACCACACGGAAGTAGGATTTCTGACGCACAAAAATGGACGTATTTATGCAGAAAGGAACCAACCCACACGATGATTTCTTGAGATAAAGCACTTTATGTTTATGAACAAAAGGTTCCTATTTCAAAACTATCATCGTGTGGGTTGGTTCCTTTCTGCATAAATACGTCCAAATGAACATATTTTCCTTTTCCGGTAGATTTATTTGACGCTATTGGATAGTTATTAATTTCCAAGCTTTGTACTTAATATTAGCAGAGATTCCAAACTAGTTAGACATTTTGTGTCGCTTAAAGCATCTCAACGGTATTTCCTGTATTTGCAACTGGAACCAACCGCGGCCGCGGCAAGCAAATAATTATGTCATTTCTATGAGGAAGACTTGGCTGAAAGGTACTAAACCTTGGCCTTTTCCGTAACTAATAGATTAAAAAAAAACATGCAACAACAAACTGTCTGTCTTCAATGCAATTAATGGAATAATAAATAGTTAAATAGAAAACTTGTTGAATTTGAATGAGAAAAGGTAAGATAAAGGCAGAAAATAAAGTTCAAAGCCTCCAGAATAAGAATATAGTCTCCTATTTTTTTTTTTATGGTAAGCTATATGTTTTCTTCAATAACCATTTGATAACAATAACATAGTTCGCGAAGTGATACTTTCCGACGACTACAATAAAGGTCCTCCTTCTACATCTACAACTTGCTTAATTAATGTAAACTCCTAATAGAACGCAACGTTACAATTGTATGTTGTTTTTTTTTACAGTCACGATTGCAGAAAATGTCTAAATGCGAAGACAACGGAACGTCTTTCTTGGCTGAAGTAATGGCAGATCTTTCTATTAGCCGGTTTAGTATCGGTTCCTGCCATTTGGTTGAAGTGACGCACATAAATAAGCCTGACGATTTTTTTGTTCGGCCAATAGCTTATTATAAACGTCTAGAGGAGCTGGAAGCTTACCAGGGACCAGTGGAACAGTCAAAACTGATACCAGGTAGTATAGTGGTGTATAAATCGAAGATCAAAAGGCAATATGTCCGTGGCCAGATACGCAGTGCCAATAGAGATAAAAAGATTTGTGACGTTTTTGCAATTGATTATGGATTCATTGAATCAGTGTCCGTCAAATGTACCAAAACAGCTAAACATGAGAGAATACCGGGTTTGTCAGTGCATTGTCAGTTAGAGCTATGCCAGCCTAAGGGGAGTGAATTCGATGAGAAATCTATAGAAGCTATGAAATATTTTGTGGGCGAAGAGCCTGCGAAAATGATTGTTAAAGGCCAAATAGCGGATAAGCTAATAGTGCAACTGATAAATTCTTGCCCAGATGACATATCCACAATGTTAGCATATGATGAGAACACAATTTTTGGCTATAGCAACAACGTTGCAAACAGATTCTCATGTCCGAACCCTCTAAAACTGTTCTATGCATATAAAAATGTCCAAGTCGGTGAATCTATACATGTACAAGTGCAATCTGGAGATTCATTGCAAAACTTTTATGTGGCCGATATTGAAGAATATAGAGAATATTCTAGAGAGTCCAGCGAGCTTACGAAATATCTCAATTTGCAGTCGGATATGCAGCCTGAAGATGTGATAGCCGGGAAATCTGTTGCGGTTTATAATGATTACAATGGTTATGATAGAGCCATTGTAAAAGACGTTACCGTTCCGGGAGAAAAAGCGGTTGTGCAGCTAGTGGACAGTGGGAAGATTGTAGAAATTAATATGCTGGGTACCCGGTTAAAAGCATTGGAGAGAGAATACTACTTCCTGCAACCAGCCCTGGCTATTTATTGCACGACAGACGAAAAGCAAGCTTGGGACAACGGGCTACGACGGTTCCTGTACCCTGGGTATCAATTCATTATAACAATCAAGGAAACTGGTCAAGGTCTTGAAATTCCTAATGTTGTCAATTTAACGAAGATTAGTAAATAACACTGTATTTTTAGGATAGTTAATTTTTCACTATACACAATTTAGCTAATATTAATGAGATTTAAGTACTAGTAAGCTACACACCAAATAACATACGACACATCCCTGTATTCAATTGTTTGATTATTTACAGTGATCGGCGATCGGATGCATTTTATGTCACTTGGATGTTTGACATCATGCATAGTAATGACTAATATGGATAAGTCAGTGTTATTTAAAATAAAAACCACTTTTATTAAAAAATAACTTAATTTAATTTGCTATGGTAAATAATCATTATTTTTTTCTACGTCAACAAATTGTATATTTTTAACAGAAATCATACTTTTTAGTAATACCACTTTATTTGTAAACTATTTATTTACTAAAAGATTAGTATTATCACTTTATTTCTGATAAAATGTAGAAAAAAAATGTGTTACCAAAACTGATTTTTTTTCTGTGTGATTCACCCAGATGTGAGAGGTAGGAGGCATATTCGTAAACTGATATTTCGTTGTTAACAAACTTTAAGCAGGTAATATTTTTTTGTCGAGAATTTAAATAGTCTTGTCCATGTAAGAATTTCGTCAACGATTTGACATAAAATGCTTCCGATCGCCGATCTATAATTATTTAACATAATAAGATACTGGAAACCGATACAGTTGCCGGCATTTATCGTGGCAAGATTTGAAGTACTGTGGGTAAGATCGCACATTGATTTTCCATGGAAAAAGCTAGGCACAAACTGTGTAACTGCCACTTCTTAAAATCTTGTGAAGTTAGATTGCAGGAACTGTAAGGGGGCGTCCATAAATTACGTGAGGTGTTTAAGGGGGGGAGGGGGTCGCGTCAAATCTCATCCAATCTCACGTTGGAGGGAGGGGCGGTCATGGCAAATATCACGTAACTTTTTTTTCTTGTTTGAAACGAAATAAAAACTACTATTTATGTCAATTTATTAACCCATTCTTGGTCACTGTGCCAATTTGGGAACACTTAAAATTAAGGGAAAAATTTAAATTGTTGACGCTAAATGTAATATGATTGGATACAGTTTTATAATAATAAATAAATCTCCACCTTGTCGACAATAACGTCGCTCCAAACTCTACCGAAAAGGTGAGAAAACTCGCAAAAATGCCTAAAAAAAAAAATTTTTTTTTTCTCATTTCCTAATTCCTTTTATCCTCTTTAATTATAAAATCAACAAATTTTTGATGAATCTCTGCTAGTTTCATTTTGACCATTAATGGGTTAAGGTCTTAAAAACCGACGTGTGGATGGCGCTTTATATTTGACACTTTATGATGTATCCGAACGAAAAAAATCTCTGAAAAATTAAAGTCTTTTTTTTTGAAGTTACGTCATTCACTTTCTTTCTTTTGAAAAAAACACCTCACATAATTTATGGACGCCCCCTAATGTATTAAATTTTGATATGTTTTTTCAACAGATATAATTTGAAGATATTTATATAATTCAGAGGTAAAACTGGAAATTATTAATCCAACATTTTAAACTTTAGCGATTCTCACTCATATTTATACATATGCGGGACTTCATCACGATTTTATTTATTTATTTACCTTCTTGACGTTTCGGCCGCGTTACAGCGACCGTGGTCACCACTCACGAGTTGACTCGTTGATTCGCTGTCAACTTGTAACCACGGTCGCTGTAACCGTGGCTGTAACGTGGCCGAAGCGTCGAGAAAGTAAAAAAATAAATAAAATCGTGATTAAGTCCCGCGTATGTATCAACACAAATACTTACTATTGTTTGATATAATGTTATCAATTCAAACGTCATCTTAATTAGCGATGATACCTAGGGTTTACTTAAAAATGTGTCAGGATTTGACCGTTAAAATTCTCATCTTAAATAAAAGAGCATAACTGTGCTTTGAAAGACATTAAAAATATAAGATAAACTTTTATTAAGTAGTATTTATGTTTATTTTTATTGTTAGTCATAAGGTACAATAAAAAAGCTTTGAGGCAGCTATAAAAATGTAATCTTGTATTAAGTAAGGCTATTAATGTCGTAAAGCATTTAAAATACACCGCGCAAGTATGTTCCCGCCAAATTATTTTATCGTTATTCATATTTGATTTTCACAATTAGAGACCGGGTTATATGCAATGACATGTCCTCATAGATATTTGTATGTTGAGCCCAATCCATGGATTATTGCATATTTATATGTATCTATTCTTAAATGTTTTGCTAGAAGTGGCTGCGAAGCGTGAAATAGTCTTTTTTTTTCTATGTCACGTTTCGTGTGCTCTGCATACCCCAACTGGGAAATGTATGTATGTATTGTATGATGTATGAATGTTTATCTGTAAAGTCCTTAATGAGTTGCATATTTTCGGAATTACATAAAAAAAACACCAGGAACGTTAAAAATTATACATAAAATGTTACAACTTTTGTAAAATTAATACTCAGTGGTTCACTAAGTTGATTCTATCACAGTAAATTAAAAGTATTAAAACTTCAATTTTTTATCAGTATAGTCTTGCACATGTTGATACTTATCGTGCATATTTAAGGCATTTTAAATGGATATTTCCATTTTTTTTTTATTGCGTATAATCCGGCCTCTATTTATAATTACAATGTGTTTATAATCAGACGATACTCGATCTTGAGCCTGTTTTTGTATTGTTAGTGCAAGTGCAAGTAGGAAAATATGGTGCGGTAAAGACCGTAATTTGATCTACTCCCCTTGCCAATAACTCGAACTAGATTTATTTTTAATTTAGAATAAGTACGACAATATTTTATACGAATAGTTAACAATAAAGAGTTTATTCAAAATGTGTTTTCTACTGATTTATATTTTAAATTAAAGTAATAATGAGTCAGCCACGGGCGAGTACTCGCCATTTAAAAAAAAAACAACTTACTAATCTTTTTCAAACCGATCTTTGGTGAAAATTTGTGTAGGTATATCGTATAGGTTCTATGAAAAAAAATGAATTTGACTTTTAAATATGGGAAAATGAGAAACCCCAAAATTGAATGTTTTTTTTGCGTAAAATCTTAATTAATGCGGTTTCAACAACGCATCTAGTTACCAAGTTTTACTTTCAATAGTATAGTATAGGTCGTATGTTTCGGAAAAAAAGTTGATGTGACATACGAACGGACAGACAAACAGACATGACATGCCATTTGGCTACGAAACCCTAAAAATAGCCGGATTAAACTTTATCAACGTTTTTTTACTGTATTCTGCCCGACATTCCAACATTGTAGGATATATTAGTGTTCTGTTTCATGATTAACCAACGTCGCATTTTTTTAATCGACTTAGAAAAAAGAAAGACGTTCTGTACGTCTAGTGTGTTCATTTCGATGGTGCAGTCGTTAACGAATTCGTTTGCGAGTTATCGCAAAATTGTATGGAAAGCGAGACAGCGCCGCCAGCGGAACGTTTGCACAACTGCCACGGTCGACAAGTCTCCATACATTCCGCGACAACTCGCAAACGAATTCGTTTACAACTGCACCATCGAATTGAACACACTAGACGTACTGAAGCGTAATGTATTTTTCGTCTATACAGCAATGACCATTATTAATTACATGTATAATATGTAGTATTGGCTCCTCCTCTCCACTGATCCAAAGAAAGGGACCTGAGTGGAAATTTAATGTAGCTATAGCTAGTGTAATAAGAAATAAGTAATGTCGCTGATCATAATCATAAGCCTTCTCTCATTTACTCGCAACTCAGATAAATAATGAATAATTTAATCATTAGTTATCTGAGTTCGCAAGTATACCTAACTCAAGTATGTACATAGTTTTTTTCTAACAAGTCTATAATATAAGTAATCTAGAATATTTTTTTTAGTCTTGCAACACACCAGTAAGCATCAGTATGGTCATATCTATGAAATAAACAAACAACCCTTATGGACAAGAAGCTTCTTGCTTATGGAATAATTAGCTCCAACTTCAAGAAAATTCACACCTTAAAAGTAAATGGTCAGCTTTACAAAAGAGAAGATTAAAAAGCTTAAAAGATGTGAAAGGCAGTATGGACTTTATATCCTTAGCCTTTTGGCGCCAGATGGAGGGGAGAGAAAAACTGTAGGATAGAAAAAAAAACACACAGTTTTATTTTAATCTGTGACCTTTCTTTTGCGGCTGTGTAGATATTTGTATTTTTCTCGATTATTTTCGAGCATTAAATGTGATGACTTTAATAAAAGTAATACAAAATGGACGTGGTAGGCCTTCTTAACAATATAAATGAAAAAGCTGACATGTTTGCGGTGAAGACATGGACTTCTGAATGGTCTAACAATTTTCAGGAAAACCAGGTATGTATTGATTTTTCTCCGTTTTCTCGGTATATAAATATTACAGTGCTTATATTTTTGATGGAAAATATATATTAAATAACTTCTAAATATTTTCAATGCCGGAAGTTCGTTTTACTACCCTTTATTAGGTAACAATTGTGACAATAGATTTGATATACCCTTGAAATTTTATTCAATGCGGATGTTTGTTTTTTTAGTCGATAGATTGTTACGATTTTCGCAAACAAAGGACAACAAGCATAAGGCCAAGAATAAATTGTGTAAATTAAAAAAAATCGTGCTTAGTGGCAAGTTTTTTTTTAATATGCCTATTAGATCAAGGAAAATACGACGTCTAAGTAATGGATTAATGTATTATCAAAATAGTACAGGTAAAATTCCCTGTATCCTGTATTCCCCCTTTCTATTAATAAGTTTGAACTTATATTGGTTTCTCATAATTTTTGCAAACCAATTTCTTTTCCACTTTTTTTTTATAACCAATGTTGTTAAGACAAAGACATGCTGGAACCAATTATTTAGTTTTAACCCTTAATTTGGCAGTGTACATCATGATGTACATTGTCAAATGTTCCTTTTTTTTAATTTTTTTGTAATTAAAATTTTTGACTTCGTTTCCCTGCGAGGAGGCTCGAATTCACGACTTTTTTAATTCTTGCCAATTTAAGGGTTAAAACCGTTTCAGTTTTTAGGGGAAGCTGAAAAACTTAAAAGAAATTACAAACACTACAGACAGTTAAAAACTTATTGATCCCCTTAAAAAAATATGCCTTGCTCTAACCCAGTGGTAAGAAATAATATTGAAGAAGGCTTATCTATTCAATGTTTTGTGTGTTCTGCCTACATCATTTAGGAATACATCGTCAGTGGAAAGGAAAAAACGCTAAAGCGCCATATAGATACTTGGCGCTTTAGCGTTTTTTCTTTTCCACTGACGACATGTATGTGTGTATTAATTGTAAAAAGTATTACATTAATCATATGATACTTATTATACAGTTTTTTCTTTCTGAGACACTTGTACTTACCTAATTTAATTACAATTAACAATTAAAAGTATTTTCCCGCATTTGTTATGCAAATTGATGAATCAACTTTTAAGTTTGTTTATTTAGTCCATGGTTATCCAAGTGATTCTGTGTCACAGATAAACGCTTAGGTCATCCAAGGGATGTCCGGTAAACATAAATCTTTTGTTACACTGAGACGACGGCCGGATAGCTCAGTGGTTAGAGAACTTGACTGAAGCTTAAGGTCCCAGGTTCGATCCCCCGTCGTGGCAGAAGTTTGTATGATGAATACGAATATTTGCTTTCGAGTCTTGGATGTTTATCTGTATAAGTAAGTTTATCTGTTGTCTAGTACCCATAACACAGGCATTAAGTTGCCTACTTTGGGACTAGGTGATTGGTGTAAATATTGTCCAGTGACATTTCAGTGACTGAGGAAAAACCATTCCAGAGCCAATCCCTAATAACTTAACTGACAAAAGTTTAATTGTCTATACAAGATTTCATTGTCATCAGTCCTAGATTATGTGCACCAAATTTTAAGTCAATCAGACTAACCGTTGAAGAGTTCCCTCCATGGGAGACGGTCCCGGCTGGGCCACTAGTCTACTACCAGATTATTGCACCAATTCACACAAGTGTACAAAATTTCTTTTCTAACAGGAAGGAAGGGACAAGTGACATCTTAAATAACAGGTTGTAAAAAGAGTTCTTATATTAAGTTCTTGAGAGTTCATATAGCCAAACATTTTGCTAGAAATGTTAACCAAAACAGACAAACAAATAACATCATATTCATACGTCACGCGTGTATTCCCTAATGGGGTAGGCAGAGCGCACGAAATGGTACATAGACTAAACTGTTTTTTTTTAGGTCTTAAGTTGGCAGGTATAGTGACAGTTTGCTAGCCTGTCGACTAAAATATACCAAAACCTTTCCTTAAATAACAATAACATTAAAATATCATATGTAGGTATCATTTGTAATCAGACATAATCATTGTACAGTCAAGGGCAAAGATATGTTGGCAAGCAATGTGAAAGAAAATAAGTAGCCATGTAAAATTAAAAAGATATGTACTCATCCAAGTGGGCAAAAATATGTAAACATCATTGAACTCAAAAATATGTATACAGCAAGTTCAACTTCAACTTCAACTTCAACTTCAACTTTTGTTTATGGCAACACAGGTCGCTTTTAGGTTAGCGACCATTACTGCCAATGACTCCTGATA